>CM071863.1:56360436-56371591 GCA_036759665.1 Gynandropsis gynandra
TCGGCGAGGTAACCCTTACCCACAAAACATTCCCCCTTAGAGAGTATAAACTTGTCAGACTCGAACACAAGTTTGAAACCCTTGTTACTAAGGATAGGACCAGAAACTAAGTTCTTTTTAATGGAAGGAACATGAAACACATTCGACAACATAAGTTCCTTTCCCGAAGTTAACTTCAGGAGGACTTTTCCTTTGCCTTCAACCTTTACGGTTTCTTCATTTCCCATGTACAGATTTTCGCCTTCTTCAATTGGTTGGTATGTAGAGAACATCTCTTTCGCCGAGCACACATGCATGGTTGCCCCGGTATCAACCCACCAATCTGTGTTGTTGGAAACCAAGTTTGCCTCAATGACTGCGACAAACTGATTCTCAATAACATTGACTTGGTTGTTGTGTAGTTTTCCCGGATTGGCATGACCTTTCTTGTGGTAGCAGTCTTTTGCCTTGTGCCCTCCTCTTCTACACACCCAGCAGTTTAAGGTTACCCTTATTCTTGCAGTCTTCTTGAACTCCGTCTTCTTAGGAGCAAGAGCAGTAGCATTCACATCAGGAACTTTTCCCTTCCTTTTCTTCTTCGACTTGGCTTCGACCACGTTAGCATTTGCTTCCATGGATATCATCTCAGCCTTGTCACCGATCCGACTGTTCTCTTCAATACGGAGTTTCAGGACCAACTCCTCGAGACTCATGTCCACGGTTATGTGAATCAGATATTTCTTAAAATCTGCCCATGAAGGAGGTAACTTGTCAATGAAGGCACTTACAATAAATGCCGCTGGCAGAGACATACCTTCCTCATCCAACTCGTGGCTTATGACTTGAAGTTCCTCAACTTGCTTGACAACCGATTTGCCATCGATCATCTTGAAGTTCAGAAACTTTCCAGTCACAAAACGCTTTGAAGAGGCCACTTCAGTTTTGTACTGCTTATCCAATGACATCCACAACTCTCGTGCAGAATCGCACTTAGCGTAGAGGTCATATAGAGAGTCATCTAGGGCATTGAGTATGTAGTTTTTACAATTAAACTCATTATCAACCCATGCCTCTCTTTCAACCTTCTTTTCAGCGCTAAGAGTCTCTCCTTCGGCCGGGGCCTTAGGAGGCTCTGCAGTCAGAACATAGGCAATACGAAGAGTTGAAAAATAGAAAAACATCTTATTTTTCCAACATCGGAAGTCCTTGCCTTTGAACTTTTCAGGCTTCTCGACATGGTTGCTTTTCGCACCCGTCACTGATTGGTCCATATCAAGGTTTCTGTCTTAGATTATTGGAACCAGTTAGTCTTAATTCGAGATACAACGATACAAACAGAATAACGAGCAATAAATAATATGTAAAACTTATTAACGTGAATCTAACGAATGTAAAGTTACCGACTTTTGATCGAGGCCTGCGAAACTGCAGTGTCCTAAGACAGAAATTTGCGGTCGTTTCTGTCTAGAGGATGCAACGACCACAGAAGTTCAAGACTCCTGTTGAATCTATAATGTAAATTTTTCTCAGAATACAGAGAAGAAGGAATGGAGAAGATCGGATTCTGTTCTCTGATGAACAAAACTCCTATTTATGGAGTTTTTCGCAGCAGTTGAAAGAGGAGCCAAAATCGGTTGAAGTTGAAGGGTTGTGACTGTTGTAGTTGAAGGGTTGTGACCATTTGGTGAAATACGAAATTTAATTCAGAAAAGAAAAAAAAATCATATTAAGCCCACTACCCGAAGGCCCATCCGTGACAAGCCCAAGAGCCCAAGGCCCATCCGTGTCAAGCCCAAGAGCCCAAGGCCCAAGGCCCAATCTTTTGATTAACTCGGATTTGGAAAGAGAAGTGTAATATTCCTTATGTGGACTGATGGTATTTTCGACGCTCTGTGCTATAATGGTTGATGGGATGAAATTTATTTGAAAGATTCACAACGCCCTATCTGAAAGTTAGATGACCTAAAAGGGCTATATAGATTTTCAATACCCGTGAGAAAATTGTAATTTCTTTTAGCAAAATGATGGTATCTGCTGCGCTTCATTCTATAATTGTGGCTGATAGATTTGCAATGCCCTTTGTTAAAGTTGCTCGATTAAAAAAACTGATATGATCTTCATAGCCTCCCAGGCTACGTGGAAAGAAAATGAGATTTTCCAAGGTTGCTCGACCTTGTTCTAGACACCAGAACTATAAAAGGCCATGAAGAGTTTCAATTCCATTGATGCTCTTGATTGTATATTTATCACATTGGCATGATTTTTGATCATACAGTTGTGATGTCCCATTGTGAAGTTATTGGTGTTAATTATTTTCACAATTCTACGATTCAATTTAAATGCGGAAATGAATCATTTAATAGAATGATTAAATTAACCAAAATTCAGTTGATATAGTACTTATTTGAATTCATTGCTTCGTCAGTATCTCTGAAACTATTCTTCAATGTCAATTCCATAATGATTCCTCAAATTTCTTTTCGATGATATAAGAGAATAAAATATATGTTTTTTGTGTTTTGGTTTTGTTGTGATTCTACCGTAATATCCCAATAAAACATCTATTTTTAAAAATAAAAAACATATGAGTTAAAAATATATCTTCTGAACATATCCCTAAACTTTTAATAATTACAAATGAACATCAAACTTGTATTTATTCACAAAATCACCCTTTTGGTTTTAAATAATGTGGATTGACATAGAATGATTTACACAATAATTGTCTCTTCAATATAATTTCTAACATTCTTCACTTAATTCATATATGACAAGTCTATAAAATCGTTGAGCTCATATCATATATACGAGTCACAACTTTATAAAAAATTAAATTGCCCCTCTCTCAGCCGTTTCTTCTTCTTCTTCTTCCTCCTCCTCCTCCTCCTCCTCCTCCTCCACCGCCTCGTCTTGCCCCCCCACCGCCTCGCCTCGTCTCGCCTCTCCCGTCGCCTCGCCTCCCCCACCTCCTCGCCTTGTCTCGCCACCGCCTCCAGAAAGAATAATGAGAAGAACATGAAAAAGTTTTGGATCTGGGTATTAGGAGGAGAGAAAAAAATACTAAAAAATAGATGGTTGAGATCAAAAATAAAATTTATATCCAATGGTTGAAAAACAACTCTTCTTTGAAGGGTACAAATCATTGATCCAATGACCAATAAATGACCAACACATTAAAAAAAACTAAGGATTAAAAACATAACACCTAATTTTTTTACTCTTCATTTGGCCTTCCGTTATATATACTATTAAAGATATATAATTTTTAAACAAAAATAATATATAAAAACTAAAATATAAAAAAATTAGAAGAATGAATAAGTTAGATTATTCAAATAATAAATAATTCACTAAAAATCCCAAATTAATTGCACTGATTTAAAATTTTGGTCAACCTTATCAATATCAGAAATGATATTAAGAGTACTTAATTTATTAATCAAGTCAACAAAAGTAATAAAAAAAGTAATTATGGAAATCTAAAATTGGCAGGAACTTGAAAAGCCATGAAATTCCCCGTGCGACAGTATAAATACGGTCATTATAAAACCCCCCATGCGACAGTATAAATACGAAACCCCCACGCGACAGTATAAATACGGTCATCAGAAGGAGAAGAAGATAAAAGGTAAATAAACTCACTGGAAATTGTGCCTATTATACCGTATTATACATTATATGGATATATAGATATGTATAATATTATATAAGTGCATATTTGTATGTGTATGTTTACTAAACTATATATAAACTATATGAGAATTTGTAATAATTTTGTAGAATAAATTAATATTTGTAGAATATATTAGATATTTATAGGGAATATAGTATAAAAAATATCCAACTATTTTATTTTAGCCTATAAAACATGAATTATTATCTTTAATCTAAAAAAAAACCAAATTTATTTTTTTTTGCTTTAAAAAGACTAATTTTAGGAAATTATCTTTAAAAAAAACCAAATTTATTTTTTTTTGCTTTAAAAAGACTAATTTTAGGAATATAATGTAGAAAATACCAAACTTTTTTAATTTTTGCCTATAAAACACAAATTATTACTTTTAACCTAAAAATTTTGAGTTTTTAAGTTTTGTCTAAGAAAACACAAACTTATCAAATGAATCATTTCCATACACAAACACTAACTCTTGGTAAACTTCAATAGTGTTTACGATGTAGAAATATTTTTCAACAGAGTTTCAACCGGATTCAAAATAAAATCCGAATTTCACCCGATTTCAAACCGAAATCCAAATTCAACAAAAAAACCCAAATTTCAACCCAATTTCAACCGAAAATTCAAATTCCACCAAAATTTAGTAAGTATTTCAATAACATTTTAACCTAAAAATCGAAATTCAATCGGATTTTCGGTTGAAATCGGGTTAAAATTAGATTAATTCAAATTTCGAGTTGAAAAAGATTCAAATTTGGATTTTTTTTGTTAAAATGCTTACTAATATTGGATAAAATTCGGATATTCGGTTGAAATTAGGTTGAAATTGGATTTTGAGTTGAAATTGGATCGAAATTCTTGTTCAAATTGGGTAAAATTTAGATTTTCGGTTGCAATCGGTTTGAAATTGAGTTGAATTTAGATTTCGAGTTTAAATTTGTTCAAATTTAGATTTTTTTAATTCGGATTCGGATTGAAATCGGGTTGAAATTGGATTTACCAAGAGTAAGTCTTTGTGTATGGATATGAATAATTTGATAAATTTGTATTTTTTTAAATAACATTTAAAAATTTAAAGAGTTAAAATATGATTTAGTGTTTGTGTTTGTGTATGAATATGATTATTTTGATAAGTTTTTGTTTTTTAGACAAACTTTAAAAATTCAAAATTTTTAGGTTCAAAGTAATAATTTGTGTTTTATAGGAAAATTTTAAAAAGTTTGGTATTTTCTACACTATATTCCTAAAGTTAGTGTTTTAAGGCTAAAAAAAATAAATTTGTGTTTTCTAGGTTGAAGATAATAAGTCATGTTTTATAGGCTAAAATAAAATAGTTTGATATTTTTTATGCTATATTCCCATATTTATATTATGAAATTAAGTTTTACTCTTTTCAAATTATAATGTATTATATGAATAATTCTCTTAAAAAAATATTATTTCAGTCTAAAATTTCTGATCTAAGACGAAGATGAAGAATTGGAAATTCCTTTTTGCGACCACATTGATCTTATGTTTATCCGATGCCATCTCGACAGGTAAACCTTATAGAAATGTTCCTCCTTATCATATATTTGTCTTGATCTTTCCTCCTTTTTGTGTATTTTTTTAAAATCCAAAAAATACATTCAACAATGCCAATAGATTAGGGATATTTACTTTGGATTTCAGTTCGAATTCTTTGGGATTCGATCCGGGTATGAATTTTTCGGATTTAAAAAAAATAGTTTCGAATTAAACCTAAATGTTTTTTGTCTGAATTCGGTACAAATTAAGATTTTTCGGATTTAAGAGAAATAGATCCAATAACTCGAATTACATTTGAATAATTTGGATTTTTATATATTCCGAGTTATTCGAGGTATTCAGATTTTGGATCCTTCAGATTATTCGAAAACTATATCTAATTCGGGTTATTCAGATTTAGAGTTATTCGAATAGTTATTTTTTTATTAAAAAAATAATAAGGTATAACATATAAGAAATATAAAAATAAAATCTATTAAAATTTAATGTTTTATGTTTTATATTTTAGTTAATAATTTTAATTTATTTTTTAATTATATTATTCGAATTCCTCGGATTTTATCTGAACTTTATTCGAACTAGCTAAAAAGTTTTACCTCGTATAGATTTTTAGAATAATCCATATTCCAAATGGTTCAAATTGGTCAAAATATCTTGAATTAGACACTCCTACTATGGATCCATGATAGCTTTTGTATTGATTTTTTGTTCTTAGTGTGCATCTCAACGGAATCTAAAGAAATTAAAATTGAAATCGAATTTGAGTGCATGTATATATACATATCAAAATAATATATACACAAATATTCATTTTTGGTTACAGAGAAGATAGGAAGTCACAATACTGAAGAAGTAAAGTGTCGGAAATCAGACATAGTGATAGGACAAGCAAGTACACCCCCACTCCCAGATGGAACACCAACATTCAGAGTGGAGATCACAAACCAGTGCTCCACTAACTGTGCAATTAATAACATCCATTTCAATTGCGGCTGGTTCAGTTCCGTCACACTTATCCCACCAAACATCTTCAAACGTCTCAGCTTCAATGACTGTCTCGTCAATGGTGGCGCCCCCTTGCCCCATGGTGATTCTATTTCTTTCCAGTATGCTAATTCATTTTCTTATGAGCTCTCCGTTGCCTCTATCTCTTGCTAATCCGCCAACACAATCTTTCCTTTTGCTTCTTTAGTGGACAAAAGTAATATACTTCTTCATGGGTTCCATGGTTTTTGACATGTAATGGGTATTTGCCTTTAATAAATTGACAGTACTTGGAAATTCTTAAGATACAGGCGTATATGATTTGAATTGAAATGTATTACATATAACAAGAAATGGTTATTACACTAGACCAATTCGACCAAGTCACTGTATACAATGTTGAAGACTGCATTTCTTGGTATAATAGTCCCATGGGCGTACCGTGAAGAATTGTTATTCTTTGCCATATCTTATTGTACTTGAAGAATCGCAAGAGCGGTAAAAGATATACATTGTCTCGCCATTTCATAAAATGGTGCATGTGCAGATAACCCGCCTTTGGTTGCTTACCAACCCCTTTTTCTATGTTCAAATAAAACCAACACTATCAATGTTAAAATTCATTAACATAGGCTAAAGGTAGTTCTGAAGGTTGTGATCGGTGACGGTGTGACGGAGTCGAAAGAAGAAATTGGGTGTTTTGGGAGAAGACATTCCGCTATCCCAAAGTCGAAAAAAGACAGTTGGGCCTCCGATTCTTCAAACCCAAGAGGAAGCCCATACTGAAGGAGTGAATCTAGCATAAGCATCAACAAGGTTTTCGTTCCAGCCCAAGTTAAAGCCCATTCCACAAGCCCATCTCGCAAGAAAAACAAAAATATGATCAGAACCAAATGTGAAATGGGAAGAAGAGCAGAAGAACAAACATTGCAGAGAAAATACAAGTCAAACAAAGATTAAAACATACCTAAAAATAGTATCTAGCATGTGTGTAGTCTACACATGGAGAACCTTGTGTTTTGTGCGCATTTTCTTTCGATTTTGTAAGAGAATATATATGAATGTAGGAGGAGGAAATGAGGAGTATCTCTTCCAAAAAATCCTACTAAGAGAAACATTCACAAACACCATTTCCCTTCAATATTCATCACCATGACATATCACAAACTCATTGAAACACCACCTTATTTACTTTTATGTTTGCATCAAGGATCTTAAGAGCATAAGAATGCTGAAGGAAGTGTTGAATTAATCCATGAGCCATTAAAATCAATAATTGGTATCAAAACCTCCTGCAAGGGCCAAAAGAGGGAGCACAACATCACTAGAAAAGCACCAGCCAAGCACCAACAACAAGTTCATAGAAAGGTAATCCTCAAACACTTGCTTATCTTTGTTTAAGCAAAATAAATAGGAGAATGCAATGAACTCTGTTCATTACATGTTTGATGGAAAAAGTTAATGTGGGTTATAAAGATGAAAATAATGTTAAGATCAAAACAACCATGGAAAGTTTCCATTGAAAGACTACAAAAAAAGCCGGTTATGGGTATTGTTCCTCTAGAAGAGGAATTACAGAAAGCTATTATACTTTGGGAAGAGACAAAGGTCGAAGATCAAATAGCACTACAAAAAACTCGATGTTTCCAACGAACGGGGCAACGGATCCGTCCGTTGGAAGCAATTATCAACGGATTGCAACGGATTTGTTGATATTTTCAACGGGCCGAAGTCCATTGCAATCCGTTGCAAATTGCAACGAATTTGTAACGGATTATTTCCATTGAAATCCATCGCGATTTTTAATGGATTGTAACGGCTTTTATCCGTTGGCAATTTCCGTTGGAAGACCCGTTAGAATCCGGGGAAAGAATTGCAACGGGCGTCCGTTGGCATTTGCAGCGGATACCCGTTAAAATTGACAACGAATGCCCGTTGAAATTGTTAATTTCGAGGTTCACTGGTTTAAATAAATTCGCGTGAACCTCCAACGGACATCCGTTGCAATTTCCAACGGACATCCGTTGGATGTTCACTATTTAGATCATACAAAAGATTGCATCAAATCATCAATAACAAAAATATTTTACACCAAAATGTCGTGTTCTTCAAATCGAAATATATAAAGATCGAGAGAGTGGATGTATAGAAAAAAAGATCCTATAAACGAAGAGATTACGCAAGAATTCTTACACGGATTGGAGCAATTCATGAGTTTTGCATCGATGCAGCCTTTGTGTCAAGAACGCGGGACAATGTTATGTCCATGCAAAAGATGCAAAAATATGAAGTATCGAAGTTAAGAAATTTTTTGCAAACATCTTTATGAGGTGGGTTTCGTTGAAAATTACGAAATTTGGTTTTTTTCACGGTGAAAATTGCGGTGTTAGAGATATTGTGCAAGATGCACAAGTATAACGAAATGAAGAAGTTATTTATGAAGCATCAACGAGCAATCCATATGTGGAAATGGTGTCAGATGCTTTTCCTAGAGCTGTTAATGAACAAACGCATGAAGAGATGCCGAACATTGATGCACGTCGTTTCTTCAACCTATTGGATTCGGCGAAACAACCTATGTATGAAGGTTGTCGTGAAGGTCACCCCCGTTTATCTTTATCTTCAAGATGGATGAGTATTAAAATAGACTACAATATGGCTGAAAATTGCATGGATTCATTTTTCAAAACAATGCGGGTATATTTACCGGAAAATAATCAAGCTCCTGAGACATACTACAAAACAAAGAATGTGTTAAAAAGATTTGGGAATGCCACATGGGAAAATTGATGTTTGTAGAAACAGTTGCATATTGTTTTGGGGAAATGATAAAGAGTTGTTGGAATGCAAGTTTTGCGGTGCAAGCAGATTTCGGCCTAAAAAACCATCTTCACGTAAATATGTACCATACAAGAAAATGTTCTATATGTCTGTAGCAAACATGTTGAGAAGGTTATATGAATCGAAAAAACCGCAGCGGCAATGAGATGGCATGCATAACACTCAACGATCGAAGGTATAATGCAACATCCATCGGATGGTAACGCTTGGAAAGATTTCAATGAAATATTTCCCGGATTCGTGTATGAAACGAGAAACTTTTATCTTTGCTTGTGCACGGATGGTTTTAGTCCCTATGGACAATCTGGAAGTCAATATTCTCTGTGGCCGGTGATTTTGTCTCCGTATAATTTGCCTCCCGAGATGTGTTTGAAAAGAGAGGTAATGTTTCTGACGTTATTGATTCCAGGACCAGAACATCCGAAGAAAAGTTTCGATGTCTTTTTGCAGCAGAACATCAGAAGAAAAGTTTCGATGTATTTTTGCAGCCCTTAATTCATGAATTACGATAGTTGTGGAACGAAGGAATCCTTGATTATGACGACAATACTAAGCAAAATTTCACATTAAAAGCGGTATTGTTGTGGATAATTAGTGATTTTCCTGCCTATGGAATGTTATCTGGATGGAGCACGCATGGAAGATTGGCATGTCCATATTGTATGGAGGATACATATGCATTTCGACTAGTACATGGTAAGAAACCATGTTGGTTTGATTGTCATAGAAGATTTCTTCCTCGTGGCCATGCTTTTCGGAAAGATAAAAAAAATTTTCGAAAGAACGGGGTACAAAAAGAAGAGGCACCGTGTATGCAAACCGGAACAAAAATCCTTTACGAAAGATTGAACACAATGGATGATTTACAAGAATCAGTTGAATGCGGTGGAGATCATTGATATTACATCATAATTTAGATGTTATGCATATCGAAAAGAACTTTTTCGATAACATCATAAAGACTGTTTTGAATGTGGCGGGTAAAACCAAGGATAATATACAATCAAGAAAAGATTTGAAGTCTATATGCCGACGACCTGAGTTGGAATTAAGAGATGGAAGGTCACCTGTCCGGTATTCAGATTGTCTGGTCCAACGAAAATGACATTATTAAATGGTTAAAAGAGGGCGTTAAGTTTCCCGATGGATATGCATCGAACATTGCTCGGTGTGTGGATATTGTTGATTCGAGGCTGATCGGATTGAAAAGTCACGATTGTCACGTTTTCATGCAGTGGCTCATTCCAATTGCATTTATTGAGCTCTTACCACGGAATGTTCACGATGTGTTATGCGGAATCAACATATTTTTTCAGAGATATATATTCGAGAAATTTAAAAAGTGATGACTTGGAAGTAATGAAAAACAATATCTCTGAAGTATTATGTGCATTGGAAAAAGTTTTTTCGCTTTCATTCTTCGATGTCATGAAGCATTTGCCAATACATTTACCAGATGAGGCAATACTCGGTGAGCCAGTTCAATTCAGATGGATGTATCCTTTCGAAAGGTTTTTCTTTCATTTAAAGAAAAAAGCAAAAAAAAAAAAACAAAGCAGTTGTCGAAGGATCTGTTGTCAAACAATAGTTGCTGGAAGAAATTATATATTTCAGCATATTTTATTTCAAGTCGCATATTACAAATGTTCCAACGGGCATCCGTTGGCAACTTAACGGTCGAACCTATTCTAACGGGCATCCGTTGCCCGTTGTCAAATTGTAACGGATGACCGTTAGAATTTTGTAACGGGCATCCGTTACAAATCAACGGATGCCCGTTGGAATAGGTAATGATGCCTACCCTAGTATGCAGAATTTCCAGCGGTCATCCGTTGGAAATTGCAACGGATGATTGTTGCAAAGGAACGTCACGTCAATTACTGCGTCCGTTGAGATGATGTATTTTCCAATGGGCATCCGTTGGGATTTCCAACGGATGCTCGTTGGAAAATTCTATTTATATAAACCCGTTAAACAGTTCCATTTTCAACACAAATCACAATCTCAAAATCCTCTCAAACTTCACATTTCACACACAAACACCTTTACAATCCGTAGATAAAAAATGAGAGCTAGACATTTTATAGGATTGGGGGGATGTAGGTTGGTTCCTCGGGAGCTCCTCCCTCGCCTCCACCACCACCATAT
>CM071863.1:56371611-56392522 GCA_036759665.1 Gynandropsis gynandra
ACCACCACCATATCGTCCTCCTTCACCAATATCGGCACCGCCGATATTTGATGAAGATGACGATATGGTTGATATTGATTCCTTGATCGATGATTTCGATGGGCGTCCAACCCTTCCAATTATCGATCCCGAACGTCATGCTGGGACGTTATGGTAAAAATAGTTATTATTTTAATTTGTATTATTATAATTTATAAATAGTATCTAACTTTGTAATTTTGATTTGCAGGTTTGATGTGGATGATGTACTCAAACACAAACACCACCATTATTCAAGGGTCCTTACAAGACGAGTTATACTATTTCTGGCAAGTTATGCTAGAAGTCGTGCGCCAGCGATGGTGGTGCACTTTTATAGTAAGTTTTTTATTAGATTAAATTTCCAGTTATGAGTTATATATATATATATGTTATAAAACTAAAAATTTATAAATTATTTTGCAGCGCTCATACAGATGGCGGTGAAAGGATACATTGCGCATCTACACAGCATGGATGCACGACATGCAGGCGCGGATGCGCCTGATGATGAACAACACGAAACACAACTACTACGCCAAAAATCGCAAACCGAGATGGGCAACAGACGCGGTCTTCAATCAGATGATTCAACATTGGGAGTCCGCAGAATTCAAGGTTAAGAGCGATAAGGCCAAAAAATGTCGGTACGGCGAGAAGGTTCCCGGAAATGGTCCGCATCGCCATACTTCAGGATCAAAATCCTTCCCGAAACGAAAACACGAATTGGTAAAATTTTGTCTATTTAAATTTTTTATTCAAATATTTATGTAATTAAATTTATTTTATATTACAGATGCAATGGATAGGAAGAGAACCGACTTTTCTTGAGCTGGTATTAGAAACCCACGCCAAGAAGAAGTTGAGCGTCGGGGAAGAGGTCGACGAATCCGAATTCGTCGATCCTCGAGCGGAGCGAATCGTGACAGCTGTGATGGATAAGATTACACAGCAATCACAAGCTTGCGGTTCGACTCCCGATGAGCTAAGTCCTCTACAAAGGACAAAATTTATTTAGAGGTACACTTTTTCTTTTGTTTTGATTATTAATAACATATTTTTTAAAAATCTAACTCTAATTTTATTTGTCTTGTAGTTGGTGAGACCATATAAGGGGCGTCTATACGGTCTCGGTGCGCTTCAAAAAGATATAGTCGAGGACGCCACGACGGTACCTCCCGTTGTCCAAGAGAGTTTTACGCAACAACGGCGGATCGAGGAGCTCGAATCACAACTTTGAGAAACTCGAGCCCACGTGGCGTGACAAACCTCTCAAATACAATACTTGGAGAGCGTCATTGAGTTGATGTTCGGCTAGGTGAGGGGACCAACGCCGCAGCAAGAACCGAGGCTCGATTCGGATGCAACTCCGTCTAGAGGTGGCGGTGATCGTGGCAGAGATGATATGGACGCAACTGATCTAAATGATTTGTAATAGGAATAGTTTTAATTATAATGTTTTTGTAAGAAATTTTAATATTTTAATCAAAAACCTTTTTAGTTTAAAAAAGATTATTATTTTTTTTTATTTTTTAACGACGTTTCCAACGGATTCCCGTTACAATTTCCAACGGGCATTCGTTGCAATGTTTTCCCGCCAAATTGCAACGGCCGTCCGTTGCCCTTTCCCACCAATTTACAACGGACGTCCGTCGCTCTTTCCCGCCAGTTTCCAACGGGCATCCGTTGGAAATTTTAAATTCGCGCTCTTTTTTCCCGCCAATATATCAACGGTCATCCGTTGCAAAATTGTTGGATATCCGTTATAAAATTGTAACGGTCATCTGTTGCAAATTGTAACGGTCATCCGTTGCAAAGTTGTAACGGACATCCGTTGTAAAGTTGTAACGGGCATCCGTTGCAATTTTGTAACGGGCAAGCTGAATCTATAGGGAGGATACACATATGCTATGTTCAGGGCGAAGACCAAATTGCTAATATCTTTACCAAGCCGCTGCTTATGGGAGATTCCGTGAACTTAGAGGGAGACTTGACATCACACTAATACCGATCAAGATGGAGATTGAAGGTTTTTATCGACGACGGTGTGACAGATTTGAAAGAAAAAGTTGAGGTCTGATGATCGTGTGTTTGGAAGAAGTTATTCTGCTATCCCAAATTCGAGAAAAGGAAGCTGGGCCACCGGTTCTTCAAGCCCAAGAGGAAGCCCGTGCTGAAGGAATGAATCCAGCAGAAGGAGCAACAAGTTTTCATTCCGGCTCAAGTTGAAGCCCGTTCCACAAGCCCATCTCGCAAGAAAAACAAAAATATGATCAGAACCAAATGTGCAATGGGAAAAAGAGTAGAAAAGCAAACATTTTCCAGAAAAAACAAGTCAAACATATATTAAAACATACCTAAAATAGTACCTAGCAGGTGTGTACTCTGCATATTGAGGAACTTGTGTTTTGCGCAAGTTTCCTTTCGATTTTGTAAGAGCATATATATGAAATGAGGAAGAATTGAGGAGTATCACGTCCAAGATAACCTACCGAGAGAAACATTCACAAACATTATTTTCTCTCCATATTCAGCACCAAGACATATCACAAACTCATCAAAACACCACCTTATTTACTTTTTTTTTGCACCAAGGATCTTAAGAGCATAAGAATACTCATGGAAGTGTTGACTTAATCCATGAGTCATTAAAACCAACAGGTTCATAGCCCAAGAAACATAATTCTGTGCCCAATCCTGATACAACGAATAAGAAGGAAACTAATTATGTGCTCTCTATGACATTGATATGCACTACAACCTCTTAGTAAACTTTAAATGATGCAAGGCTGACATAAAGAGTTCATAATCTCAATGTTTGGTTGACTAAAATGCATGTTTATTGCTTTAAATAGGTATGTATTAACATCACATCGACAATCATATGGAGTAGACAAACATTGCAACAAATTCCAATAGAAGCACACACAGAAGTTTGCTTAAGAACAAGAATAAAAATAAGAGGTAGAGATGTCAATGGGTTGGGTTATGTCCAACGTATTGAAATATAAATGGTTTACAAATTAATTGGGTCGAGTTCAAACCAACCCATTTAGTTATGTGTTAAATAGATCACATCAAACAAATTTATTTATATAAATAACATTTTATATGTACATTTTTATCATTTAATATTATTAGAATAAACACATATTAGATATTATAATGAATATATCAATATTCAAAACAATAATTTTTGAAAATAAATTTACGATACTTCTTAAAAAAACTTTTGATATAATCTTCAAATCTTCATCTTCATATATTAAAACGATAATTCATAAAAACATTCTCAATACATTTTTTAACAAATTCTATTTGTATTTGACGAATATTTATTTTTTAACTATTTAAATTTTATATTTGACTCTCATCCGAATTTTTAAATATAAAAAAATTATTAGAATATTTAAAGTTTAATATATATATATATACTCACACATAAAAAATTATGGTGCACTTCACATAAATCTGAAAATAAAACAATTTTAAAATGTTAGTATGGAAATTCAACCGTCAATTCAGACTACGCAAAGACACATCGCGTACACATTTTCTTAACCATAAATTTTATCCTTCATTGCATCTCGATTGTCAATTTTTTTATTGCCTCGAAATTGATGATGTGTTTTGATTTTGATCAGTGATATAAAAATCGTTTTGGACGACCGACTAGTTGCTGTCTAGGCGTTCGACGGCAAGGAGCCACCTAGAAAACTCTAAAATCACTCATGTTAGTTGGCCGGTGCCTAAGCGCCGTAGAATCGCCGCCTGGGTGGCCGACTAGTTGAAAATTGCGCTCGGGTGTGGATGGAGGAGGGAGTGCATCTTGGGTTCAAAGAGGACCTGTGAAGCCTAAGACGAGGTTTGGATCAGAAGGAAGGGGAGGATTAGAGAGGGAGATGTTGCGTGTCCTGGAAGTGAAGAGCATATGAGTCTCGTCCTTTTATTTTTCCATAGTTCGAGTAAAAAGAGGAGGAGGAGGAGGAGGAGGAGGAGGAGGAAAATCACTGGAAGAAGAAGAAGGAGAAGAAGAAGAAGAAATGTGTTGATGGATGAGACAGAGGAAAGGAGAGAGACCTTACGGAGGAAAAAGGAAGAAATTTGGATAGAAAAGGAAAAAATTGTCATTATTAAATTAAATATTTAATGAAAACCCTCTCCCTCTATCACTTTCCTTCGAGAAGAATAACATATTTAAGAAATTTCAACCATTTTTTCCAAAGAAGTATATGTATACCTATATGTATATATGTCTATGTGTAACCTTTGACAAGGATCCTTCTCCGCTAATGAAATACGATTTGTTTGAAGTCGACTATAGACCACGTAAAGAGGTGAGATATTTTATTGGAGAGCAAGTATTAGATGTTTAGATCTTTAATGTTTCGTTATTTTATGTTATGATTAATGAATTTGTATTTGTTTATGTTATGATTTTGTAGAACTTTATATTTTATGTATAGTATTTTGTTTATGTTATATGTTTTTTTGTTAATAAAAATCTAATTTATAAAAAAAAATAAAAAACGCCTAGTCATCGACTAATTCGACTAGTCGCTAGGCGCTGACGGACCGCCCGACTAGCGCCTAACGACATCTACAATACTGATTTTGATTACTCCCCACGGTCTCCCACCGCTCTGTCCTTTTTTTCATATTGTCGACCAGTGTTCCTCCTCTCTTTTCATCACATCCTCGCTTCTCTCTCTTTTTATACTTCGCTTGGTGTGCGAGTGGTAGTATTAAACAACGTTATCACCGATGAAGCCTTGATCTTCCAGCAATAACAATAGGACGAAATCTTGTTTTTGTTGTTGCTTCAATTTATCTTAGAATTTTGTACGGTCGAAAAGACAAATCCAACAACTATAGAAGCTTTCCACATTATTAATACAACAATGCTTACTTCTATGCTCCACCGAGAAACCTAGACCACACTACTCGGTAGCATGTTTTCAAAAAAATTCCGAATAAAACTACACTGTATTGCTATTGTCCATCCAAGATAGTCCTAATCTCACTGAAGACCTCCCAAAGAAGCCCTCTCCAGGCGTGAAGCCTTCCAACCCCTCGAAGAAATGATCGCTCACCAGCGTGTTCGACATTGACAACATCATCGTCCCCATAGGCATCCCTAGTGCTTAATATTCCAACGATACGAAGAAATCCTCGAAAAATTTCACTAGAGACGATGGGTATTCTACCAAGGAGAAGGATTTGCCGGATTGTTCTGCGACGTTGGCAGATTTGGCTGAGGACACCATCTGGGTGGCGTCACGCTCTGAATTTGGTAGTTCCGAATTTTGTTAACTAATGATGCGTATCAGAGTTAAATATAACCTAATCTACCCGCAAGTGCACGGCACGTGTGTAGTATTTTAGGTGTCGATCCCACAGAGACTATGCAACGCTACCTAAACCCGAACTATGAATCAAACTTGCTAACGAAAGAATGTGAATAAGGAATGAAATACTGGAATTAACTAAACTACTTGGGTTCTAACGATGAGATAAACATCCTAGGAAACCGGTTTCACCACAAGACTACCAAAACCGACGACCAACCTATCTATCATACAATCCCAGTTAAAGCTATCTAAGGCGGACGATCCTAACATGATATCTAACCTCTCTCAAGGCATAGACACGTGATCTAGACAAACTGCCCCCTACTTTCGTGGCTGACAACATGAACTAAACCCATAAACTCTGTGATTCGCCCGTTCACCCTCAACCGTTGCTACCCTACTTTCGTGGCCTAACCTCGGTTGTTCTAAACCTGACTTTCTAGGACTAGAATTCTCCTTTCGGTCCTTCTCCTAACCCCTAACACATGCATCTACGTGGCCAGCGCAAACACAAGTAAATTGAAGCACTCAGATAAAGAATAGATAAACTAAAACGGGAAGATGCATTCAAAATAGATCAAAAGCGGTCTCGGGATAGCCAAAGGCTAATCCCTTCTCCTAGAACAAACAAACTACTCGCTCATGCGTCTGTAAAGAAACATAAACATAGTAGAAAGTCTAAGGAACATAAAAACCAAACAAAACCGAAGTGGCGGTGCTTGATCTCCAATGCTCCTCGCTTATCTCCTCGCAAGAATCTGCTCTAACTTTGCTGAATTCTTCTCCTCTGTATGCTTGCTGTAACGACGTCTTTTTGCCTCCTTTTAAGCCTCCTAAGTCGGTCCAATTGTTGCCCAAATTGCCCCACGAGTTCCCTTATGTTTTAAGTTAAGTTTACTTAAGTGTTGAGCAGTTTCGGGCCGCTACCCGCTCGGGTAGTGAGTGTACCCGCTCGGGTGCGGCTAGGGCAGTTCGTGCGCGTCCTGTGGTGCTGGAATGGTGCCCGATCGGGCATGGCATGTGTGCCCGCTCGGGCACAAGGCAAAATGGTCCTAAATGCTTGCCCGAGTCGTGCTAAATGGTCCACACAATTGGCCGTAGGTTTTGCCCGATCGTGCAAGGGTTGTGCCCGACCGGGTGAGGCTTTTCCATGCTCAATCTCGTCCCGTTTGTCCCGTGATGATCCCCAAAGTTGCTCCTTAGCTCCGTGCATGTTCCTTTAGCTCCAAAATAGTCCAAATACGCGTAAAAACCTGTAAGAACATGAAAAGCACGAAAGCAAGTAAAACGGATACGGAATCATACGTAAAACATCACATATGTATCAAAAACGTCTCCTAAATCGTGCAAGAAATACGTATGAAAACGAGATGATCAAAATCCCCCAGACTTGAATGTTTGCTTGTCCCTAAGCAAACGTAAACGTGGAATACATGGGGTGTGAAAAATACGAGAATCCCCCTTCTCCTAGAGATACCGCTAAAGCGAGCCTAACCGATCAACTAGCATATTGTGAGCAAATTCGGCCTACTCGAGTTTTCAGCCTTAATCCTAGGTCCACCACGGTTACCCATAAGAAAGTAAATCAAAGGAGACTAGACACGCTACCGTAACTCCCTCCACCAGACAAGACTTCAGACTATGCTAAACCTAGGTCAACCGAGGATACTTGTTTCTTTCTTTCCGAGCTTCTTCTTTTTTTTTCTTTTTCTTTTTCTTCTTTTTGTTTTTCTTTTTATGAATTTTTTCTTTTTTTTTCTTTTGTTTTCTTTTATTTTTCCATTTTTCTTTTCTTCTTTTTCTTTGCATACACACTAGGCTTCTAGGACGTCGGATTTGAAGGGACCCAGCCTCTACTTAGACCCAGACTACCGATGACGGTATACTCATGCATCTCGTGTGAGAGTGCAGCGGAGTAGGCGGCTTTTTGTGCCATGCCCTTAGGACGTAGAAAGATGATCGCCAACCCACCACTTAGACCCGAGCCACCGAAGGAGTAACAAGGTCGATGCACTCATATCGATTTTTGATCATGCTTATTAGGCACTATTTCTATCGACAGCGGAGTGTTAGTGTGCGCTTTTTAATCTGCAAAACAAGCTCGATTTTATATGATCCAATGATCCTCAATGTAACCAAAGTAAAGTGTCGTCTACACGAAGTATGACCATCTGGGTAGAGAAAATAAACGATAAACTAGCCTAGCAACCTCGTCTAAACTTCCCCACAAGCAACACTAGGATTCCCTAGAACTACGACCTATTGTTTTTCAGCCGACTAATAAGCTCTAACGCATAGGAAAACCTAGCTCAATCATGCAAAGTCTAAAGGAAAAGGTCAACCTCTTAAGCATTCCTAAGTTCAGGGTTCATCTCAAAACGTGGCACCGGACAAGTGCCTTGGGACGACTCTGACTCAATGAAAACAAAAACGAACTAAAAATCGCAAAAATAACCTAAAAACTAAAAATCAAAGGAAAATGAAACGAAATCACCTGAAAAACGTGAGCTGCTCCCCCAGACTTGAATTGAACGGCGTCCTCGACGTGAAGCTCCGATGGAGGATGAAGGAAGTGAAGAACGTTTGTGGTGTTATTTTTTTTTGTGTTATTTTTTTTTTTGTTTTTTTTTATGGAAATTAAATAACTGAGTCTTAAACATGAAAAGTAAAAACAAACATCTGGGTTGCCTCCCAGAAAGCGCTTATTTAACGTCATTAAGCTTTGACGTCTCCATTCCTCATGCGTGCGCGACGGGTGGATCGGAAAGGGAAATGGAGTTTCCACTTTCGATCGGTTGAGCGGCTTGGTAGAGCTTTAGCCGCTGTCCATTGGTGTTGAACGTGTCACCCGCATCACTCCATAGTTCCATGTCTCGTACCTGAAAAGGATCAGACCAACAAGGCAGTAGGTCGCCCGAGAAAGACTTAGGTCGAGAATTGGAAAGTGGAACGAAATCACCTGATTGGAAGTCATGAGGTAGGGTCTTCTTGTCGTGCCATCCCTTAGGCACATCATGCATGGAATTCACTTGTTCGCTGTCTAAGGTTGGATAAGGGGTATCTGCGTTGAAAAGTTTAATGACATCTTTTTCCATTACCTCGTGCAAGTGCGGGTGTAGCCTCCTTTGAATTTCGAGTGAAGGTTCGTGGCTGTCCTCCCTATAATTTCCGTACATACATATTGAAGAGCTGAGCCTCTTACTCTTCTTCACGCGTGTGGGCTGTTTTCTCATCTCATCTGCACTCATGTTAGCATTTAAAACAGCAAGGTATGTTTTATTGGAATCAACGTACTCATAAGGCGGCGGAGGATCGGGCTCAAGCTCGAATGCTTTCTCCGCTATGAAATCAGCATGCATATCACGTGGTATCTCCTCCCATGGGACGTCTCCTAGTGCTGTAATTGCACTCATGAATTTCGTGTACATCTCAGCTCTTTCGTCCGCAAATCCTGCATTGTCGCAAACTTGTGTCAAATACCGTACAAGACAATCAGAAACACTTACTTGATCGTGCGTATCGTGCGTTAACTCGTCCAACGAATCTACTGTAAAGCAAGAATCCTTGAGTTGTGATTCGTCCATGGAGCTGGGCAGGATGAATTCGATCGTTTCGTCATTGACACGTAAGGACAACTTTCCTTGTTGTACGTCTATCGTCGCACCCGCAGTAGCTAAGAACGGCCTACCAAGAATAATAGGTGTCCTAGTGTCTTCCGTTATCTCAAGTACAACAAAATCAGTGGGAATGCAAAGCTTACCTACCATGGTGGGAACGTTTTCAATGATTCCCACCGGATGTCTTACCGTACGATCCGCGAGGCGTAGAGACATCTTCGTCGGTTTAAGGTTCCCAAACTCCATCCGCTTGAAAACTGTGTGTGGCATGATACTCACGCTTGCCCCTAAATCACACAAAGAATTATCGATATCGAGGTTACCTATTGTGCATGGAATGGAGAAGCCTCCGGGGTCCTTTAGCTTAGGTGGCAGCTTGTTCTGAAGAATTGCACTGCATTCCTCGGTAAGTGCTACAGTCTCATTCTCTTCGGTGTGCTTCTCTTTGGACATTACCTCTCTGATGAATTTGGCACGATTAGACATCTTTAGGACTGCTTCCACGTATGGCATGTTGATGTCTAGCTTCTTGAGACCTTCTGTAGATCTGCCCACTCCCTCTTGGTTCTTACTGCTTACCAATCGTCGAGGATACGGTATCGGAGGTACGTACGCCGGAGGAGCAACGTATGGCTTATCTAAATCTGGTTCGACTCCTTCCATAATCGCAACCTTACCTCTTCCTCTATCCATGGACGTACCAGCAGCATCCCCTCGCACATTTGAGGGCGGATTCTCATCCTCATCATCGCTGCACACAGAAATAGCATTCACATGCTCTCTCGGGTTAAGATCGGGCTTACCGGGAAGCTGTCCGGGGTTCCGAGAGGATGAGGCGGCCTGTTGTGCTATGGAGTTTTCCAACATCTTCACATGAGTGCTCAGAGACTCCATTTGAGTTTTAAGCTCACTAATCGCTGTCCCAACATCCGCGTCGAATTTGGTTCGAATCGATTGTTGCTGCTTCTGCTCCTTCATGAATTCGAGCAATACCACCTCAAGGTTTGATGAAGAGGCTTGAGGAGGTTGAGGAGCTTGCGGAGCTTGCTGGAATTGCTGGTTGTTTTGCTGGAAATTATTCTGCCTTGGTGGAAACCCCGAATACTTCACCGGTTGAGTCGTTCGATATGACAAGTTCGGGTGATTCCTCCAATTCGGGTTGTAGGTGTTCCCGAATTGCGTGTTGCCTTGCTGCTGGGCATAATTCATATGTTCGTAATCCTCATGTACTGTGCATTGATACGCTACATGATCCGTATCTCCGCAATTCGCACAGTACATAGCATTCGCTGCATTACCCATGGCTCTATTCTGGTTAGGCTCATATAAACGACGAGTGCTATTAGGCATACCTCTTGGAGTGGACCACATGGTGTGGTTCATGGCGAGGTTATCAATCAGCTCAAATGCCTCCTCGACGCTCAGATCCATGAATGATCCTCTGGCAGCGTTATCCAACCTCATGCGGTGCTCATCTGAAATTCCGTTATAAAAAGTTTGGATAACGTACCACTGCTCAAGTCCATGGTGTGGACATAACTGTAGAAGATCTTTGAATCTACCCCACACCTCAAACATAGTCTCTCCATCTCTGCATCTGAATGTTGTGATTTCCCCCCTCATCTGAATTGTCTTACTCGGAGGAAAGAAGCGTGATAGGAACAGTGTGCAGAGCTGATCCCAAGTGGTGATAGATCCCGCGGGGAGTGATTGCAGCCAAGCTTTCGCTTTTCCCCCAATTGAAAAAGGGAAAAGACGCAGCAAGATTGCATCCTCAGAGACTCCATGAATTTTGAACGTACCTGAAAGTTCGAGGAAATCTCTGAGGTGCTGATGTGGATCCTCATGGTTTCCACCCATGAATTGCTTCTGATAAAGCATATTTATCATTGCTGGCTTAATCTCGAATTGCTCTCTTGCAACAGCAGGCATCCTTATGGCCGTTTGCACGTTGTTCATGTTCGGCACCACGTAATCCCTTAGACGACGTGGTGGAGGAGCCTGTAATTGCATCTGTCCATTGCCGTTCTGATTATCCATCTTTTGTCGACCTGAAAGTTCTGCAAAGGACAAACAAAGAACAATTTACGTAGAAGGAACGAAAGAAAAGAAAACAAAAATAAAAACAAAGCAAGAAGGACTCTAGGTTCGAATCTAAGACGCGTTGACAATAGTCCCCGGCAACGGCGCCAAAAACTTGATGCGTATCAGAGTTAAATATAACCTAATCTACCCGCAAGTGCACGGCACGTGTGTAGTATTTTAGGTGTCGATCCCACAGAGACTACGCAACACTACCTAAACCCGAACTACGAATCAAACTTGCTAACGAAAGAGTGGTGATGAAGAATAAAATACTGAAAGTAAACTAAACTACTTGGGTTCTAACGATGAGATAAACGTCCTAGGAAACCGGTTTCACCACAAGACTACCGAAACACACGATCAACCTATCTATCATGCAATCCCAGTTAAAGCTATCTAAGGCGGACGATCCTAACATGATATCTACCCTCTCTCAAGGCATAGACACGTGATCTAGACAAGCTGCCCCCTACTTTCGTGGCTGACACCATGAACTAAACCCATAAACTCTGTGATTCGCCCGTTCACCCTCAACCGTTGCTACCCTACTTTCGTGGCCTAACCTCGGTTGTTCTAAACCTGACTTTCTAGGACTAGAATTCTCCTTTCGGTCCTTCTCCTAACCCCTAACACATGCATCTACGTGGCCATCGCAAACACAAGTAAATTCAAGCACTCAGATAAAGAATAGATGAACTAAAACGGGAAGATGCATTCAAAATAGATCAAAAGAGGTCTCGGGATAGCCAAGGGCTAATCCCTTCTCCTAGAACAAACAAACTACTCGCTCATGCGTCTGTAAAGAAACATAAACATAGTAGAAAGTCTAAGGAACATAAAAACCAAACAAAACCGAAGTGGCGGTGCTTGATCTCCAATGCTCCTCGCTTATCTCCTCGCAAGAATCTGCTCTAACTTCGCTGAATTCTTCTCCTCTGTATGCTTGCTGTAACGGCGTCTTTTTGCCTCCTTTTAAGCCTCCTAAAACGGTCCAATTGTTGCCTAAATTGCCCCACGAGTTCCCTTATGTTTTAAGTTAAGTTTACTTAAGTTTTGAGAGGTTTCGGGCCGCTACCCGCTCGGGTAGTGAGTGTACCCGCTCGGGTGCGGCTAGGGGAGTTTGTGCGCGTCCTGTGGTGCTGGAATGGTGCCCGATCGGGCATGGCATGTGTGCCCGCTCGGGCACAAGGCAAAATGGGGCTAAATGCTTGCCCTAGTCGTGCTAAATGGTCCACACAATTGGCTGTAGGTTTTGCCCGATCGTGCAAGGGTTGTGCCTGACCGGGTGAGGCTTTTCCATGCTCAATCTCGTCCCGTTTGTCCCGTGATGATCCCCCAAGTTGCTCCTTAGCTCCGTGCATGTTCCTTTAGCTCCAAAATAGTCCAAATACGCGTAAAAACCTGTAAGAACATGAAAAGCACGAAAGCAAGTAAAACGGATACGGAATCATACGTAAAACATCACATATGTATCAAAAACGTCTCCTAAATCGTGCAAGAAATACGTATGAAAACGAGATGATCAACTAAAAAAATGAACATCGTTGTTCTATATGAAATGCATAAGGTGAAAAACGTTACTCCTTTATTTCTTATTTAATTGAGCGGTCCAAAACTTGCGGAAATGCCTGTCGGACAAGAAAATAATCGAATGACGTGAGAAAAAATGGGCTTCAATCTCAAACTTGACATTTGGCTTAAATTTAACTTAAATTTGACTTAAATTTAACCTCAACTAACCTTTCCATTCATAATAATAATGTAAACTTCAAAATATCCTTTCTTCCTATTAATTTCTATGCGATTTGGTTGATTGCAAACGAAGCCTTCCGATTGGTCGATGTGTTGTGCATTCTAATTGGTCAAGGTAATGTGTATGTACCCTTTTTTTTTTGTTTTTACGTATCAGATTTTACAAAAAAACCACTCGTTTTCTGCTTCTCCTCCCATGCAAAAATCCTCTTTTTCTAGGTATAATTTCCATTTCTAAACAAGTTATGCATGCTCCTTCCTCTTATACTTCATAGGCTCATTTTTCGTCGTCTTCTTGTTCTTCATTTCACTACAAAAGGCCATTTCCAACGGATATATTCGTTGGAAATGTCTATATTTCCGTTGCAAATAAGCATTCCCAATGGATTTCAACGTATTATGAGCCGTTGGACATCAATTGTTGAAAATCAACATCCGTTGCAATTTACAATGGGTGTACAACGAATATTATCCATTGGTAACGTTCAACATAGTGTAATGGATATATCTATTGGACATTGGCAACAGATGCTCGTTACAAAAGATCCAACGGATACCCTTTGGACGTTTGTCACGGAAGTCCGTTGAACACCCGTCGAAAATAAAAATAACGGGAGTTAAAAGTTTTCAAAGAATAGCCGTTGACAAAAATGGGGGGAGCTTTTAAATGATTTCTGTTGCAAAAAAAATGACGGGAATTTTAAAAATCTAACGGATGCCCGTTGAAAATTTCGAAATATTTCAACGGGTATCCATTGATAACTTGAAAATTTATTTTAAAAATAAATTAAAAAAAATATTAGAAAAATCATATTTATTAAAAAAATTAATTTAAAAAGGTTTATACAAATAAAAAACCTAAGTTACTACAAATCATCTAAATTGGTAGCGCTGTCTTCATCCGCGTGATCGCCAACACCTCGTGAAGGGATTGCATTGGAGTCTATTATCGGATCTTATCTCGGCGTTGTTTCCTCCGCCGACTCTAGTGGCTGATATGCTCGAACAGTTAGCAAGTCGATAATAGTCTCCATGTGATGCATCTTTGCTCGAGTTTCTCGAAGCTCAGATTGCGTTACTTAAAGAGCATCTTGCTTTGTTCAAAGTGTAGTTTCGAGATGCTCGATATGTCGTTCTTGCGTGTAACTCTCTTGGACCACGGGGGTACCATCGTGGTGTCCTTGACGTTATCCTTTTGGAGCGAACCTAGGCCGTATAGATGCCCCTTATACGGTCTAACAAACTACAAAATAAAACACGTTAAAGTTAGTATCATTAAAAATATTTTATTTAAGGAATTACAATAACAATGATCTCATTATTTACCTCTAAACAAATTTTGTCCTTTTGTAAAGGATTGAGATCGTTGAAAGTTGAACCACAGGCTTGTGATTGTTGTGTGATCTTCTGTGTCACAGCTTTCATGGTCCATTCCGCCCGAAGGTCGACGAGTTAAAGTTCGTCACTCTCTTCCCCGACGACAGATTTTTTCTTGGCATGGGTTTCCACAACCAGCTCAAGAAGAGTCAGTTCTCTTCTCATTCTCTGCATCTATAACATTATAGTAATATAATTAGATACAATTTTATATAGCAATAAAATTTAAATAATTAATTAAAATAAATTTTACCAATTATTTCTTTCATTTCGAGAATGATTTCGATCCCGAGGTATGACAATAGGGACCATCCCTGGGAACCTTCTCGCCGTATCGATATTTCTTGGTCTTCTCGCTCTTGGACTTGAAGTCCTCGGATTTCCAATGTTGGACGAATTTTTTGAATACCTCATATGTTTCCCATGTTGGTTTCGCTTTCTTCTTGTAATAGTTGCGCTTGGCATTGTTCATCATCAAGCGCAAACGGGCTTGTATGTCGTGCATCCAAGCTATGTAATTGCGCTACGTATCCTTCTGCTGCTATCTATATACACGATGAAAAATTAAATTACAATAAATTAGTTTATAAATAAAAGCAAATAATAATTTAAAAAATAAATTTTATATTTCAAATTACTTAAGATGAATGCACACCACCATCGACAGCGTATAACTTCTGGTGTCACCTGCCAGGAATAGTATGTTTCAGAACATCATCCACATAAAAAAAATCCACATCCAACCTGCCAGAAAGAGTTGATCTTGTAGAGATCCTTGGATGATGTTGTTGTTCGTATGTTTCAGAACATCATCCACATCAAACCTGCACTTAAAAATCAAATAATGAGATAATATTTATAATTAAATATAATATGAATTATGTAATTAAAATCTTACCATAACATCTCTTTCGGATGTTCAGGGTCAATAATGGAGACAGAAGGACGCTCGTCGAAACTATCAATCAATGTGTCTATGTCCACCATATAATCTTCTTCATCAAATATTGGCAGTGCCAATATAGGTGAAGGATGTCGATATGGTGGCAGTGGAGGTGGTGGCGGGCTCCTGTCGAACCCGCAACATTCCATCGTAACTGAAAAATCATTGAGTTCTCATTGTGTTTAATTGTGTTTAAGTGTTTGAAAGAATTTCTGTTTGATAGAATTTTTGTTTTGAGATTGTGATGAAAAATGAAATGTTCAACGCCTCATATACATAGTTTTTCAACGAGCTTCCGTTAGAAATTGCAACGGATGCCTGTTGGAAATAAAGTCACCTTAGAGCATACAATTAATTGACATGAATTTTGGTTTCTCAACGGGGATTCGTTGCAATTTCCAATGGATGCCCGTTGAGACCTAAAATCGATGTTGTAAGCGTAGGATAGCTGTGATGACCCTTTTCAACGGACATCCGTTGCACCAGACCAACGGGTGTTTGTTGGCGTCTAGCAATGGTAATATGTTGGCCATCTAAACAATGGAAACGGGCATCCGTTGCGTTTTCCCAATAGATACTCGTTGACAATTTGAAAACCCTTAATAATTTTCTAAGAATCGAGCAAAATTTAATGTTTCAACGGGTCCATTGCCATTTCCAATGGATGGCCTTTGAAAGTCAATTATATTTAGTAAAAAAAAAAATAATTTTAAATAGTTAGATAAATTTATATATTAAAATTACATAATTCACATTTCTACTTCGGTAGATTCTTCGATTGGCGAGTCTTACTTCAATTGTTCATTGGATTCATTGTTGTGTTCATCTTCTACATCTTCTGGTTCAACGTTTTCATAATCGCGGATGTATTCTCCATCTATTCAATTCTTGCGAGAATGTCCTCCCGATTTTCTGTATTAAGTAATCGTATCGGCTCAGCGTTATTGGTTTGCAACAGATCTTCTTTTTCATCTATGCTTTGAACTCCTCACGGCTTGATCTTTACTACGCCCGACCACTCCTCTCTTCGACGTTTCAATGGGTTGTTGCATGCAATATACTTGATCTGCTTGATCTATTGTGATGAATGGATCATACTTACCATATTTTCGTGTCGGATTGATGTCAATTCCTCCCCATTGATTTTTTGTGTACCACGTCCTACGGTTGGGTCAAACCATTGACATTTTAAAAACATTATATTCAATCCAACGAGACCGAGATATTTAGGATTTGGTGCAAAATGCAGTAGAAATTTTTAGCAATATTGTATTCTCTTTTTATACTCATTAATCTTGAGGAAAAAGATAAACTAGACTGACCTTCACGACAATCTTCATATATAGATTGTTTCGCCGAATCCAATAGGTTGAAAAATCGGTGTGCCTTATTGTTCGGCATCTCTTCATGCGGTTGCTCAACAACTCCAGGAAAATCATCTCAAACCATTTCCACACATGGATTGGTCGTCGATTTTCATAAACAATTTCTTCATTTCTTTCAATTTCGTGTGATTCTTGGCCAATATCTCTAACGCCACAATTTTCATAGTGAAATAACCAAATTTTGCAAACAATTTCTTGACTTCGATACTTTCTGTTTTTGCATCTTTTGCACGGACATAACATTGTCCCACATTCTTGACACAAAGGTTACATCGACACAAAACTTATGAACTGCTCTAATCCGTGTAAAATATCTTAAGTAACTTCCTCGGTTCCGGGTAGGGATGGGGCAAATTACCCGAAAACCCGTCCTGACCCGAAACCCGTCTCGAACCCACCAAAAATTACTCGAACTCACTGGTTCGGGTTTGGATAATGAAATCTCATTACCCGCGGGTTCAGGTTCGATTTTTAAAATAACTGAAACGGGTACCCCGGGTACCCTGGTTTAATTATATATATACATAGTTAGACATATACTTAGATTTATTTACAAAAATTCCACCCTAACCTAAACCTAAACCTAACACACACGATTACTCTCTTCTTTTTTCCCCCTCTTCTCCCTCCCTCTCCTCTATGCTTCCTTCCACGACGCCGACCTCCCAACGCCGCCTGTCGTCTCTTCTTCCTTCCACGCTGCCGACCTCCTTCTGACGCCCGCCTCTTGTCTCTTCTTCCTTCATGGCCTCTTTTCCTCTCGTCTCTTTTCCTTTTCGTTTTTCTCTTTCCGACCGACCACCGCTTGGCCGACCTCCCTCTTGCCGACCACCTCTTGGCCGACCTCCCTCTTCCCCAACCCTACTAGCTTCTTCTGTGTGTTCTTCGAATCCCACCGCCTCCCTTCCCTGTCCTCCCGCCACAGTTGCCGCCGTGTCCTCCATCGGATAATGGTTCAACCTCAGACATGCGCCACTGTTATCGTCCTTCACCAGCTTGCTCAGCCTGTCCCGAGGATTGATGCGTTCTCAAAGTTAAATAAATAACCTAAACTACCCGCAAGTGCACGACACGTGTGTAGTACTTCAGGTGTCGATCCCACAGAGACTACGCAACACAACCTAAACTCTAACTGTGAATCAAACTTGCTAACGAACGAAATATGGTTTGAAGAATGAAATACTAAAGCAAATAAACAAACTAGTTCTTAAGAATGAGACAAACGTTCCAGGAAACCGGTTTCACCACAAGACTACCGAAACCAACTATCAATCTATCTATCATGCAATCTCAATCAAGTTATCTAAGATAGACGATCCTAATATGATATCGACCCTCTCCCGAGGCATAGACACGTGATCTAGTCAAGTTGCCCCCTACTTTCGTGGCTGACACATTGAACTAAACCCATAAGATCTGTGATTCATCCGTTTTACCCTCAACCGCTGCTACCCTACTTTCGTGGCCTAACCTCGGTTGTTCTAAACCTGATCTTCTAGGACAAGAATTCTCCTTTCGGTCCTTCTCCTAACCCCTAACACATGCATCTACGTGGCCAGCGCAAACAGAAGTAGATTTAAGCACTCAGATAGAGAATAGATAAACTAAAGCGGGAAGATGCATTCAAAATAGATCAAAAGCGGTCTCGGGATAGCCAAGGGCTAATCCCTTCTCCTAGAACAAACAAACTACTCGCTCATGCGTCTGTAAACAATCATAAACGAAATAGAATGTCTAAGGAACATGAAAACCAAACGAAAACGAAGTGTCGGGTTGATCTCCAATGCTCCTCGTAAGTCTCCTTCGCAAGAACCTTCTTCTTCTTCTCCTTTGATCATCTCGTTTTCATACCTATTTCTTGCATGATTTAGGAGACGTTTTCGATATATATGTGATGCTTTACGTATGATTCTGTATCTGTTTTACTTGTTTTCGTGCTTTTCATGTTCTTACAGGTCTTGACGCGTATTTGGATCATTTTGGAGCTAAAGGAACATGCACGGAGCTAAGGAGCAACTTCGGGGATCATGACGGGACAAACGGGACGAGATTGAGCATGGAAAAGCCTCCATTAAGTAAACTTAACTTAAAACATAAGGGAACTCGTGGGGCAATTAGGGCAACAATTGGACCGACTTAGGAGGCTTAAAAGGAGGCAAAAAGACGTCATTACAGCAAGCTTAGAGAGGAGAACAATTCAGCGAAAGTTAGAGCAGATTCTTGCGAGGAGATAAGCGAGGAGCATTGGAGATCAAGCAGCACCACTTCGGTTTTGTTTGGTTTTTATGTTCCTTAGACTTTCTACTATGTTTATGTTTCTTTACAGACGCATGAGCGAGTAGTTTGTTTGTTCTAGGAGAAGGGATTAGCCCTTGGCTATCCCGAGACCGCTTTTGATCTATTTTGAATGCATCTTCCCGTTTTAGTTCATCTATTCTTTATCTGAGTGCTTTAATTTACTTGTGTTTGCGCTGATCACGTAGACGCATGTGTTAGGGATTAGGAGAAGGACCGAAAGGAGAATTCTAGTCCTAGAAAGTCAGGTTTAGAACAACCGAGGTTAGGCCACGAAAGTAGGGTAGCAACGGTTGAGGGTGAACGGGCGAATCATAGAGCTTATGGGTTTAGTTCATGGTGTCAGCCGCGAAAGTAGGGGGTAGCTTGTCTAGATCACGTGTCTATGCCTTGAGAGAGGGTAGATATCATGTTAGGATCGTCCGCCTTAGATAGCTTTAACTGAGATTGCATGATGGATAGGTTGATCGTCGGGTTCGGTAGTCTTGTGGTGAAACCGGATCCCTAGGACGTTTGTCTCATCGTTAGAACCCAAGTAGCTTATTTACTTTCAGTATTTCATTCTTCATCCACATTCTTTCGTTAGCAAGTTTGATTCGTAGTTCGGGTTTAGGTAGTGTTGCGTAGTCTCTGTGGGATCGACACCTAAAATAATACACACGTGCCGTGCACTTGTGGGTAGTTTAGGTTAATTTATTTAACTCTGATAACGCATCATCCCTCGATCAAGAACTGAATAATGAATGAATGAATATCGATCTCTGGCCCCTTTTTCCTCCTTTAAGGTAGTTTTCCTTATTGTATGAGTCCCCCACCAACTTCCATTTGTTTTAAGTCAAATTAACTTATTTTAAGTTGCAGGTGACGGTCGCGACCCGCTCGGGCAGAGTAAATGACCCGCTCGGGTACGGCGCGGAAGATCGCGCAAGAACGCGATGAAAAGGAGGCTGCCCGCTCGGGCTCAAGGGGTGCCCGCTCGGGCACAAGGCCTGCCCGGTCGGGCACATGTGCTGCCCGCTCGGGCTCATGCCTCGGGCGGGGTATTTCTCGCCCGAATCGTGCTCAATTTGCTGCCCAAAAAGGCCGTAACAAATGCCCGTTCGAGCTAGGGAGTTACCCGAGCGGGTAGTGGCTATTCCATGCCGATTCTCGTCACGTTTGTCCCGTGATGATCCTCGATGTTGGTACTTTGTTTTGTGCACATCCTTTAGCTCCGAAATGAACCAAATACGCATAAAAACCTGTAAGAACATGAAAACACGAAAATAAGTAAAACAGATACGGAATCATACGTAAAGCATCGCATATATATCATAAACATCTCTAAAATCGTGCAAGAAATACGTATGAAAACGAGGTGATCAAAATCCCCCAGACTTAAATGTTTGCTTGTCTCTAAGCAAACGTAAACGTGGAACACGTGGGATGTACAAAATCCGAGAATCCCTCATCTCCTAGAAGTACCGCTAAAGCAAACCTAACCGATCAACTAGCACGTCGAGAGCAAATTCGGCCTAATTAAGTTTTCGGTCTTCATCCTAGGTTCACCAAGGCTACCCATGAGAAAGTAAATCAAAGGAAAACTAAACAAGCCACCGTAACTCTCTCCACTAAACAGGACTTCAGACAATGCTAAACCTAGAACAACCGAGGATACTTGTTTCTTTTCTGAGCTTCTTTCTTTCTTTATTCCTTTTTTTCTTTTTCTTTCTTTTTTTTCTTTTTATTTTCTTTTTATGACTTCTTTTCCGTTTCCCCTTTTTTTATTTTTTTCTTCTTTTTTTTTCTTTTTCTTTGCATACACACTAGGTTTCTAGGACGTCGGATTTGAAGGGATCCAGCCTCTACTTAGACCCAGACTACCGATGACGGTATACTCACGCATCTCGGTTAAGAGTGCAGCGGAGTAGGCGGCTTTAATTTGTGCCATGCCCTTAGGACGTAGAAAGATGATCGCCAACCCACCACTTAGACCCGAGCCATCGAAAGAGTATCAAGGTCGATGCACTCATATCGATTTCAGATCATGCATTTTAGGCATTATTTCTATCGACAGCGGAGTGTTAGTGTGCGCTCTTAATCTGCAAA
>CM071863.1:56396982-56408380 GCA_036759665.1 Gynandropsis gynandra
TCTCCCTCGATCAAGAACTGAATAATGAATGAATGAATGTTGATCTCTGGCCTCTTTTTCCTCCTTTAAAGTTATTTTACTTATTGTATGAGTCCCCCACAAACTATCATTTGTTTTAAGTCAAATTAACTTATTTTATGTTGCAGGTGATGGTCGCGATCCGAGCGGGCAGAGAAAATGACCCGCTCGGGTACGGCGCGGAAGATCGCTCAAGAACGCGATGAAAAGGAGGCTGCCCGCTTGGGCTCAAGGGGTGCTCGCTCGGGCACAAGGCCTGCCCGGTCGGGCACATGTGCTGCCCGCTCGGGCTCATGCCCCGGGCGGGGTATTTCTCGCCCGAATCGTGCTCAATTTGCTGCCCAAAAAGGCCGTAACAAATGCCCGCTCGGGCTAGGGAGTTACCCGAGCGGGTAGCGGCTATTCCATGCCGATTCTCGTCTCGTTTGTCCCGTGATGATCCTCGATGTTGGTACTTTGTTTCGTGCATGTCCTTTAGCTCCGAAATGAACCGAATACACATAAAAACCTGTAAGAACATGAAAACACGAAAACAAGTAAGACGGATACGGAATCATATGTAAAGCATCGCATATATATCATAAACATCTCTAAAATCATGCAAGAAATACGTATGAAAATGAGATGATCAAGGCTCGACCCCAAGCCCTTCGCTATCTTCTCCATCACGTCCCATTCTCTCTCTCTCCATTGTTGTTCCGTTCGTTTGGCTGATTGTGTGTATGGGTTAGGCACGGGTTCAGGTACCCACGGGTACCGAGTGCATTTGGTGAGTATCCGAACCTCGGGTATCCGAGCCCTCGGGTTCGGGTTTGGGTAGGAATATGCCTACCCGTCCGGGTTCGGATTCGTGTACCCTCAAAATCCGGGCACCCGACCCGTGCCTAGCCCTAGTTATGAGATATTTTTTTATATCCACTCTCTCGATCTATATATATATATATATCTATTTGAAGAAGACAATGTTGTTCTAAAATATATTTGGTGTTGATGGCTGGATTATAGAAGCCTTGATTTCGATAAATAAAAAGTGGGTTTTTCAACGGCCAGATGGTTGAAACATCAACGGATGCCCGTTGAAACGTTACATTGAAATATTCCAACGATAATCTCGAAATTCTAAATTTCAATAGGTTTCCGTTGATAATGGCAATGGAAATCCATTGCACTGAGCAACAGACATCTGTTAGAAAATATTTGGGGGGTTTCCAATGGTGTTTTTATGGATAAATGCAACAGATTGTGTTTGTTGCTCATCCAATGAAAATTTCAACGGATTGCAACAAAACAGTGACCATTGATCATTTTCAGGCATCCGTTGGAAATTCCAATCAACAAACGGTTTCGTTGATCCATCCATTGATATTGCTTTGTTTTTTGTAGTGTATGAATGGTCGTTCGTTTCTCTTGTGCTTCTTCTTCTTTATATGCATAGACGAACTTAGCACAGACGTTGTAAACAAACATTATGTAGAACGTTTGTGGTAATATTTAGCACACATGATGTACACACACGTAGTGCTAAAGCACTAAGATGAACGTTAGGAGGTACAACGTCTGTTGTACAACATTGTAATAATACAAACATTGTACGACACACATTGTCCGAGGACGAACGTTGTGTGGTACAACATTGTACTAGCACAAACATTATACCACACACGTTGTACCACACATGTTGTACGACACACATTGTGCCACACACATACTAGCAAGATTGTTTTACCACACATGTTGTAAGTTGAGGTCATCGGTAGCCCCACCGCATCGAAGGTCTCGGATAACACAGATAAGAAAAAGCGAGAAATAAATATCTTATATTTATTCCACATCTAGGAAAATCGCCCAAAGCTGATTTTATTCTACCAGATTATCTACTTTCCTTTTCTGAAGATCTCGAACGGCTAGGAAATCTTCTCAAGCCTGTGATATCACCGAATCATCTACTTGCTCCTTTAAAGATTCTCAGCGACTAAGAAATATTTTTAAAACGACAAGTAGATTAAATTCGTAGTCATGTATTTAATTATTTTCCTTGTTTTGATATATAGCATTTCCTATATAATGGACTCCACCTCATTTGTAATAGAGGATGAAGAGAATTGAAAGAAATAAACCATTTTGTTTTCTTGATTGTTGTCAAGAACACAATGTCTTCAATTTGTTCTGGAAACAAATGAAGTCATGGTGTCTTTGGATTGTTCCGAGAATAACTAAAATCATTTAGAACTGTATCAAGAAGCTTCCGCACCTCTTGTGGTGTCTTTCACTCCACCCAAAAAATACCTTTTAACTTTCTTCCCATCATGAATGTATTTCGTTTAATGAGATCATACCCCCACCGTTAACCCCCATCATCTACCATCAATGGACGAAACTCCCCGTAAGATTGTGTTTAGGTCAGTTAAGAAATTCTCCACCTTTCACTTCTATCATTCACCATTAACGAAAAAACTCTTAAAGAGTGCCCTTAGGTTAGTCAAGAGATCCTCATTGAAAAAAACAAATAAACTCTCTTTAAGAGTGCCCTTAAACAAGTCAAGAGATCTTCCACCTTCCACCACTATCATCCATTGTCAATGGAAAAATTCTTGAAGAGTTCCCTTAGGGTAGTCAAGAGATCTTCCTTAAAAAAACCAATCCTACTCGAGAAATTGAGATCAAACAGATTCTCCATAAGCGTCATGAGATCCCACCCGAGGCGTGTATCATTGTACCAATAACGTTGCATTAGTAAGAACATTGTGTGATTTAATGTGTGTGGTACAACATTATGCCACACACATTGTTTGTACCACACACATTGTTTCACACATGTTGTACCACACACACATTGTACCACACATGTTATGCCACACACGTTATTTCATACACGTTCTACCACACACATTGTATCACACACGTTGTGCCACACACGTTGTACCAAATACGTTACACCAAACACTTTGTACCATACATATTGTACACATTGTCCTACACACGTTATACCACACAGTTGTATCGCACACGTTGTATCTACAATGTTGTACCAACAACGTGTGTGGCACAATGTTGATTGATGTATTTTTTCAAATTTCATTTCATTTTGTTGTGTAGTATGGATATAGAAGGATCTAATAAGTGGTTAGTAATTCATTTCTATTATTGGGATTTTATCAGAAGATAAAAAATGATGAATCGAAAAAGTGAGTTTCAGATAAGGATGAAGTTTATACAATAGTGTTGAATACAATTTTGCAAAATGTGAATAATAATCTTGTTGGTCGCATCAATAGGAATATTGATATGGATAAATCTACGAAGAACATAAGATTGAGCTATGTCCTGATGATTGTAGGAACTAAGAGGCCTTCATACATCTTAGATGATGATGAAGTTATTGGCTTTTTGTTGGAAGTTGACAAGGATGGATGTAGAAATGTTGAGATCACCGACGAAATCCAAGAAATAGTACCTTTTGAAAATGAACAATGTGTTGAAGCCGGATTTGAAGTTGAAAATGAAGATGGTGTTGAAGGTGGGCCTGTCATTGAAGCTGAACTTGATGAACCTAGAAATGAAGTTGAAAATGCAGAACGTGTTGAAGCCAACACTGAAGTTTTCCTTGATGATTTAATGGTTATTATTTCAACAAATTTTGATCGTGACGACGGGTAAAATATTTACGTGGGTCAAGAATTTACAGGCAAAGACGACGTCGTGGTGTTGCTTAAAAAGGATGCATGCATGAAATTATTTGGATTTAACATAGTGAATTCGACGAAGATATTGTTTTCTGCAACATACAAACAAAGAGATTCCGAGTGAATATGATCATTGTGTGTGGCTAGGCGCGAGGTTGTAGATGCTTTCTCTATGAGGGTACATAACAAGACGCATACATGCTCTCCGGGTGAGTCGAGTAATAATGTTGGCACACCAAAGAATGGTTTAATCCCCTCTGAAAGAATTATACGCGAGAAACCTAGACACACCAAGTCCAAAAAATATTATAATGATGGTGCATGGATGTTTGGATGTAAAAGTATTATATTCTACATCATGGAGAGTAAAGAATTTGGCTGAGTATGATGTACGCGGTAGTCCGAAAATTAGTTTTAAAATGCTTCCATGTTACTTACACATGCTAAAGAAGGTGAATGAAGAATCTGTCACACATCTTGAATTAGACAACAATAACATATTCGAGTATTTATTTGTTGCATTGGGAGCTTTTATTAAGTGTTTTAGAGCATTAAGAAAAGTCATTGTCATGGATGGAACTTTCTTTAAGAATGCCTATGGTGGAGTCTTGATCATTGCTACCCGTCAAGACCCCAATTTTCACCAATATCCAATTGCTTTTAGAGTAGCCGACCTCGAGAATGATGCTAGTTGGACATGGTTTATGGTGAAGCTTCAAGAGGTAATACCGGATGATCATGATTTGGTATTCATCTTGGATCAGAGTTAAAGAATTGCAAAGGCGATAAGTGAGTTATACAAGAAAGCTAAACATTGGTTTTGCGTTTGGCATTTATTTCCAAATGTGAAATAAAAAGTTTATCATGGTAGGAAAATGGATAAGGCATCCATAGGCAAGAAATTTAAAAAATGTGCTAAGGCATATTCGATGATTCGATTTCACGAGCTTTGTGACGAATTCAAGAATAAGTACCCTCAAGTTTCTACCTATGTCGAAGATGGTGGTGTTGAGCTAGTAAAATGGGCAAGATGTTATTTTCCTGAGGAGCGGTACAATATTGATACTACCAATGGTGCTGAGTCTAACAATTCGGTATTTAAAGAGGCAAGGAAGTACTCATTGTTACCAATGTTGGACGCTAAAATGTTAAACATAGCAGAATGGTTAAATAAGCATATAAAAGATTTTTTGTGGATCAAGTTCATAGAAGTTGATACCTTCGTTGGAGAGCATATTATAAACACAATGTTAATGGAGTCGACAAAGTTGCGGGTGCATGAACTAAACAACTTTACACTTGAATTAAATATCATTGGTCATGATAGAAAAATTATTCGGTCGATTTGAGAAGTCGAACGTGTACTTGTAGAACTTTCGATATTGATAAGTATTCGTGTGTCCATGCTCTTTTCATTGCCAAAGGATGTTCTGATGATATACAAATCCACGATTTTTGTTCAAATTTACATTTGAAAGAACAATCGGTGTTGACATATGTAATGACAATTAATTTTGTTCCCGATCAGTCTTATTGGATCGTTCCAGATGCGTTACGAGAATTGATGGTATTTCCTTCAGAAAAAATAATCGGATATATGAAGAATATTCGATTAACTTGGATACCATATGCTGGAGAACCGCAACAAAAAGGACATAGAAGAGTTCGTCTACGAGTGACCTCCGAACAAGGTTTAAGTTGTTGTATAAATATTGTTAACGTTCAGGTATTGTATTTATATAACTATCGTTAACATTCAAGTATTGTATTTGTATAAGTATTGGTAACGTTCAAGTATTGTATTTAGACAAGTACTACCACGAACGTTGTACAACCACGTTCTTACTAAGTACTAGCACGAACATTATACAAAATAGGTACACAACGTGTGTTCAACGTGTGTGTACAATGTGACAACGTGTGCGTATAAAGTGTACTATGCTCATTTTCAAACCCCTTTAAATTGTACATATGGGATTCAAAAAATTATTAAATTGTTCCAAACGATTAATATGGTCGTAAATATGTTCAATCAACATTCAATTTCTGAAAAATACTTGAATCACATTTTATAAAACCGAGTTGTACCTTGGTTGAATCCTAGTTATTAGTTAACCTAATGTGTTACTCACATTTATATCAAATCAAATTTTATAATTTGATTGTTATTATTCTTAATCATCAACCATAAGCAAAGACACACAAGATATAATTTGAGGTTTATGTACAAGTTACATGTTTCATCACATAATATATGGTTTATTCCTAAAAAAATATAATTTGTCATTTTTAGTAAACTAAACGTGTATTATGATGAAACAAGTCATGATAAAGACGTATTTAACAAGTTCAACAAAAAATTTTGAAATTCAACCAGGATACTACCTGATTTTATCAATATTAATTTTATTTTATTTAAATAATTGAATCTTAAAAAAATAATTATCCTGACACCTTTTGATATTAACGTTTGTTTTTATCTATTTTGGAACTATGCTTTAACATATCAGGTTTATCTTTTTCCTCTTTTAGGATCTACATTTTAACAGAAATTGGATTTATCTTTTTCCTCTTTTAGGATCTACAATTTAACAGAAATTGGATTTATCTTTTTCCTCCTTTAACATTAAAACTATGAAGTTTAACATTCAAACTCAATATTAAAATCCACGAATGTTGTGATGTGAACATTTAACCACACACGTTGTACCACAAACGTTGTATCACACACATTGCAAAACAAAGGTTGTACCACGAACGTTGTTATACGAATGTTGTACTACACAATTTATATCACACATGTTGTTCTACACAGGTTGTGCTGTGAACATTTTACCACACACTTTGTACCACGAACGTTGTGCTGTGAACATTGTACCACGAACGTTGTGCTGTGAACGTTGTACCACACATGTTGTACCAAGAATATTTTGCTACGAATGTTGTACCATGAATGTTATGCTACGAACATTGTACCACACACATTTAAAATAAAATAAAAAATTAGGATTTTTTATTTATTAATTACAAAATGACCAAAATAAAAATTACAAAAAAGTAACACTATTACAAAAAAATCAAATTAGCTTTCCAGTTTGAAATAAGTCTCAAGCAAGTCGGATGCGAGTGGGTGACATTTTGGTCGCATAGTTTGTCCAATGGTAGCCCGAACAAGTCATATTCGATAAATTTGAAGAGTGCCCGAAAAAGCCGGTAATTCCACGGCTTATCCTTCAATTGAGAAAACCGTGGTCTACTAGATTTAATGAGCATTCAAGGAATACCACATGCAAATAGATCCATATTTGCGTCCATTTGCCCTTTGTTGTAGATTTTTCTCGACATATCGAATAGATGGAGATCCTCGGCATCCAACACCACCTTCACACCAATTCAATGAACACTACAAAAATAATAGGCCATTTCCAACGGACATATCCATTGGAAATGGTTTTGTTTCCTTTGGTAATGATCTTTTCCAAGGGATTTCAATGGATTCCGTGTCTTTGGAAATGATTGTTGAAAAACAACATTCGTGCGATTTTTAATGGTGTTGTAACAAATATTATTCGTTGATAAGGTTCAACGGATTGTAATGGATATATCTGTTTAAAGTGTCAAGTGATACCCGTTGTAAAGTTTCAATAAATGCACGTTGAAAGATGCTAACGAGTATCTGTTGAAAGTTGGCAACGGGCATCCGTTGAAACATGGTAACGGTATCCGTTGAACGTTTTTAGCGGGACAAAGCAACATATACCCGTTGAAAATAAAATGGCTGGAATTTTAAGTATTCCAATGGATAACCATTGAAAATATTGAACATTTTCAGCGGGCGTCCGTTGATAGTCTTACGAATAAATTAAAGAAAATATAAAAATTTTTAATATACATAAAATTTATAAAAAATTAAAAAGCTAATTTATTACATTTTATCTAAAACGGAACCTTCGTCTTCATCCCCATGCTCATCAACACCTCTCGAAGGGGTTGCATTAGGATCGATGATCGGTTGTTATCTCAGTGTTGTTGCCCGTGTCGGTGGTGGTAGCTGATACGCTTAACCGATGAACAACTCGATAATATTCTCAATGTGACACATCTGCGCTCGTAATCTTAGATTGCGTTTCTTGAAGAAAATCTTGCGTTGTTCGAAGTGTAGTTCTGAGCTGCTCGATGTATCGGTCTTGCGTGTAAGTGTCTTGGAGCACAGGGGGAAGCGGGGTACTGTCGTGACGTTCTCGACGATATTTTTTTTAAAGAATTATTTTTATATAATCAAAGAATTATTATAACACCGTCTGTTCTGCCTGAGGATCAACAAGCTGAGCTTCGTCGATCTCTCGACAACGAACTTCTTCTTGGCGTGCGTTTGAACAACCAACTCAAGAAGAGTCGAATCTCTTCCCATCCTCAGCACCTATAACATTATAATAATATGATTAGTTAACAATTTTACATTAAAATAAATTTAAATTATTAATGTAAATATTTTTTACCAATTATTTCTTTCTATTCGAAGATTACTTCTCTCAAGGTATGGTTGTACAGACTACCCCGCAAAATTTCTCGTTGTATCGACATTTTTTGGCCTTTTCTCTTTTGGCCTTGAAGTCATCTGACTCCAAATGTTGGACGAGTTGATTGAATACCTCGTCCGTTGCGCATGTCGGATTGTCGTTCTTTTTATAATAGTTGTGCTTGGTATTTTTTATCATCAAATGCAATGGATCTTGGCATTTGTACATGTTGTACCACACACACTGTATCACAGCTTGTACACGTTGTATCACAACGTGGTACCACAAACAGTACTAAAATTTGGTGATCAGTAGACTAATATTTGTATCCCCAATTTTTTCATTTAAATCGTGCAAGCCATATCCACACATATTTTCAGGTTTGTACTTGGTCTTGCATATCCTTGGGCATTTTCGGGGATTTCAGCATGCTCTTTAGGTATGAGGAATGTCTCTTTTAGTATGAGAAGACTCTCATATATAAGAATCTTTTAACAAATTTAGACAAAAATTATTAATCTAATCATAAGAGTACAACTAATTAAATTAAACAAATGCATCTGATATGCGTTATATCGAGTAATAAAACCTAGACTAACGCTTCCGCAAGAATACGGATCGTGTAGTAACTAGGGTCGAACACAAGGAATTGATGCGACTTCGTAGCTATTAAACTAATTGAATTAGACGCGTGAGAAGACTAAAATTGGAATCGTGGTTGAGCTGAACTAAATTAGATCGAAGAGAATAAACTTCATGGCTGAGAACCATGGGTATCGAGAGTTTGCCTAATGAAGTAACGAAGTTCTAAAAGGATAATTGGTCTAAGGCACTATCATGGATTCAGGGAATTCAAGCTCTCCTATAGGAACTGACTGGCGTAGACTTGTCCACTATCTAGCATGCATATACCAAAGTATCCATTGCGTATCTTACATGCATAGACGCATTATGACCGCTATCCTAATCCCTAGATTTAACCGATTGACCTGGCGTAGATTCTAAACCGGCAAACCCTAAATCATGGCTAAGTTCCGAACCCTAATGCCCTGGCGTTGGTTTATTAGATTTCTAAGATCATTCAATCAAGTGGCGTACAGGTAAAGAAAGCATTAAGAACAACCATGAAATCTAAAAACATGATAAATACCAAGTCTTGAAATGTCGATTCCGCTCCTTTCGCTCGGTGTTTGAGTGCTCACTTCCATCCGTGGCCTTGCACAAGTCGAACCTTGTTACACAACTTCGTTTTCGGGGTTAGATTGCATAATCACTCGTGTTTCTCTTCAAGTCTTCGTTTCCTACACAAAACACGAAATGTGGATAAAGTCTTCGAATATACTCAATAGATGAATGAAATATGAATAATCTACTCTAAACTAGACCTAGGAATGATATAAAAACTATAACGGATTACGTGTTATCAAACTCCCCCAGTCTTAACCTTTTGCTCGTCCTCGAGCAAACCTAGAGTCGAGTACTAGAATAGCTAAACAACCATGGATACTAACATGAATACTTCGAAGGATTAGCCATCATACAAATCAATGCGTCACATGAACACAAGCCTAAGCGTACCTAGTTCAGACTTCTATCACCCGAAAGCCTCGAACCATGCAATTCTACCAATAACCTAAGTCTTATCCGTACTCCTAAACAACGTCCAAGCGATCTCCATACCAAATTCTTCTAAGCTTGAGATATCTTTAAGCTCATACTCTCGTTCTTATTCTCTTTTTTTTATTCTTTTCTCCACGCTCGGTTCCTAGGACGTCGAAGTTGAAGAGGTTGGCTTTCTACTTAGACCCAGGCTGCCTACGGCACACTCATAAGGTTGCGCGGCCTTAGAGGAGTGAAGAGATGCGTCATTGAAGCTCATTTTAAACCATGGTTTTCTTTTCCCTTTTTTTTTTATTTTTTTTTATGATAAATACGCATCACTCTAACCCTTAGGACGTAGAATAGCGCCTCAACCCACCACTTAGACCCGAACCATCGATCTAGATCTACGTCCTCATGTCAATGAAAACCTTAAATAGTTAACTTATCCAAGGAGAAAAAATTGACAGCGGAGTATAAGCGTGTGGAGTCTAAGTCTAATTAAAAATCTATCAAACAAGCATCGATTAATTGGTATTCACGGAGATATGATACTTGGTACCGAAACTAGGAGGTGAATGTAACTATAGGTCATGGTTTCAAGCACAATTACTTAACTAATCGGGATCAAGAAAACTTCTAAGCAAACCTAAACCATTGTTCACGATTCGACAAAGTTGCACTAATGACTAAAACTCGAAAATCCATGCTAAGTATCCATCCGTTTATTCCTAAAAACAAAAATCTACATCTAATCCTAATAGTCTAATCCTAATCATATGACAATACTCAACGAGTACCCCCCCCAGACTTGAATGAAACACCGTCCCGGTGTTCAAAACCTAAGAGAAATTCGCATACCAAACAACGGGAAGAATAAGGGTTAGAACGTGTGCACCTTGTGTATCTTGTAATCCCGTGTTCGAGTCCGGACATTGTATGCATCTCCTCCTCAAGGATGATATCAACGTTGAAAAACCTGTGAAAAGAATCACACAATCCAAAGGAAGGAATACTATCTACCGAGTATGTCAATGTGAAAAGAAAAAGAAATAGTCCGAAAATGAAATGAGAAATGCAAAAGTCGGGTTGCCTCCCGATAAGCGCTTGTTTAAGGTCTTGAGCCTGACCAAAATGTGCTACCAATTAGATGGACGTCCTTGACGTCGTTGAGTGTGTAGCATCTTGCGTACATGAGGTGGTCGATAGAGTGCAGTACGCGGTTCAATTGAATTCCTTCCCCGATCAGCCATGTCGTCCCTAATCTTCATTTCAACCCTCATCTTGGATGCCTTATCAATGTTCCAATCTGATGCTGGACGTTTGTAGTGGCTGCTAGGTACCTCTAGAATAGACGAACTGTCGATGTAAGCCATTTGTGCTGTGCTGGAATCTGCCTGGGATCGTCGGAGGGTTGTGCACTGATTTGCAACGTTTTCTCGGCTTGAAACCTTCCCCAACTGATCTGTACTCATGTGGTTATGAGTTGAGAAATTGCCTTGATGAGGATTACCCGAGAATCCATCCTTATCTGAGGTTGCGATCCGCTTTGCTCGGGTCGCGCAGAATTCTGCTCGG
>CM071863.1:56412607-56432878 GCA_036759665.1 Gynandropsis gynandra
TTGCATAAGTCGAACCTTGTTACACAACTTCGTTTTCGGGGTTAGATTGCATAATCACTCGTGTTTCTCTTCAAGTCTTCGTTTCCTACACAAAACACGAAATGTGGATAAAGTCTTCGAATATACTCAATAGATGAATGAAATATGAATAATCTACTCTAAACTAGACCTAGGAATGATATAAAAACTATAACGAATTACGTGTTATCAGCATTCTTACCTCCAACGTAAAAATAGACCTAGGAAGTGTCAGCGTTTTCTTCACTTTGCCTTGAAAATTGTTGAGCATGTGCTTAATCTCACAAAGAACCTTAGAAAACATGAACCTTCCCCATAGAAATTTGGTGCAAACTTCTAGGTCATCGACAATTCACATGAAAAAAATGTCGATGGGGCCATTGAATTTATTCTTTCCTCCATTGACTGTGTCTAAAATGTATAATATGGCAATCTTCAGCTGGCCTACATATCTTGACAGTGAAAACATCTTGTTCTTCATTACGCTTGTGGTGATTGACCTTTGGTTTGGCCAATACTCATCCTTGAATCCATTGCCACCAAGACCAGACCATTATGGTGGATCTTCATAACAATTGAGTCCACATATCACGTCATGCTCTATCAGTGAATATCAGATAGGCATACCATTGAGCATGAACCAAAATTTGTTTGTCTTCATTGTTGTTGTACAGAGAAGCAACGTCCACAATCCAACAATTTTATTTTGCTTCATCCTATCCATATGGAATAAATGCTAGAATTGAGGATGTTGCATGAACCATTCTAATTCTTCAGGGTACAATGCTTCTTGAAGTTCTTAAATGGTCTTGAACACACAGAACTTCGTTGAAATTTTAAAAGATTGCAAAAACTTGCTAGATTGGAAATAGAATCCTCTAGGATCTATTGGTTTGCATTGTCAAACAATAAGAAAAAAAACAAATATTTAGTATTATAACAACTAACAAGCCAGAAAAACTTGTACAACATGTGTGTGTGGTAGAATATGTGTCATACAACATATGTCTGTGGTACAACGTGTGTGGTACATCTGTGGTCTAACGTGTGCCTGTAGTAAAACATGTGCATGTGGTACAACGTGTGCCTCTGGTACAGTGTTTGCGTCGCACAAAGCGGGGTGATACGAAGGTGACCCACACCATGGTAATGTGTGTACAACGTGTGTAAATAGAGAAAAATTTTCAGAAAATTGCTGAAATATTAAAATTTTTCATATGAAGATGAAAACCTAACCATGAACTTGACCATAAATACATAGATTTTCCGACGGTACTATGTGATAATCATCGTTAGAGAATGATGAGTGTGATTACGTTTCAAAATTTTGATACATTTTATGAATTTGTAGAATTTTCGAAAATGAGAGAGATATGACAGAGTTTTTTTAATTCTTGAAATGATATGGTAAATTTTCGAAGGGATACACCCGTAATTTTTCATGCAAGACGAATGATATTTTTGTAATATTTTGCTGCAACATGAGTATTAGAATTGTTAATCTAATTTTTTTTTCAAAAATAAAAAATATATTAAATTATTTTTAGAACAAAATTATTTTGGAAAAGTGATATTTGAATAAGGTTATTTTAGAATGAAGTCCGTGAAGAAATAGATAGGCAAGAAACACAATCTAACTAATCACATTTGGGCACGTCGCAAGGTGACATTATTCAGTGGATATGTATTATATTATTTTAGAAGACAATAACATATATTAATATTATTAAACATGGCAATAATTCATGTTTTAAGAGATAACTTACTTATAATGTTAGGAATTAATGTAATTTTATTAGATTTTTTCTATAATAATATATTTTGACAAGCAAAACTCCATGATAATTTATAAAACTGACGAGAATTATGTATTATTTAACTTTTAATTTTAAAGTATTATCATCGTTAGATTATTTATAAAATAAAACATAAATTATAAGTTATAATAGATATTATTTCAATTTATATCGTATGACTGAAGATGTTAAATGAAAAACGCCAACAAAGAAATAAGTTATTAATCTAATATTATTAAACTAATTTTTATAAAATTTTTCAAAAATAAATAAAAACTCATTATATATAATTAAATTAATATATTAAAAAAATTATATTAAATATTAAAAAAAGTTTTCACATAGAGAGTTCAGTTATTAGTAATATTATTTTATTGAAAAGATAATATAACAATATATATAATTAAGTGTATAACTAGGCAGAATATCACATATACCTTTTTAGGGCGAAAAGTGCTTAAAAAATACTCTCGTGAAAATAATTATTAAATAGAAAAAAAAAGGAAAAAGACAAATTTGCCTTAATTTTCGAACGTGAAAAAACACACGTTATGCAGTTTTTCGACGTGAATAACTGTCAAACCGTGTCAAAAGCAAGAAAGACGAAGTGATTTCGAACTCGAGATGGATCGATTTGAAGTTGGCACGAAGGAAATGGCTAGAATCAGCAGCAGTGAAGAAGAGAGCACGAGTAAATCTTCAATGGCGTAAATAAGTGTAAGTAGATCGATTTCTAGGGTTTTGCAGGCTGTCGATTCGCAAAATGGTTTATTGATTTGAAATGGGTGTGAGTGTCAGTGAGTCGGTTGAGTCTCAGTGAGTCGGTTTGGGTCGCAATGGTTGCTTGAGCGTCGCAGGGGGTCCAAGGGTCGTCTGAGTCGGTTGTCTCAGTGAGTCGCTTTGGATCGCAATGGTCGCTTGAGCGTCGCAAGGGTCATTTGAGTCGCATGGGTCGCTTGATATTATGCCCCGTGGGTCGCTTGAGTCGCATGTGTCAATTGAGTTGCATGAGTCTCAGTGAGTCGGTTGAGTGTTGCAGAGGGTCCGAGGGTCGTTTGAGTCACATGGGTCGCTTGAGTCGGTAGAAGTATAATGTATTCTTAATTAATTGGTCATTTTACATGTGGCGCCAAAGCCAAAGTTTGTGTATGAATTCAAGCACATGGACAGAATGCCAAAGATCACCACCAAGTGTTACCCTCACGAGACAATAGCGACGCTGAGAGGAATCTTAGATGAATACGTGTTGCATTACTTCGAGAAGGAGTCACAATTTAGGCATTTATTCCATTTCTAATGTAACTCCACATTGACGAAGGTTCAAATGTCTATCCTACTAAATCACTCTGTGATTGTACGAGACAAGAAGGAGTTGTGGTTCGTCTTAAACGGTGTTCCCATCCGGTACTCTATAGTGGAGTACGCACTAATTTTCGGATTGAAATACGGACTATATCCCAAAGGATGGGAGTCCAAAAGGGGTGATACATTCAGGCGGAAGAATTTTGGCCATGGAAAGGTGAACCCCGAACAAAACATTGAAAAGCTTGTGAAGACGAAGAATTCCGACGACTGGACGAGGTTGGCAACTTTGATGTTGTTGGCGCAAGTTATGGCTCACAAGCCTTCATCAGATAACTATTTCAGCCAAGATCTCATTGACATGGTTGATGACTTGGAATTTTGTGAAGGCTTTCCATGGGGGCGTTACACATTTGAGAAGATTGTGGATACTTGCCGCAAGCACGTAAGCGGGGAATCACCGAAACCAAAATGGTATTGGGCAGTTTCATGATCCCACTAATGGTAAATTGTATATATTATTCGAATAACTTGAATATTTTCGTACTTTTTGCATTCGTATCATTTTGTTTTAATATTTCAGTTACTTCCATTCGAAACAATCCTTAGTTTGGACGGAAAGGGATGGTATGTTGATGTTATGGATGCGGATCCATTATGCCCAAGAATGTGCAAGAAGATGGTTAAATCTAGTATTAACCTGAAGTATGTAAATGTGATAAGGGTGATCGGAGATTCTAAGGTAACAATTACACAAGGGTCACCAGGGTAACAATTACACAGAGGATAATAATGTTTATTTTTTGTTCTTTAGGATATTTGAAGCATTCTTCTTGTTGAAGACGAAGAGGAGACTTTACTTTTTGATCTGGACGATTATGAGGGATGCACAATCCCGATGTTCAGATATGGATGGAACATCTTTATAGAAATCCAAAGGGTATTTGTTGGGAGGACATCTGTAAGCAAGAACTGCTGACGCAAAAAGCAGGTCTCGGTGATCAAAAGAAGGGGAAAGGGAAGGGGAAAGGGAAAGGGACTAAGAGGAAGAAGAGCGTGGGCAGAAAAATAATAGAGGTTGAAGATGACAAAGACGAAGGAAGGGTAGGTGTTGCTGAAGCTGATGAAGAAAGAGAATGTGATGCTGAAGCTGAAGCTGAAAGAGAATGTGAGGATGAAGTTGAAGGAGAAGAAGCTACAGTCCTTCTGACACTGGAGAAAAAATTAATGAAGGAAATAAAGAAGTCGGAGAAAAGAATCATCAACGCCGTAAGAGATCTTCTAAGGGATGTTGGGTTTCATTTGCCTAATACAAAATCAAAGGCGGCAAATTCCAAAGGTGCTGAAAAGGCAAATCAAAATCTGTCGAGAAAGATGCGATCACCGCAAAGCAATCTTCCGGCACTGTTAGAGATGATGATTTTGAATTCCTTCGACGCCCATATCCAGTGTCAAGAAACGACCCGGTTGAGTCAGAGGCTGAAAATGACTCTCGAGATGGCTCAGAAGAGGATTTGGCAAACATTTCGAGATTAGTTGAAAATCTCACATGAGTCTAATAAGTCGATGGGTCGTTAGATTCACATTGGTCGCATATGTCCCATGGGTCGCAAGGGTCGCATAAGTAACGAACGATGAGTCTAATGAATGAAGTAATTTTATGCAAATGCTCCTGTGGGTACTGTCGATGAAGTCGTCGACGATGACCCCGCTAAGGACGCTCCTGCGGAGTATACTTTAGTGGATCCTGTGGAATACGTCCCTGCTAAGGACGTTCCTGCAGAGTATACTCTAGCGGATCCTGTTCAATACGTCCGTGACGAAAAGGTTCTTACCGAGGAAACTACAGTGGGTCCTGTACCACCAAGTAAGTACGGTCTTTTGAGTCACAAAGGTCGCATTGGTCGTATGAGTTGAATGGGTCAAAAAAGGTCGCATAGGTCGTAGGTCGCGTAGGTCGTAGGTCGCATAGGTCGCATGGGTCACAAAAGTTCGCATGTTCGCATAGGTCGCATGGGTCGCATATGTCCCATGGGTCGTAAGGGTCGCATCAAGTAACAAACGATGAGTCTAATGAATGAAGCAATTTTATGGACATGCTCCAGTGGGTACTGTTGATGAAGTCGCCGACGAGGAGGTTCTTGATGAGGACCCTGCTAAGGACGTTCCTGCGGATTATACTCGAGTGGGTCTTGTGGAAGACGTCCTCGCTAAGGACGTTTCTACGGAGTATACTTCAGCGGATCCTATCCAATACGTCCCCAACGAAAAGGTTCCTACCGTGGAAACTTTAAGGGGTCCTGTAACACCAAGTAAGTACGATCTTTTGAGTCACAAAGGTCGCATTGGTCGTATGGGTCGAATGGGTCACAAAAGGTCGCATAGGTCGTAGGTTGCATAGGTGTGCATAGGTCGCATTGGTCACATGGGTCACAAAATGTCGTATGTCTGCAATGGTCGCAGGGTCGCATTGGTCGTCATATGTTTAATGAAGTAAATTTTATGTAGGTGCTAGACCTTTATCGAAGGAGTCTGCACCATATGTTGAACCTCTATCAGTACCGAAACGATTTTTAAGACCACAAAAAGCGTATGTTGAACCTCCACCGACGAAAAGAGCACGAACAGTGCAAGGGAGAGGGCGAGGGAAAGATGATGGTGTAGAACCTCCAGAAATGTAGTTCAAGAGCCTGTAAAGAAGGTGGTTCAAGAACTTGAAAAAAAAAAAGTGGTTCAAGAACCCGATAGAAAGGTGGTTCAAGAACCTTCATTCTAATGGGAGCCCAAGGGATTAGAAAAGGACGGGATAACCCGAGAACCTTCGATCGTTGATGCTAACGGTGAAAAGTTGACTGCTCTATATATATTTTTTTACCACACCTGGACATGAGAGTTGGTGGAAATGTGATCTAGATATTCTCCGAGGGCTAGAGTTTTGGGAGACCATATTAAAGCCCAATGTATGACTTAAAGATGATGTAAGTTTTTTTCAAACCCAAAGTCACAGAGGTCATTTTGTGTCATATGTATTTATGTGTGTTAATTTTTTTTTTTGCAGCAATTGGATGAGGCGTTGTTTGTGCAGTATTATTGCATGAAGACATTCCCCGTGATATTTAAGAAACTTTACATTTGTCCTGTTGCTTTCATGCAGACGCTCACGCTGTGGATGTACGAGGATATGGACAGTTTGTCGAAAAATCTTGGTGATTGTTTGAATGGCAAGTATTCCATCAGAAGTACGGAACTAATGAGTGATTTCGAAGACTTTGTCTCGGTTCTAAACATTCCATCGCTCAAAAGTCGATGTGGGATGTTATTGGTTAGCCATCAAAGCGGATTTCAAAACCCGATACATCACGGTATACGACTGCCAGCGCAGGATCAAGGAAACGCATATTGATCCGGTGATTGAGAAGCTAAGAAAAGCTATCCCCAAGATGCTCATTCTTGGAGGGTTTCCTTCTTTGGCTTCTGGAGAAGATGAATGGAAATATGAGTATTATGAAGGTCTGACACATAACAAAAGCGGTAATGACTGCGTTATTTACGCCTACAAATTCGTAAAAGCCTCGGTAATGAAAGCACGTAATGTTTTGCACTACATTTGCAACGAAAATATTCCTTCCATGCGTGAGAAGATTGCGGCTGAGATATTTAGTAATGGAAAATGTATCCCTCCACCCCGAGATTAACTTGATATTTGGTACATTGTTATTTTTTTAGGAATGTAAGATGTAAATATTTGGTACATTGTTATTTTTTAAATATTTGGTACATTGTTTTTAAAATTTCTTCATAATAATAAAAGGAGTCGCATGGGTAAAAGGGTCGCAGGGTCAAGAGTCGAACAGGTACAAGGGTCACAGGATACAAGGGTCGCAGAGGTAAAAGGGTCGCATAGGTACAAGGATAGCAGAGATACAAGGGTCGCAGAGGAACAAGGGTGGCATAGGTACAAGGGTCGCAGAGGTACAAGGGTCGTTCGTCGATCCTTTTAGCCGTTCGACCCTTGACCCTGAGACCCTTTTACCCGTTCGACCCTTTTATCTCTGTGACCAGTTTTGCTTGTTTTGATACGAAAAAATTTTTAAAAATAATATTTATTATTTATTATTTAAAAATACAATTATTATTTACAAATAATATGAATAATTTATTATTTGTTATTTACTAATACAATTATTTACAAATAATTGACTCAAATCTCTGCGTCCCTTGTCTATCTGTGACCCTTGAACCCGTGTGACCTTGTCCCTCTGCGACCCTTGTCCATCTACGACCCTTGTCCATCTGTGACCCTTGGATCCCTTCAACCCTTGTCCCTCTATGACCCTTGTCCCCTTTCGACCCTTGTCCCTCTGCGACCCTTGGACCCCTGCGACCCTTGTCCCCTTTCGACCCTTGTCCCTCTGCAACTTTTGTTACAATAATAGTAAATCCATAAAAACAGTGATACTAAAAATAATACTTACTATTGAATAATTGTAAAAAACCAAACAAATACGAGCATGAAGTTCAAGTTCAAAAGAATGTTCTTGTTCAAAGGAGGTTCAGAGCAATCAAAATACAACTGAAATCAAACTCTGTTATTGTTAGGCCTTGGTTGAGGAAAACACTGAAGCAATGGTGTTGCTCTATCGGAATGCAGTTCGACTTCGAGGGTACAACCCTGGGTCAGTCCATGGTCGTGAAAAAACTTTCTTCAACCCCTTCCGATGGTAGCGCCACCACGTGCCACGGGCCTAAGATATGCCTTTCACGGTAGTCTGTTTCCCATCATCAGATATATCTTATATCTTCTATGGCAAAGACCTCTCGACCTTGCAAACCCTATCGGAAGTGTCTGCGACATCCGTAGAAAGGAACAAAAGTCATGAAAATCCTTACCCAAGTCGCGACATCACCCAAGTTACATCACTGAAGTCCGTATTGAGGTCACTTACCAATGCATCTACGACCAGATTTGAACGAGTGTCTAGTACCACCGTGACAATCCTCTGAGCAGGGGTGGTGAAGATGACATGAAAGACCATGTCACCTTCTTGACGGAAAACTAAGTAATCTCCAATACGTAAGTTTAGGTTGTTAGAGAAATCTTTCCACCCATCAATGAATCTGGAGCCATCCAACTTGACTTCCCATTTTCTGTTAGACACATTCGATTTAAGCGTCGTTGTGTTGTTGTCCCTCGTTTTCCCGTAAATATAATCATCAAAGAACATCTTCGGGATGTCCTGTAACAAAAAACGAAAAACAAAGTCAAATATATACATTCTCTACCTGTAACATACCGACAGAGAAGCAGATGAAGAAGATTATAATGTAGTTCTCTAGATAGCGCGGAAAGATCTCTCTGAAGAAAGAAGGGAAATATGGCATTTTCAGGAAAAAAAATGATGGAAGATGATGAGAGTTAGAGAGAGAGAGAGAGAGTTTCGTTATTCTAAAAAAGGAAACTTCTGCAATTTAAAAAGACATGATCCAGATATCGAATCGCCGTCAAATGGAATTAAAAAAGACATGACTACATAAGTACAAGGGTCGCAGATGTTATGTTTCTTTCAATTTTTTTCAAATTTGATGAAAAGTTCGGTGGGAATTTTGGTGAAAATGATAAAATGTCAAAAACCAATCAAAATTGAGGGTGACATGGGTCGCACGGGTTACATATATGGATCAATAGAACGGGTCGCATATATGCGAACTTGACGAATTTACTGGTTAACAATGATAAAATGTAAAAAAACCAATCAAAACAATACATTTACAACGTCAAATTAATTAATGCTGAATGAGGTTCGCATGGTCGCGTATAAGGATCATGCAAACTCGACGAATTTACGGATTTATAATGATAAAATGTCAAAAACCAGTCAAACAATTTATTACAACGTCAAACTAAATAATGCCAATTGAGGGTCGCATGGGTCGCTTGGTTGCATATATTGATCAATATATGCGAACTCGACGAATTTACGGGTTTATAATGATAAAATGATAAAAACTAATCAAAACAATACATTTAAACCGTCAATCAATGGTTAAAATAGATTATGACCCATGTGTCCCTAGTTGATTTGTGAATAACCAATGCATGTGTTTCAAAAGCAATAGTAGTGTTTTAAGAACTCGTCGGATGAGTTTGAGAAAATTTCAATACATTCAACATTTTGTTCAAATGTTGATATTATTTATATTATAGTCTATATTGATCCTAAATTAGACATATACAACTCAAATATAGTGATAATGACATATTGATAATGGCATGGTCGCATATAATGATCAATACATGAGAACTCGACGAATTTACATGTTTATAATGATAAAATGTCAAAAACCAATAAAAAAAATACATTTACAACGTCAAACTAATTAATGCCAATTGAGGATCGCATGGGTTGCATGGGTCGCTTGGTCGCATATAGTGATCAATAGATGTGAACTCGACAAATTCATATATATATGGCCACATCATCGCATATATGTGGTCGCATGAGATCGCATGGATCGGCTGACTCGCACAAGGGGTCATATTGGGTTGCATGAATCGGATGGATCCCCGTTTAAACTTGATTCTAATTTAATCCAATTGAGGGTTGTATGGGTCGAATTCTAGTGAAGAATTTTTCGAATTATAATGATGAAAGTCACAAAAAGCTTAATCAAAATAATACAAATGATATAATATTACACACTAACTAACAAACCTTTCTTTTTTTTAAGTCATCATTGTCTCGGTTGTCACGTTCCAAACACTGTCAGTGATGTTGGCTTTTGAAGATGGGGTTTTTCTCGACGAAGAAGATGGGGGTTGTCTCGACGAAGATGGGGTTTGTCTCAACGAAGAAGATGGGGGTTGTCTCGACGAAGATGGAGTTTGTCTCGACGAAGAAGATGGGGTTTGTCTCGACGAAGATGAGGTACTTCTCCGAGCCTCACCGGGTCCAGGATAACGATTCTCGTTGTGCCTCCCGCTTTGCCTTTTCTCAGCCAACATAGGAGATAGAACCATAACTTTAGTATATTGAGGAGGAATGTCCCATTCACTGCAATTAGGAACCGAATACACGATTTCTTGGTAAGTCAAACACCATGTCTCTCGAAAGGTAGTATGTTAAACAAAGATCGAGTATCTTGTGACCTTTACCAACCTTATGTGATTCCACAATTGCATGACTATATGGATACTTATCCACATCAAACATTTTGCAGTCGCACGTTCTTTTTTTAAGACTCACCATTTCCGAGTTGTTCTCACCATCACCATACTTATGCTCTATTGGCACATCATAATCAACTTTATTACTGCCACAAGCAACTCTATCAACTCCCACATTCATGGTACATCCACCATCTTTTCTTAACCCGCTTGTATGTTCACTATCAGAATTATCCGAATCCAAAATATTTATTGTTTTCGGATTACTTTCGACTCTACTTTTGTTATTTTGACCTACAATAACACATCCATCATAGTCTACAACACTTCGATCCTCACCTTCTTTAGCAATGCTTCCAAAAGCAGAAATTAGAGGCTCAATTTCCCTCTCAATTTCAATTCCACACTTCACACTTGCCGATTCTATCTCCACATGCAGATTGGTCGAATTCCTCTTATGCGATCGAACATGTAACAAATAAGATGCTTGTCATTCATTATATATGTTAGCTTCCTATGTTCAATAATATTAAGCAAATAGCTTAACTTCAATTTCGTTGTATTATTTTCCACCATCATCTCTGCACATAACTCATCAATCAGTTGCTGGTATGCTAGACTAACCGGAGGATAATAGAGTTTTCCTGAACTCTACCAACCCATTCATATTCTCCATTTGGGTTTTCCCATTTGCCATCATACAAAAAATAAATCAGTGTGATTTTCTCATCCACCGTATCCATTACACCTGTAACAAAAACATAATAAGAGGGGTAAATTCTGTGACTCACTATGACTGTGCGACTCGATGAGACTCTGCGACCCAATGCGACCGTGTGACCCTTGTACCTCTTCGACCCTTGTACTTACGACCCTTTGACCCCTCTGCGACCCTTGTACCTCTGCAAACCTTGTACCTCTGCGAACCTTGTACCTCTGCGATCCTTGTACCTCTGCGACCCTTTGACCCCTCTACGACCCTTGTACCATTGCGACCTTTGTACCCCTTTGCGACCCTTGTACCTCTGCGACCCTTGTGCCTCTGCGACCCTTGTACCCTTGTACCCCTGCGACCCTTTGACCCCTTTGTGATCCCTTTACCTCTGCAACCCTTGGACCCCTATGATCCTCTGACCTTTGATCCCTTTGACCCCTCGATGAGAATCTGTGGCCTAGTGTGACCGTGCGACTCTGTGACCAAGTGCAATAGTGCGACCGTGCGACTCTGTGACCCAGTCACTAAATGCGATCATTTGACATTTCAATAAATATGACTCGTTTAGACTCGTTTTCAATAAACAAGTCTTATATTGACCCAGTGCTTCATAACTCACAAAAGAAACAAGAAAACACAAGAGAAACGCGAAAAACTCACTATACATACCTAGTCTTTCTATGGAACGTGCTTAATTCAAGCTTTTTTGTTGACAACAAACGATTTCAACCTATTAGACGTGAATCTGATGCCGATTTCAAGCTACTCTCGCCGAATCTGTTGTGGTGTGGGACAACAGTAATTTTCACGCCATAAGAGAGAGAGAAATAGAGGTGCTTTGGAGGAGAGAGAAAAATTGTCGACAAGGATAATATGGAATTATCAATATTTTAAAGGTAGATTTGAAAGTAAAACTTTTTTTTGGAAGGGTATTTTTGAAGCACTTTAGCCCTACGAGGGTATTTTTGAAGTTCCACGTATAACTATGAAATTATACTTGCACTAGCGAACATATTTACAAAAAGAAATACGCTAATATAATTTTTTACAGAAAAACAAAATATTACCGTGAAGAAATACATTTGATATTTAAATCGTGAATTTATTGGATGAAATTTTCATATGAATAAATTCATTGGTACATAGTTGAAGAACTTGATGATCATCGCTAATCGAAAAAGGAGTTCATTTATAAAATAGTTAGAATACGTAGTTTTTCTCAAATAAATAAAAGAACACATAGTTTTATGATCCCTATTTTTTAAGAAATGAAGCAGAGTTTACAAAAAAAAGATTGGAGCGGATGGGAAGGTGAAGATCTGTAATCCTCGATTTGTTTCTAAGGGGTATAAAAATGAGAATACATTGAGTATGAATAAATCTTCTCTCATATGTCAATGTTCAAGTCTATTCGGATTCTACTTACGATTACGGTTTAACATGACTACGAGATTGGAAAATGGACGCGAAAATAACGTTTTTAAATGAAGAGGTCCAAGAAGAGGTATATATTACTCAAAGTGTATGTTTTATGGTCCCGTCTAAAGATAGTATGGTATACTGATGCGTTATCAAAGTTAAACAAATATTTAACCTAAACTACCCGCAAGTGCACGACACATGTGTAGTACTTTAGGTGTCGATCCCACTGGGACTACACAACACAACCTAAACTCAAACTGTGAATCAAACTTGCAACGAACGAATATGGAATTTAAGAATGAAATACCAAAAACACATAAGCAAACGAGTTCCTAACAATGAGACAAACGTTCCAGGAATCCGGTTTCACCACAAGACTACCGAAAGCAACAATCAACCTATCTATCATGCAATCCCAATTAAGTCATCTAAGACAGACGATCCTAATATGATATTTACCCTCTCTCAAGGCATATACACGTGATCTAGTCAAGTTATCCCCTACTTTCGTGGCTGACACCTTGAACTAAACCCATAAGATCTGTGATTCATCCGTTTTACCCTCAACCGCTGCTACCCTACTTTCGTGGCCTAACCTCGGTTGTTCTAAACCTGATTATCCAGAATTAGAATTCTCTTTTCGGTCCTTCTCCTAAGTTCCTAAAACATTCATCTACGTGGCCATCACAAACACAAGTCAATGGAGCACTCAGATAAAGAATAGATAAACGAAAACGGGAAGATGCATTCAAAGATAAATCAAAGTGGGTTCCGGGATAGCCATGGGCTAATCCCTTCTCCTAGAACAAAACGAAGATGCATTCAAAGATAAATCAAAGTGGTTCCAGGATAGCCATGGTGGACTAATCTCTCCTAGAACAAAACAACTACTCGCTCATGCGTCCGTAAACAAACATAATCGAAATAGATAGTCTAAGGAACATGAAAACCAAACGAAACTGAAGTCTTGAACTGATCTCCAATCCTCCTTGTATGCCTGCTTCGCAAGAGTCTCCTCCTTCGGTCCTCTCTCTCTTCGTGTCAATTCTCAAACCAACTCTCTAACTGAAGCTCCTCCGTCCCCTAGCTCCTGTTCTTCCTTTTCCTTCTTCTTTTCTTTCCTTTTCTCCTCCTTTTTCCTTCTATCAGTTCGTTCTTTTCCTTTTGTTGCAGCAACCACCGATTTTGCCTTTTCATGAGTTTACCATTCTTGATTAAGTTGGGCAACGTTTCCATTACTTTCTCCAAAAAAATATCACTTATTCCTGTTCTCTAAAGTCATTTTCCTTATTGTATAAGTCATTAACAAGTTCCTTTTCATTTTAAGACAAATTAATTTATCTGTAAGTTGCAGGTGACGGACGCGACCAGCGCGGGCTGAGTGTGTGACCAGCTCGGGTGCGGCGAGCATGATCGACCAAGACCGTAACCTCTCGGGTGCGGCGCGCATGATCGCGATGGAAAACAAAAGGTGACCCTCGGGCTAGGGAGTGCCCTAGTCGGGCTGATGGGTGCCCCAATCGGGCTGGGGTGTGCCCAGCTCCGGCTGATGCCGCGATCGTGTGTAGTACTTGCCCGACTCGTGCTCAAGTTGCTGGATTAGTGGCCTGTAACATTGACGAACTAAATGCCATGCGCGCAAGTGTGTACCCCGCGCGGGCTGAGCTTGTTCTTCGCCGATTCTCGTCCCGTTTGTTCCGTGATGATCCTCGATGTTGGTACTTTGCCTCGTGTACGTCCTTTAGCTTCAAAATTAACCGAATACGCATTAAAACCTGTAAGAACATGTAAACATGAAAACGAGTAAAACGGATACAAAATCGCACGCAAATATCGCATCTATATCGTAAACATCTTTAAAATCATGCAAGAAATACGTATGAAAACGAGATGATAATATACAAGTTGCAAAGCTCCATTTATGGACTTAAACACGCTTGTCGTAGTTGATATCTTTGATTTAAGAAGGTAGTTAAAACGTTAAAATTTGTTATATGTGAAGAAGAGCTTTGCATGTACAAGAACGTTAACGGGAGTAATGTGATTTTCCTAGTGCTATATGTGGATGAGATATGGCTAATAGAAAATGACATATTTTCACTGTAAACGACCAAAACTTGCTTGTTTGAAATGTTTTCTATGAATGATTTGGGAGTTGCGATCTATATTCTGGGAATAAGGATCTATAAAGATAAATCTAAGAGGCTTTTGGGACATTTTTGTATATGTATATCGATACCAACATAAGACTATATAATATGGTAAATTCCAATAAGGATATACTGAAATTTATCTCTCTTGGGAGGACTGTCCTGAAACCTTGAATGAAAGAGAACGAATGAATAGGATCTCGTACGCTAGCACGATAGGAGCCATCATGTATACCATTATGTGTACACACCTTTATGTGGAATTTTTGCTAAGTGTAGCAAGTCGGTATCAGACAGATCTCGGTGAGTAACATTGGAAATTGATGCAAACCATACTTAAATAGTTGAGAAGGAATAAAGAAACATTTCTCATATGTGGCCACTCTTTCTTGGAGTTATAGGGGTTCACTGACATGAGTTTTGCATCGGATAACGATAACAAAAAATTAACATCAGGTTATGTATTTTACATAAATGATAAAGAAATAGTTGGAAGAGTTCTAAATAGGCTGTAGTATCCGACTTAGTTACATAAACATTGTATATCACTAAATTCAAGGTAGCGAACGAAGCAGTATGGATGAAAAAGTTCATGAGTGAATTTGGTATGGTCCCTTCCTAATTATTTTGTGATAATAGTGGAATGATAGATCGAGTGAAGGAACCAACTTCTCCTCAAATATCAAAGCATGTTCTGTAGAAGTACCATCTAATTCGAAAGATCATTGAGTGTAGGCTAATCCAGTCTCAAAGGTGCTCAGGTTAAAAAAGTTTGACGAGCACGTTGAGTATATGATTGAGAGATATAATGTATTGGAACTTTTTATAGTTTAATTTCAAGTGTTGAAATTGTTTAGAACTAGTATACGTTCATATGATGTTTGAACATTTACTTTACTATGATGGCATTGTTTTAATTTTCATGTGATGATTTATATATATATATGTTTTTTTAAAAAAATTATATGTGTATTACATATCAAATATGCATTAGTCCATGTTTAATATTAAAACTCATAATCATGATAGAAATTCTGATAAAGATAGACGAGTTTTAGCATATATAAATCGAACATATTCGTACAGGGACGACTAATAGGATGTTAGTCATCTGGATAGATCAACATACATGTGACAATATCTATCAGATAAAAATTAGTAGATCATTTTTACTAAGTCATATATATGGATGATACACATGGGGCTGTGATCATTTAACTGACCTAAAGTGAGATTTTCTAATGGTCAAATTACCATTAATACGTCACAGGAAATTTCATAAAAGATTTGAATGTCAAATTTCCTTGAACCAGAGGTCAATAGAGTATTTGACAAGTTATTATTCATTCTTTAAATACATAAACTCACAAAATTTTGCAACGCAATTACCAACGCAAAGCTGCATTGGAAAGCTTATGCAAGTAAGTCGAACACAAATGTAATGCAATTACAACACAAAATTCGCATTACACCATAGTTGCAAAATGTAATGCAATCCATTAAAACTTGTAACGTTAGAGAAACACAAGTTTTGCATTAGAATAGCGTAGCTAATTGAAACAAAATTTTGAAGACAATCTAATACAAATTTATCACCATTATTGAGTAAGAAATTGTGTAGACATTTGCAATGCTTATGTGATGAAATGTTAATCTAACTAGGAGATATGTGAGAAAATAATGTTAAAAGATGTTATGCGGGTGTAACACAAACGTAATGCCAGACTTTTAATGCAATTTGTATAACAAATAGTAACTCGATCGTTGTGGTTCATAGTTTTCACCATATAATTTGTCATCAATAATGTGTTTGAATTTTTTTTAGTATTTTTATACTTGGTCGGGATCATCTAGAAAAATCTTTGATATATTTTAATAACAGCTGAATGATGAGTTAAATTATCTGCAGGAATTGTTGAAGTATATGATGTTTCGAAGAAACAAATTTTCTACATGAAAGTTGTGTTTGTTGTAGACAATAAGCGATTTTTCCGCTTACGGGATGTCGTGTGGCTGGAGAACACATGGATTTATTTTGTGTCTATATTGTATGCTACACAATGTATGGATGATACATATTCATTCATACTACAAACACATTAGAAAACCGTATTGTTTTGATTGCCATCGTCATTTTTTACCATTAGACCATCTAAAGAAAAATAAGATGGTGGATAAACATGCACCATGTATGTTCACGTAGATGATATATTATTTGAGCGATTAGATTGCATTGATGAATTACAAATGACAGTTAATTGTGGTGCAAATGGGCATTATAGATGCGATGAATTTGGAGATAATTAAAATGAAAATTGGTATAAAATTCATATTTTTTGGATATTTTTAATTGGTAGTACAATCTCTTTCGTCATAACATTAATGTTATGTACATATAGAAAATTTTCTTTCACAACATTATCAGTACCTCTGGAAAGTAAAAAAAATATCAATACAACAAAAATATACATTGTATATCCATACATACCATATAGATATATGTGTATAAATATATAACATGTGTGTATACATATATGTATAGTATTTGTACAACAAGACTCGAGAAATAATCTATATTTGAGGGATGAAGATCTTATTGCGATGAAAGAACAAACATATGCTCCACGACTGCAAGACTATGTAAGCACAAGTTATATTTCTTCATCAACGTGGTTGAATGAATTGGTAGGACCTCCTATAAGAATGGAAAATTTTGGCCTATAACATTTACTCGTGGCTAAACATTTCACACATTTAGTTATGGACAAACAAAAGGTCAAACAAATATGGTTCTTGTGCAAAATGAACTAATTACAATTCTGAAGAACCAGACTTTCATGATATTCTTAAGAAGATTTTGTAGTTCGAGTATAAAGGATTTATTGGACTAAAGGTGATAATTTTCTATTGTAATTGGTTCGATATGACGATCGAGAAAAGAAATAGAAGAAATAAGAATGGAGGTTACAATGTCATGATTAATTGATCTTATCATTGCAAGATGATCAAATGGTTTTACTCCCGTATCCAAACATAAAATGAAAACGTGGGAATTGGAGTGCAGTTGTTAAAGTTCATCCTAGACAAATGATATCATTGGATTGAGATGATATGGAAAATAAAGTAATGAAAGATGACAATGAAGATCTCATGGTTGAACTTAGCAATTTCTCATTGTTACATATCAATAACTTGCACATAACTGAGTTAGATGTAATATCGGACGAAGATTTTGAAGATGATGAACAATGCAATGAGGTATATGATGAATGTGATAATGTAGAAGATGAGGATGATTGATAACATAATTATATAATATTGAATATGATTATTACGCATTTTATCTAAAATTTGTAATGCAATTTCGTTAAAAAAAACTTTGTAACACAATGGAGTTGATAATTAGACGATATTCTAAGGCAAACGCCATAGAAAATCGCGTAGTCAGCATTTAATATTGTTGTTATGAACATCAACATAATTACGTTAGAAATGCAGAAACCGATACGCGTAACGCAATTGAATTAGAATTGGTGATGACATTGTGTTATATTATTGTTTCCCATGATGACACGACATACCATCATGATAGCATTCAAAGGGAAACGCAATTACATTACATATCCTAACTCAGAGGCAACATAATTTCCATGGCAATGTTCATAAACTCGAATTGATAGTTCTTTCTCTCCCATTTTTGAAACTGATATTATCGTATTCTCAAAACAAAAGGGTTCCGTAATCCCAAACATACTTCTTTATAAAATATTAAAATTCCACAGATCTTCATGTACATTGTGCATAGATAGATACCCACGCCCGAGTGTTGTAACATGTATTAAGTCTCAAGTATATCAAAACGCAAAAGTAAACACAAAAGATCAAACACATCAAGAGTAAGGAATAGAACCTACATGTTTATTTCAGTTCTTCAAAAATCATCTTCCCTGACTTTAAACTTAATCTCTGATCTTTCTAACATGCATCATTCACCACACAAAAGCCACACCCCACGGTTTGAACAAAAACTTAGTCATTTTTAGTCTAAGCAGCAAGCAATATGGAAAGTAAATAAGTTAGAAAACAAGATCAAGCACATTTAGAGTAAAGAGTTAGAACTTAGAATAAAACATGCCATTTTTTATTTCTTCATTTCATGAACCTCTGCAAATTTCTATGCACCCATAGAAAAACAAAAGATTAGGCAATCTGCAATTTATTTAGCATTAAGACATATACATAAGAAAATTTGAATGACATATACATAAGAAAATTTGAATGTAGAAATATTACCTTCTACCAATGAAAATGAAAACTCATTTTCTGCAATCACTTCACTGAAACTGTGTTTTACATCAGAAAAAAGAGGATATCGTAACCAATTCCGTGTAAGACCAATGCCTCAAACATACCAGGAGTTAAACAACTCCAATATTGGTCTAGAATGCGACCTCCAGTGCTAAATGTTGATTCAGATGCAACCGTGGAGATAGAAAATGCTAAAATATCTCTGGCCATCGTGGCTAAGATGGACCCACATTAGAATATCAATCTGTAATCCTAAATTGTTAGGTTTTACCACTTCTACATTTTCCATCAAGTAGAGATCTGACTCACTCGGTGATCCTTCTATATCTTCTTTTTTTCAGCCATAATTTGACTAAATGCAGCAAAAAGGTCATCATCTTGATCAAGATCATTGTCCAAAAGTTTTATAAACCCAAATCACTCGTATGCTCTTCACATGGAGCAATGTTACTATTAACTTCTGTACTTCCACTCCCACAATGCACTTCACTTGGTCAATACCATTAAAACATCCTGTGCAACACATCAATGATGTTTCTTTTCATTTCTTCACCTTTAGCACTATCCTTCCCAAATAAATTCTCAAATCAATGTGTCAAAAAACTCATTTTGCTCCTTGGATCAAACACAGATGAAATGATCAACAATTTATTTATCTTTTCAGTCACCTACCAATAATTTTCATATTTAAACTTCATGCTCATCGGAATGATTAGCCAATGATGCTAAAGTTGTTTCAATTCTTAGAATTTCATTGAAGCAGATACTAGAAATAAATTTTTTAGTAGCTGAAAAGGCAAGAGTAGATTCATAAAAAAACTCTAAAAAAAATGTACCAACCTGTGAGCATTATCGCAATCATTTTCTAAAGGAGGACCAGTCCTTTTTTCCCACTCTAGATTCATCATATTCATGAAAATAGTCATTGTAAAGCTTATCTTTGTCTGCCATCCGTAAAAATGCATCTTTAGACCTAAGAGCTGAAGATAACATTAGAAAAGTAGAATTCCAAAGAGTTGTACAGTCCAAGACTTGGCTGCCTCTATTAAAGTTACCACATACAACTCGAATTTTAAATGATTGCAACCTTGAATCTGAAGATCTAACATACTTTATTGCATTACGGATGCTAACCACACTATAACTCATAAGCTAGACAGATTTAAACACAGTAAAGGCAAAATAAAAAAACCAGATTCAATCAAGCATTACACAACATTGAATTCCCCATTAAAAAACCTAGAGCAATCTGATTCGAAACCCTAGTTCGAAAACTTTTCTGGAATCGAAACCCTAACTCAGAATCCTTTTCAAAACTCAGAAAATCGATGGAACAATTCATAACGAAGGAGGAGGAGGAGGAGGAGGAGGGATAGCATTCAAAGGGAAACGCAA
>CM071863.1:56444636-56455990 GCA_036759665.1 Gynandropsis gynandra
GATTTCCGTTACAAATTGCAACGGACGTCCGTTGGCATCTGTTGCGTCGGATTCTAACGGAGATTAACGGAGATCGCCAACGGAAACTTACCGTTAGAAACCCGTTACAAATTGCGACGGATTGCAACGGATAGGGCAACGGGCAATTTCCGTTGCAAATCCGTCATAAATTGTAATGGATGGCAACGGAAATGTTCCGTTAGAAATATTCTTGGCTCCGTTAAAATCCGTTGCGATTTGTTTCCAACGGAGGAATCCGTTGTCCCATCCGTTGGAAACTCAATGTTTTTTTGTAGTGTTCGTTCCAATTTTATTATCGTGCAAACACAAATGTAAATAAAGATCTTGCTTGAAAATTACAATCAGAATGGATGTGTGTTGAGAGAAATGAAGTTGTGAAGTGAGAGATATGAACACATGAGAAAGAATTTTCTGAAAACCTCCAATCCTCTTCTATTAGTCTCCAACGATCATATATGTCTAAAGGCATTACAAAAACTCAACAAAACAAATTTCAAGACCACATTACAGATCTTTTTTCCTAGTTACTAAATATGAGAACATTTCTACCTTGTTCGACTAACTTGTGGACTTCATGTCCACGACTAAAACAGAAACTTGTGGCTTGTACTTTTGGTGCATCTTCTCTAGCTCATCCTGAGGTTGTTCCCTTCTCGTACTTGGTTCAGCCTCCTTCATCAGTTTCTCCTCATTTTCTTAAATCCCAAAGTCAGCAACCTAATCATGATACACACTGTTTTCCTCTGCTCAATTGACAAGGTTTGCAGAGTCTTTATGAACAACCTGATCGACACCTTCACTACCAAATTCAGATTAAGTTAGATTCCTTTTACAGGAAAATCATTTGTTTCCTTTTATGCTCTCTTCAAATTATAAATCTTTTTGAGAAATCAATTTTTTCCTTTTTTTTATTTTTATTAATTGAATGCAATTTTTTTTAATTTTGTTTAGACATCTATTTGTTTATATATTTGTAGTATTAGATCTCCTTTTAATTCAAAATTTGATTAATTTTTTTAAGATATAATAAAGACACGAATCACCCCTTAATTAAATTAATCTATCTTAGATTTTAGACATCTATATAATTGTCTACACACAAATAGATATGCATTGATGAAATAGCTTGTGTATACACACATATAGATGTGTGTACCTTTTAAACTGAAAACATTAAATTACGAGGTAACTTGGAAGGTTGTATAATCCAAAAAACCCATATATATTTATGTAATAATTAATAGGAGAAACAAATCTTCATTAATAAGAGACCTCAACGTCTACGAATTTAGAGAGAGGCAAAGAGAGAATTTGATCAGCCACCCACAGATTCTTAACACTGACAAACAGAAGATATACGATGAAGATCCATTAAACCCTAACTTAACGTACAAGAAACTAGAAGCCCATCAGATGATAAGAAACATAGAGTCATATAGACTAACTCTGAGGATCTTTGTCGTTCTGCTTTATCTTTTCAACTTCCATGATTTTCTCATCCTTGTCTTCCTTAATCTTGTCGTTGTCTTTATTCTGTTTCATCTTCTCAATATCTCCCTTAATTTTCTCATCTCTGTCTATGGTGGCTTCCATGTCAGCACTGAGCTGTGGCACCACTGATCGCATCTCCGATGAACAAACCATCGTACTGAGTCTTACGACGTCAACAACATGCTCAGATATGTCTTGAAGCTTAATCGCGGGTTGTTCCAAGACATTCTTTGCAGGTTTCTTGTAGATCACGTAAAGCAGCATTTGAGCCACACCAAATGCGAAACCCAACACGTTTGGAAGCTGTTTATGAACAAAACATAGTCATAACAGAAACACATTGTACAATCTAGCCTTCAAGTGTCGATGGAGGGCAATTTCGATGAATGAGACCTACTATTTTACTCATTACCATTTATATCATACTATTATACCTACATTATATAAAGGACGTGAACTAGTTTACTCATTACCATTTTATTTTGAGTAAAAAAATCATGTACCTCATCATCATTGTATCATACTTCGGTTGACTAAAATGAGTATATTACCGATAAAAAAGAGTTTCATATTTGACATGGCTCTTCCACTCGTTGCTAATTGATTTTAATTGAAAACTTATATACCTCATCATCAAGAAGGAAAGAGAACTTACGGCGATGTTTAAGTCTTGGTTCTTATTACTTTCCTCTGTAGGCGTAGAACAAATTACAATTTAAGCTTTAAAATTTGCGAACGTTATAAGGGAAAGATGAGAGAGAGCGTAAAAGCGAGTGACTTACAATGATGCCAAGGGGTGCAACAAAAACACACAAAGCAAATGCCATACAAATGTATCCAACCACACTGACACGTTTATCTCCATGTGTGACAAAAAGGGTCAAGAGGAGAACTGCACCGAATCCGAATATGTTGAACAACAGGATGAACTTGGTCGTCAGAATCTGCCATAATCAACATATAAAGAATCTCTATTTAGCAAATACAAAGACTATATGTATGTATACATATGTACATAGATACATAGATACAAATATATATACCTTATCCTTCTTGGGAGCATAGTACATGTAAACGATGATGTAGAAAGTCTGTATAACAATACAGAAGGTGTTAATGGTGATCAGCAGCGTTGCGTGCTTCCTAATCATTGCGTAGTATATCCAAAGCATTGCACTTAGAAGTGCAATCACATAAGGAATTGACTGATACCCCTCAGCCGATTTTCGCTTGTATATACGATAGAACGTCGGTCTATATGTGCAAACAAAGCGTATATCAAACTAGATATCATTGAGAATCAAAAGAAGATATACGATTTATAATGGAATGGAGGATTAAGGGCTTACAAAGGAGCGAGGCACACCAGAAATGAGATGGCGTCGCCTACAAAGCATATTGTTACACTAAATCACGTGAGTCTCATCGTTCACATGCATGCATGGATGTTGAACACAAGAACAAATGCATGAACATAAAAGAAACATACAAAGACATCGGAACATAATATATACCTAGAATGCCAAAGACGTTTATCAACGTGGCTATTGGAATTGCCATTCTCTCTCTCTCTCTCTCTCTAATAGAATCTCTTATCTCTCTTCCTCTATATGAAAGATCTATTAATGTAATACTTAATTATATGCTCATAATTATTGGTTTATCTCAAGTTCTATGCAATGAGATTAGGAAGAGAGTCTATTTATATAGAGGAAAAGTAATGTCAACTTGCAATGTGAGAGTTTTAAATCTCAAATGGGATGTGCATAGTGGAAAAGAGGATCGAACAGCATTATCTCTACTTTACAGTTGTTACGTTTACATCCCATAAAAGTTCTGTTTTTCCGATAAGTTTATTTTCACACGCATATGAATTAAACGGTGCATAATATATATAGTTATATATATGCATTTTTCTTGAACCGAAATATATAAATTTTCTATACATAGATATAGTTGTATATGTGAGTTAGCATATTCAAATACCAATATATACTAAAAGAAATATTATGTTTCGGACTGAAAATTTTCATGGAAACGACAAAGTAAAGCCGTTCGTGAAGTACTACATTTACGATGTATTACGATGAAAATGTATCGTCACAGTTATGACGTCACATATAAAACTAACATGCCTGATTAGTACGTGTAATAGAAGATTTTGTACAAATTTAACACATCTTTTTATTATGAATTGGTTTCACTAATCTGATTGTAAACCCTAATTGAACCTGCATTTAACCTAGATTCAATCGTTGAGTATCCCTCCAACAGGTAAGATCAACCAAAAAAAAAACCTTGAAAATCTACAAGTACCAATCTGGTACATCTCATGGACCGACTCCTGGACATTTCTGATGTGTCACGCACCAAGTGGGTATTAAGGTTTACAACTCATTTTATTACTTTTGTTGTTTTTCTCTATAGCTAGTTTAGGGTTTCCAGATTTGAGAAAGAGAGAGAGAGGAGAGAGAGATGGTCCAATATTCCCAAAAACCAAAGTATATCATGTTTTTAGCATATATTTGACTTACAACGCAATTATTTGACTAATCGCATTCAAAGAACCCTTTCAAGTAATACCGATTGAAACTTTAGGAAACGTTTCTCACCAACATTTCCTCTTAATCAGTAATTAAGCTTATATATCTACTCGGTAAACTAGCATTAGTTAGTACTTGAGTAGAAATGGCTTCGAATTCTCTCGTAATGTGCAAGTAATTAATCAGCTCTAATAAATTAAAAATATTCTAACTTTACAAAATCATTAACATATTGAAGATGTAAGTTGAACAAATAACTACAAAGCGTGGAATTCCTACGTCATGAGGAGGAATGTTTGTATCCCCAATTTACTCCCTCTTTTATTCCGTTTGTTATAGATTTTTTTATTAATTAATTTATATTAAAAATAAAAATATATATTACTGAAATTAAAAATAAAAAGTAGAAAATTGATAGTAGCTAAATTATGTAACATTTTTATCACTAGAGATTGTTGGTAATATATATCCTTAATTTTGTGGAGATTAGGGTCCAATTCGAGTTTTGATGAGTAATTGACGAAATATAAAAAAAACAAAATTTATTTCATATACTACTTTGTTTGTAGGAACTCATATAATTGGAAAGTGATACATCATCATCATCATTATTATTTCTTAAATGTAACTTTTCTTTTGAAATGAAATATTTCATTATGTATCTAACCAAAATTTCATTTTAAAGCTGCTCCTATATTCTTAAATAATGACTACAGATTCCATGGTATTACGAAGAAAGTGTATTATTAAATTCCATACTTAGAATGCATCTTGTCCAAATAAAAAAAAAAAAGCAAAAATGATGAATTTCGTCATATTTAAAAAAATATACACATATAATATTCAGGAAAAATGTTACAAACATGTAATGTTTTATTTATTTATTTTTGTATCCAACTAAATCCCGATTCTGTATTCAAAGGAAAAAATGTAGTTATTCATAAAATAAAGATTTTTATATAGATGATCCACCACAATCATTTAATTTCACAGAAAGAAAACATGCAATTAAATATTATTTAAACACAGCATTAATCGAATGTTAAATCGTAGTTACATTCCCTCAAGGTTTTGGGGATTAAATCACATTCCATATTTTTGTTAAAAAAGTTAAATTCTTTTTATATTTTGGATGGAAACCGATTTTTCTAAACTTTTGCAAACATATACTAACATATTTATATAAACTGGTTGACTAATATTTTTAAATTTTGATATTCTATAATATAGCAGAAAGTTAGTCACGTTTAATATCTTCGAAATTTAGATTAAACCACTCGTGAAATTATACGAATAAAGAGTTTATAAATTAAAATCTTTTTACTAAATACAAAAGTTAGATTTTTTACCGAAACCAATTTTTCTAAATTTTCTACTGTCATTCCTTAATACATATTTATACAAACACAAACGGGCACAAGAGCGCTCGACCGGAGCAATCTTCGTCATGCATGTGATCTGCTAAACCAAATTTATTGGTTTAATAGTTAATCCATGATAAATTCCAACCAAAACACAATAAATCATATAAGTTTTTTTAATTAGTAATTGAAAGGAGACAAAAGGAATCAAAATTTTCATCCTAACACTAATCTTTGGATGTCTCTAATTGATGACGAAATGTATTCATACTTAATGTAAATAATTTTTTGTTAATTACATTTTTTTTCTAAACTTTATGATGTGTAATCGCATTCGATGGCACTGAAGTACTGAGAATCTTAAGATCCGGTGACGTACAAAAGGAGGATATCCAACGGTTGAGAATCGATCTTACGGTAAGAGAATGTTCTGTTTTACCTAAACAAGAGATTCCCTTTTTATCTCTTTGTACCTGTCAGAGTAATTGGCCTCCCTCTTAATCTAAACCCGTATTTAGTTTAATTTATTTTAAATTAATTTAGTATAATTCATATGTTATAGAAGATATTTCGATGAATTTGATAGCTCAATAGCTTCTTTATATTTATATATAGCAATTTGAATTTTATTAATCACGTTACTTTTTCCTGGTTAATTAAATAATTTAACCGTAGCTCAAACTATGAGGACGAAAGGGTATTGTAATACTATTACGAAACAAATTGTAACTTAACATTAAAGCTAATCAATTTATGGTTATTAAATATGGTATATAATATATTATTCGGGTTATTTGCAAAAAAAAAAAAATACATTAAAAATATAAAAAATATTTTTTTAAAACAAATCGAACATTCATTTTGAAGAAATAATAAAATATTGAAATGATAAATATATTATATGATATGAATAAATTTATTACGGTTTTTAAAAATTATATATTTTTTATTTATAGAGATTAATCAAAATTGTTTATCAAATAGCAATTATCATTCTAATATTTATAAAATATTTTTTTGTATTTTATAAATAACAAACATCATTATATATTCATATTAAAAATACATAAACCTAGATTTATTTTTTATATTTGTTTTAATAAATTTTTATTTAAACGAAAATATTTAAGTACATAATAAATAAAGTAATTAATATACAGATATATATACATATATATATATTGTAACTTTTGTGGCGCAAAATACTGCATGGAGAGAGAAGAACTTTTTAAACGGTCCAAATTGCGCACATCAATGTAAATTTTTTATCGGTTCAAATTGCTATAAATTTTTAAAACGGTCCAGATTACACTACATGGATAAAAAAACACTATTCAATTGGTCTACTTAAAGTCCAATTATGTCAAACCATTATGTATCATATAATAAAATGGTTAAGAAAACATTATAAATTTAGAATATCGTCAATTTTAGTCATTTTCTTCGTTCACAAAAGTGTTTTATGATACCATTTTGAATAATAATAATAATAATAATAATAATAATAATAATAATAATAATAATAATAATAATAATAATAATAATAATAATAATAATAATAATAATAATAATAATAATAATAATAATAATAATAATAATAATAATAATAATAATAATAATAATAATAATAATAATAATAATAATAATAATAATAATTCATTTAAACTTTTATAGTGATATTTTTAAAACAAAACTACAATCATTACTGTTTAACGAAATAAAATTAAACATTATCAAAACAAAACTACAATCATTATTTTTTAACGAAATAAAGTTAAACATTATTTAAAGGACAGAATTGACAAAATTTTGATACAATTTTAAGTGATTCGAGTTTTAATCGAATGAAAATCAAAATTGGATTAAGATTGAGTGCAATTTTGACCCGAATTCGGTACAAACTTAGTTCGATTTTGATTTTCACTCGATTAAAAACCGAATCATTCAAAATTACATCGAAATTCGAGTTATAATTTGACTAAATTTGGGTCTAATTATAATAAACGGAAAATATTTTTTTGTTTAAATTTCGGATTAGTTCGGTTCAAGTTTCATGTTTATTCGGATTTTAATCGGATTAATTGGTTTAGTTCGGTTTAAATTTCATATAAATTCGGGTTTCATTGCGATTTCAGTGTAATTTCTATATGAATCAGTTTATCTTTAATTAAGTTTAGTTTGGTTAAAATTTCATATTGATTCGAATTTTAATCGGATAAGAATTGAAATTGGATCTAATTTTGGTTAAAGTTAGTTTCAAATTATGGTCAAAATTAAGTATAACCAAGTCAAAATCGGACCTAAATTATAGTCAAAATTGAGCCAAAACCGGATTAAAATTGGTTTCAAATTATGGTGAAAATTGATTCTAAACCGGGTCAAAATTGAGTATAAACCGAGTCAACATTAATGTCGGGTCGAATCGGGTCGAAATTGGGTAAAAATTGGGTTGACATTGAAAGATTTAACATAATTTTAAACGGAAGGGTCATATGCAGAATTTTTAAACATGAAGAAAGATAGGATGAGTGCGAAACATGAGAGAAAAATAGATAAAGTAGACAAAGATGAATGAGAAATATGAGTTTTATCCTTATTTAAAATATAATGCAAAAGAAACATTATTTTTGTTTAACTAAATAAGATTTAACATTATTTAAAAACATATTTAATTTTATTTAGTTAAACAAAAATAATGTTATAGTTTTGTTTTAAAAAATACAACATAAAAGTTTAATGGATTTATTATTATTATTATTATTATTATTGTTATTATTATTATTATTTTGGCATCTATAGTTATATTAGCCAAGACTTTTTATAGCCGGCTATTCTCGACTTTAATGCTATAATTATAATGACTAAATGTAATTTAATATAAAAAAAGTAAAGTATTATAGCCCTGAGACTAAATAATTAAAGAGATAATTCGTTTATGTTTGGTTTAATTTGGTGTCATTTTCTAATATGTTTTTAATTAAGATGTAATTAGATGAAACTATAAATTACAAAAAAAAGGTAATAATGCATATAGGGCCGGCTCAACCAAAAAACACTAAAAAAGAGGTTCTGTGCCATAAAATTAAGATAAATCATTTCGTACCTTTTAACATACAATTATTCTAAATATTAATTATTTTTTTAAAAAATAATAGATCTAAACTCATTGAGATCATGTTCGAATGTTTTTGTCGAACATGGGTTGAATCACCCTTGAATGGATAATGTTATATCTAAATTGACAAATTTTGTTTTTAGTATTGTCTTAATCTTTATTTATTTTATGTTATATAGTATTATAAATAATATGTAAATTTTTATTAAAATAGTAGAATTTATTTCATAATCAAAATATTCTGTTTTAATAAATTTCTTTGTGATAAAAAGAAAAATAAATACAATGTTTTTTAATAAAATTGCATGGTGCCAAAAAAAAATCACAAATGTCATCAAAAGTAAAAAAAAAAATCCATATATGGCGGTATTATAAAATTGTAGAATAAATACATTTACTTTTATGCAGTAATTGTTAACATCCATTAGATTTAAAAAAAAAAATCATTTGAAGTTAATATTTGATAATTGTGATAAAAGAGTTAATTAATATGGTAAGAGTAACAAGAAATAAAAATTCGTGTATGGGGATCCATTGGGGAAAAAGATGGAGACACCGTCCAATTGAAAATAAGTGAATATAATTAAGGAGCTAAATTTTAAAATAATGTTAAAAATTGAATGTGGTAATTCATTAAATGGAAAAACATAGATTAATTTAAGACAAGATGAATCTGTGGAGCTTTGGAAGTACGTGTGATGTGTAATATGCAAAGACATGAAATCTGAGAGATGTGTACAAAACCCTTTCTGGCGTGGGAGACCAATTGTTTGGTCTCTTTGGCAATCCCATGTGATTTCTTTTTACCATTTCATCCATAATATTTAAAGATTAAAATCGATGCTAACAATAACATTTTTTCATGTTTTCCATTACTTCAGTATCATCTTTGGTTGCAAGAGAAATTATTAAAATTATACGTATACATATGTGTTGTATATGTTATATGAAAATTTAACTAATTTGTTTAGCTATTTGAAACAAGGGAAGAAATCAAACTCCTTTTATTTTCCTTGATCCCCAAAGGCTTACCGAGGGAAATATATACATATACAATTTTGATCAAGCAATTATTCTAGCTAAAGAATAGGAAAGTCAGGAAAGGGAAAATGAGCAAACAGAATCAATCTTCAGCAAAATCTCAGCAAACAAATTAATTTTGAATCTAATTTTCCATAACACCCCCCCTCAAGTTGGTGCGTGGAGATCTCGAACGCCCAACTTGCCGATAAAATCTTCGAACTCTCTGCGTCCCAAAGACTTGGTAAATATATCAGCGAGTTGAGATCGAGTAGAAACATGTCGAGTGGTAATAGTGTTTGCAAGAATAGCGTCTCGAATGAAATGACAATCAATCTCTATATGTTTAGTGCGTTCGTGAAAAACCGGATTCGCCGTAATGTGAAGAGCCGCTTGACTATCACAATACATCCACATCGGTCGCGTGTGTTGAACTCCAAGATCAAGAAGTAATGCCTTCAACCATATAAGTTCACAAGTCGTCATTGCCATGGCTCGATATTCGGCTTCTGCAGAGGATCGGGAAACCACATTTTGCTTCTTCGTCTTCCAAGATATAGGGGAAGATCCTAATTGTATGAACCACCCTGTCAATGATCGGCGACTTAAAGGACAACCGGCCCAATCAGAATCTGTCCAACCGTAAATCTGTAAATCAGAGTCTGATCGGAGAAATATTCCCTGTCCTGGACGCCCTTTGAGGTAGCGCACTACACGGAGAGCGGCTTCCCAATGTGCTTGACGAGGTGAATGCATGAACTGTGCTAAGATCTGTACAGAATATGACAATTCTGGTCGTGTTACACCCAAATATATGAGCCGACCAACCAACCGACGATAAGCAGCCGGGTCATCGCACAAATCGCCTTCGGCCGAGAGGAGAGTATGGTTTTGCTCCATTGGAAAACCAGCAGGCTTGGCTCCAAGAAGACCAGTTTCAGCTATAATATCCAACGCATACTTCCTTTGACATAGGTAAATTCCCGTCGAATTTCTTGCAACTTCGATACCCAAGAAGTATTTGAGATGCCCGAGGTCTTTCATATGAAAACATGACCCTAAATATTGTTTGAACGCAGAGATAGCTGAAAGGGAATTACCTGTAATGATGAGATCGTCAACATAAACCAAAACATGAATTCGAATCCCACCAATCGAGAAAGTAAATAATGAGTGATCTGAAGGTGACTGCCGAAAACCATAAGATTTCAAAGACGCGCCTAGTTTGGCGAACCAACACCGAGGCGCTTGTTTCAAGCCGTAAAGTGATTTCTGAAGTCGATAAACTTTGGAAGCATCAGAGGTTGGAAAACCAGGAGGTGGCTTCATATAAACCTCCTCATCAAGATCGCCATGAAGAAATGCATTATGAACATCCATTTGATGCACCTCCCAATTTCGTGCAGCAGCAACCGCAAGAAATAGACGAACCGTAACCAATTTGGCCACTGGAGCAAACGTCTCCTCATAGTCGATTCCCTCAACTTGGTTATTGCCAAGGACAACTAAACGTGTCTTATATCGTTCAATGGTTCCATCCGAACAATATTTAATTTTGAAAACCCATTTGCTGCCAATCGCCTTTTTGTCTGGAGGAAGAGACGCTAATGTCCATGTCTCATTTTGCTCGAGTGCAAGAATTTCTGCATGCATCGCTTGTCTCCAATTTTCATCAGCCAATGCTTCCCAATATGAACGTGGTTCGTGCCCGAATGTGACAACAACAAGAAAAACCCGATGCTTAGGAGTAAAACGATCACAAACAACATAGTTACTGATCGGATAGACGGAAGACATCGGAAG
>CM071863.1:56457032-56526471 GCA_036759665.1 Gynandropsis gynandra
ATCGGATAGACTTAACCTTTGTATCAAATGTCGTTCTACCATTGCTAAGAATTGACGAATGTGAGTTGACACTTCATACTTAGACGTCATTAGATAAATCCATATTCCCCGTGAAAAATCATCAACGATTGTCAAGAAGTATTTTGTACCGCTAAAAGAAGGGACACGATAGGGACCCCAAACGTCACAATGTAGAAGTTCAAAAATAGTCGATGTTTTATTTGAACTTTCGGGAAAACAATCTCGTTCTTGTTTAGAGCGGATACATATCTCACACGCATTATTCAATGACGCAGAACTCTTAGAAAAAGGTAACTCAGAAAGCAAATCAAAAATCTTCGAAGAAGGGTGGCCGAGCCGGCGATGCCAGGTGTCCGCGGAGCAAACATCACGTGTCCTCATAGCTGCAGTGACCTCCATATTCCGAAAATAATAAAGTCCATCTCGTTTTTCACCTGCTCCAATCAGCGTCTTGGTAGATTGGTCCTGGATGACGCAATACTTATTAGCAAACTGTACCAAACAATCCCGTTGTTCCAGCAATTGAGAGACGGAGATAAGATTAAAACTGAGCCCTTTCACAAAAAACACATCATTCAATTTCAGATTCGAACCGAGCTGAACATTCCCTTGTTTGTAAGCAACACTCTGTCTGCCATCGGGTAAAAGAATCGAGCAAGGAGACATGTCGGAGACATCCGTCAAACATGATAAATGACCTGTCATGTGATGGGAGCAACCAGAATCGAGAATCCAATCAATATCAAATGGCTTACCAGACTGAGTTTCTGTGGCACCAATTTTTGTTGCATTTAGCACAGCAACAATGGTTTTCCACTGCTCGTCGCTTATTCCGCTGAGAGCAGAGCGGTCTGAATCTTGAAGCGAAGTAGAAGATGTCGCAGTAGGTGTAACAGCCTGCGCCATATTCACTCGGGCCGAAGGTTGCATTCCTCTGCCACGACCAGAAATAGGGGAAGGAAGAATACCACGTCCTCGCCCCGGTCGGATTTTAGGACGATCCCCCCACCACTCTGGGTATCCCACAAGTTGAAAACATCCGCTCGAAGAATGTCCCGAGCGGCCACAATTGGAGCAGAAAAGTTTACCTTTATCTTCAGCCGGGAAGCGAGAAGAATATCCTGTTTTCACACCAAAAGCCATAACAGACGAACGAGCATCAGAATTTTTCATATTAGCATGTGAACTTTCATCTTGGAGAACGACATTGACATTATAGTCAAGATCGGGAAGAGGGTCCCGTGACAGAAGGTTCGAGCGAACAATCCCGTAGGCAGAATCATCGAGACCCATGAGAAAGAGAAAACTTGGAGAACGACATTATAGACGGTATCAAGATCGGGAAGAGGGTCCCGTGATAGAAGGTTCGAGTGAACAATCCCGTAGACAGAATCATCGAGACCCATGAGAAATTCATGGACTCTATCTTCATTCTGATCCTTTTCAAGTTGTCCCGTGAGGTTGCAGGTGCACTTTCCACACGTACAAACCCGAAGAGGACGGGAGTTCACCAAGTCACGCCAAATTCTGCTGAGTTTTCCATAGTAGGCATCAATGCTCATCCCATGTTGTGTGCAATGAGCCAATTCAGATCGGAGTCGATGAACACGAGGGCCATTCTTGACAGCAAATCGACCCTGCAAGTGTTCCCATAGATCCCGAGCCTCCTCTCGGTGGGTGACATCGGAACGAAGCTTCGATTCGATGGTATTCTTGATCCATGAGACAACCAACGAATTGTTTGTCTCCCAATCTTCAAAATCCGGGGATTCTGGGGCAGGTCGCGGAATTTTCCCATCAACAAAACCGAATTTTTTTCGAGATTTGAGGGCATGTCGAATATTAATTGCCCATTCATCATAGTTATCCCCGCGTAGAAGCGGCTGAGATAGAACAAGTCCGGGATTGTCGCTTGGCGTAAGATCGTAGGGAGAGATTGTCCTTCGGTGAACAATTGATCCTTCAGTATTTGCAGCAATATTGGGTTCGGGAACTTGGTTCGTCGTAGACATTGCAGCAATATCAGATTTTTATCTGAATCGAATTCAAGAATGAGGAATCGAGATGGGTTTCGAAGATTTCGGGTTCGGTGGGTTTTTGGGTTTCTGGTTCGGTGTTTTTTTTTTCGGGGAAGAAAAGGGGTTCGACGATTCTGGTCGGTTCTGAGTTTCTGGTTGGTCAGTTTCGCGGGGAAGAAGAGGGGTTCGAAGATTCTGGTCGCTTCTGGGTTTCTGGGTGAGGTTTCTGGGAATTGCAGCTCGTCGGTTTTCTGGGAATCGGAGAATTTTAGAAGAGGATCGAAGAGTTCTGGGTTCTGGGTCGAAGATTCTGTGAATTTTCAGAGGATAGAAGGAGATGGTTCGGAGGTTCGGGAGGAAGATGGTTCTGGGAATTTTCAGAGGAATTTTCAGAAGATGGTTCGGAGGTTCGGGAGTTTCAGATCGAAGGAGATGGATGAAGGTTTTCTGGGTTTCACGGGTTCAGGTTCGAAGAGGAACGAAGGAGATGGTTCGGGAAGAAGGAGATGGTTCAGGAAGAAGAAGACGGTTCGGGAAGAAGAAGACGGTTTCGAATTTCAGAAGTTACAGAGATGAAAGGGAGTGTCGGGTCGGTCGTGGTTTGAATCTGGTGGCTAATGGTGGTTTCAAACTGGTGGCTAACGGTGGTTTCGGTGGTTCTGTGTTTGGTGAGAAGCAGAGGTGGAAAGAGGGTGAATCGGAGAAGATGAAGTTTCGATGATTTTTTTTTTTCAAATTTGGGCTCTGATACCATGAAACAAGGGAAGAAATCAAACTCCTTTTATTTTCCTTGATCCCCAAAGGCTTACCGAGGGAAATATATACATATACAATTTTGATCAAGCAATTATTCTAGCTAAAGAATAGGAAAGTCAGGAAAGGGAAAATGAGCAAACAGAATCAATCTTCAGCAAAATCTCAGCAAACAAATTAATTTTGAATCTAATTTTCCATAACACTATTTCTCTTAAATCTTAAAATAATACAATATGTATTTTTAAAAAAGGATAAATCGTTCATACATATATCGTACCATAAAAAAATAAAACATATAAAAAGATACTTAATTATCTCTCGATCTTTTTTTACCTTCATCTCTATTAAACCAATTAACAATTTTTTTATACAATATGATTTGGATATTATTATTTTAATTGAGAAAAATCAAACTAAGTTTTAGTTTATAATCGGTCTAATTCGATGTTTGAAAGAGGTTAGAATGAAAAATCCCATATTTAAAAAATAAAAATCGGATTCATTTAATCATATTTTATTCAACCATATTTTAATAGTCTAGAAGCAATAAACTAAGACCAAGTTGTAAATTTCTATAATGATGTGCATTATAAAATCCCATAATGATAAAAAGCTAATGTTTTATTTTTAAAAGTTAAAATGTTGGTAGAATCTTGCAATGTCTAACAAAGTAATACTATTACATAGAAAAGATGGAAGAGTGCAAAGTATTAAAATTATTGATGCCAAGAATCATGAAATGTTTGTCTGTTTTTTACCAAAAATAAATTGAAGTAACTAAAGTTACCTCACACACTTTTTAAAAAAAATGTAAAAATGTTATATATATATATATATACATACACATATATATATATAAGGTTTCGGCATGTGTCCATGCATACAATATATATTTTAGAGTATATTCATAATAGTTTTACAGTTAGTTACATTTTCTGTTTGATTTGTGTTAATGTAAATATTTTTCTTAGTATGAAGATTCGATCTTGAGATAAAATAATATATTGTGTATTTGGCTTACAAATTGAATTAGCCTATATTGTTTATATATAACATATTTTTCCCAAGTGAATGCCAAAATAATACATGATTGAAGCAACTTGATGTCCCATTTTTTATTGAATACTAATGTATAAGTCGAATAAGAGGAAGATTTAACTTAAATTTTATTAAACAATTTGATTCTGTCCTAATTATTTATATTATGATATTGAGGCTAACAAACGATAGATTATATAAAAATATTCATTGTCGGGGAAAAAACTACATTTTTTGTTCTCTATCTAAATTTTTATTCTTGTTAGATATAACCACATAAAACTATAACGTATTGTTGAAATAAATATTTCAGTGTTGAGAAAACTATATTAATTAAAATTTCAACCGAAAGTTTGAAGGTATAATTTAGTTTGTTGTATTATGTTTTCACTTAGCATTTGCCTTTTCTCTTTACTAGACATAAATATCCACCTTATACTTCCATACATCTCTATTAATTTTTTTATTCTATTAGATTTTTATTGATATAATATATTTACATTTTAACAATAAACGAAAAAAAAGTATTGTGAAGATGTCTAGCACTTCACTAGTAAAAAATTGAATTAATTTTATAGTAATATATATATATTAAAAAGTTTAGTGAGTGTTCTTAGAAATTTAAAATTTCAAAAACCATTTAAAATATATATTTCCAAATTTAGCGGTAGAAAAATAAATGAATAAAATTCATGTATCTTTAGATAAACCGCTTTTTTTATTCTCTCTTTATTTTAGATTTCGTCCAATTAACATCTCGTAATTTAAAATTCATACTATGTTCCCTAAATTTTTTATGTTCATTGGAATTTGAATTTTAATAAATTCATTTTATTATTATTTGAATTATTAATACAAGAAATCACCCTAGAGAAAATGATAGTGTCCAATTTCGATGGAAGATTCCAGAATTAGGGTGTTACATGGACGGAAATCAAAGTCCAAGGGTAAATCGAAATAAATAAATATTCTTGAAAAACAATATGAGATTATTCCTATATGTCTATTTGTAATTTGTATGGTTTACTTTTTCAAAAATGTAAATTTCTAAATTTTTTATTAATTTATCTATTATGATTATGTATATATATATATTCTTTCATTCATCGTTTTAAAATTTTATTTACAAAAATATTAAACCTTATATAGATTTCTAAACCCATTTTTACTTTTATAATAAAATATTTGTTAAATATAAAATATATATTATAATATTGTATTTTAAAAATTATTTAATAAATAGATATATTATTGCTAAGTATGTGAAATCCGTAGAAAAATGACATACGACCCGTCTCCGAAAAGAATAACCAGGTATTCTATACAAAATTAACATAAACGTGATTATCAAATGAAAAATTTATATGCATATCAAACTCAAATTGGAGCTGTCCAATTTTGTATGTCCATCTTGACAAGAAAAGAGTCGAAATCTTGTTTAAGTCTTGGTGAAGAAATCGACGAGCTAAAAACTACTAGAGACATGGTGTGTGATGATATGATCGTGCATAATCTCATCACATACAAAGTGACAATGAACCTCAATGTGCTTTTTATGCTCATGAAATCTCGGATTGACACTTACATGAATTGCACATTGATTGTCTCAATAAAGGTTGACCCCTGATAATAAGTAACACCATGATTGTGCAACATTTGTCGTAGCCATACAATTTCACGAGATTTCTTGGCCATGAAGTGATATTCAGTTTTAGTGGAAGAGCAGAAGACTACATTTTGCTTCTTAAACCTCAAGGAGACGATGAATTTGCTGAGTTAGATGAAGCAGCTTGTAGAGGAGCAGAGTGAGAAGGGATAGTTAGCCTAATCCAAGTCGTACCATACTGTAAGACAGAGATAACAATCTGCACATAAAAGAATAACCTAACCAGGGTGTGATTTCAAAAATATTGAAAACTTTAAAGCAGATTCTCAATGTTCAACTGTTGGGCAATGCATGAATTGCGACAATGTGTGACTACTGATGCGTCGTCGATGTGTGATCTAAACATATCAAGTTTTAAATTTATATCTAGACTAGACATTCTGCAAAGATACTGATCGTGTAGTATCAGTGTCGAACGCATGGACTAAGAGAAATTTAAACTATTGATTTTACAAAAATTACAGTCATGAACAACAAAAGGGTAATGGGTGTATCTAATATAAACAAGTAAAAGAAATTATAATTATAATTATATACAGACGAGACGATAATTCTAGGTTGGATACTTATTATACATGAACTCATTAAACATTATGAAAAGTGTAATTTAGTTCTTATTATAAATTCAATCATCTTAAAGTGGAACTATATACTCTCGTAGTGCAAATTTGGATTTGCCTGCTCTTGTAGTGCATACTTTGTGTAGTATATAGTTTACTAGTGTCACTAATCTAATAAACTAAATTCTTAACGCATTAGTAAATGTACTTACTTTCGAGTGCAGATTCATATCCAATGTATAAATCAATGACGTTTGTGACCTACATATTGAATGCGGTATAGCTTGATATCTCAAATCCTAGACTGACTAACCCACTCGCATGTATGTCCAGTCATGTCTATCTAATTACATACAATTTAATGTAACATTTATTAGTCAATAATAATGGTTATACAAGAAGTGAAAGAATTAGAACATGCATTAAACCGTAGAAGCAAAGAACATGAAACCATTCATAACGTACGATGAGTTCAAGTACACAAAACTATAGCCTAAAGCATGGATCACATTTGTGGATCTATATCTTAGAAAAAGAACTAAAAAAAAGAAACAAGTAAAGAGAAAGGTTGGAGAAGTTCAATCGATTTATCTCGATCAAACGCCATTGTGACCTTCTCTTTAAGCCATCTCTGCCGGTAGTTGGATCATTCCATGAACTTCGAAAGAATTTTTAATCTTTTTCACAACCCAAAAGGCTTTTTCTGACTCTCCTCTCGTTCACTTTTTGTGCCTAGAGCCGTCCTCAATTTATAGGAAAGATTCTTCCACTTAAACAATTCAAATTTCCAAGTTTTTAGGGAGTTTGAATAAACTGCTCAACCGAGCGCTTGATTGTTCTGTGTTTTTCCATACGAATCAGAACTAACTTTGACCACTTCTCTAGGCGGCTCAATCAAGCAAAAGATCACTCGGATAGAGCATTTTCACAAGTACTTTTGGAGCACTCTATTCCAAAGTGCTCGACCGAACGTTTGGACTATTTTCCTTTAGGATGCTTGTTTTTTGTGCTAGATGTCGCCATTTTTCTCTATAATGTGCTCTTTAGCCCCTATTACCTGAAAAGTCATAAAATGATCTAAAAAGGTGTGAAAAGAACCAAAATAAACTAAAATGCAATAAAACATAAGGAAAATAATAGAGAAAAATTGGTGTGATCAACTACCATATGAAAGATATGGATGAGTGACGCTAAGTTAGATGAAGCGAGAAAATACTAAAAAATATTATTTTGGATTGGAATAAGGAGGAACAAAGGAGATTTTGTTCCATTAGAAATGCGGCTTATTTGGTTGTGAGAAATCTGACTTTAGATATGATATCCAATGCATACTTGAGTTGAGAAAAATACAACAATCTGGACTCCAAACCACCTTAATACCCAAGAAGTATTTCGAAGCCCTTAAATCCTTCATTGAAGAATACAAGTTGTGATATGCGTTAAAGTTTTAATATTTGGAGATGAGTTACCCCCAGTAATCAAGTTATTCACATAAATAAACACTGAGACGAACACGAACCCTCTAGAACGTGAAAAGAATAGTTTGGGTACAATTTCACATAACTAAATGAGAAAAAATATAGAGGTAAGCTTTGCAAACCATCAACAAAGAGCCGATTTGAGCCCATACAGAGACTTATGGAGATGACAAACTTGTTCATGTTAATAGGTGATTAAATCCGGAGGAAGTTTTATGAAAACTTCCACACGTAACTCATCAAGCAAGAAGACATTACGAAATTTCCTATTATGTACTTCCCAATTGAGTGCCATTAAAGTTGTAAAAAGAATACACAGACAATAGTCACTTCGTAACAAGAGAAGGTTTGCTCGTAGTCTATACCCTCAGAATCTCATTTTGTGCCTTTCTATGGAACGTCTAAAAGATACTTGATCTTGAATATCAACTTGCATCCAATTTCTTTTTTCTTGAAGGAAGAGAAGTAAGTTAACAGGTATTTTTTTGTTTTATTTGCCTTAAATTTAGACTATATAGCAACTCACCAATGTTCATGACACGAAGCCTGAGTGGTTAACCATGCACAATGATAAAATCAACAAAAATTCGGTGACCTATCACTACAAGAAAATCAGGTTTTAGGGACTGAAAAATCGGTCTCTAATCCGTCTCTAAACAGGTTTAGGGACGGATTAGGGACGACCAGCGGTAGTCCCCAATTGCGCGACTCCAAATGCTATCCGTGCCCAATCCGTTCCTAATTAGGGACGGAAATTTCAGTCCCCAATCCGTCCCCAATTAGGGACGGAAAATTCAGTCCCTAAGATTTGGGGACGGACCGCTGCGACCATCCCTAAATTTAGGGACGGAATCTCGCCGTCCCTAAATTTAGGGACGGACCAATTGGCCGTCCCTAATTTTTATTAAAATAAAAAAAAATAAAATACGATCTCCTGATGCTGACTCGCCGGAGAATCGAAACGGAGAAATCGCCGGAGATGGTGAAATCAATAAAACGTATTAATGGTCCTTTTTATTTGCCAAGGTAGCCTTGACGGTTTACAGTTTTTCATGTCACGCCTAAGTCGAAACCACCACCAAGAATCATCGGAGTGAAGGGTTCTGTTTCCGTAGATGCACCACACGCACCACCTTTCGATTCATTGGTAGATATGGACCCGAGGCCGAGCAGCCACCGTGATGAGACGGATAATACACCAATCGCTGCTTCCGTTAATCGATGGAGTGTTCTAGAGTCAGAAAAGGCTAACACCAATCGCTACTCGGCTCGTGAAACGGTGGCCGGACTTGGCGGAAGCAGCAGCTCGAAAGCCATCGGAAACTTGCGGGTGGACGGATCAGGTGAAGAGGAGGACATGGTGGATGACTGGGAGAAAGTTTGTGAGTAAATGAAGGATGTCTAAAGGTCCGGTTATTAAGAAGAACACAGAATTGGGGTTTCTGTCGTCCCTAAAACGGTTTCTGCCGTCTCCATATTTGGAGACGGATGACATGTCTGTCTCCAAATTTGGAGACACGAGAAACTTTCGTCTCCAATTTAGGGACGACTTACTTATCCGTCCCTAATTGGTCTGCAATTAGGGACGGATTAGACACGACTCTTCTGTACCCAAATTTGGGGACAGATTCGGGACGGATTTCATTTTTCGTCCCTAATCCGTGTATAATTCGTTCCTAGGGACGGAAATGTCGGTCCCCAAATTCCGTCCCTAATCTTGAATTTTCTAGTAGTGTATGGACAAGTTTTCACATGAAACAAATTCTAACATAGGATGACATGTATTTGAGGACGGATTAGTGGTGATGAGGTGAATGGATCACGAATTGAAAAGTTTTGATAACAAAATTATATTTACGTGCAAAAAGTTGTGTCGTGCAGTGACCCTCACCCAAACATTTAGTAAAATCTTGTACTACATCCGGTAAAGAATGAACTATCAAGGCGTCTTCATGAAAAAGAGTATATGCGGTAATCAAAACCGATTTCCTAGATATGCCAGGCGAAACGGATAACAATGAATCAACAAAATCATACAAAACCTCGCGGATACCATCATCATCATCATCATCACCATCTTATAATAAAAAATCTGATGGGTTTGATCATGGAGAATGTTTACAGCGAGGAAAGTGGTGGAACATCACATAATGGAAATTCGATTTGACCAAAAATAACATCACACAAAACCTTGAACACGCCTTGGTCAAGATTATAGACTCTCCGTCCTTTCGGGCCAACTGAATATCCCACGAAAATCCATTCAATACTTCGAGAAGAACGTGTCTTTCAATGCTCAATGATTATGAAAATAACAAAAAGAACTAAAAATTTTGTTGTGAATAAGAGATGGAACTATCCCATTAAGAAATTCACATTGAGGTTTACCACTCAACAAAGTATAGGAGGTACAATCAACCAAATATGTCGTTGCCAATATTGATTCTCTATAAATACGTATAGGATTATCAAACTGAAACATCATTTCTCTAGCAACATTCATAATATGGAAATTTTTTATTTGTGCTCTACCATTTTATTTAGGCATCCCTACACAAGAAATTTCATTAAAGATTCATTTATCCAAGAAGAAAACACACAAAGCAATAAACTATGTATTGTTTTTCCGACCGAATGGTTTTTATTTGTGTTTGATATTGTTGTTTAACCATGGCTTAAAAAGATTTAAGATACTCTAAGACTTCAGTTTTGGTGCGCAAAAGATAAAAAAAATCCACAATCATCTATACGTTTTAAAAAATATTGTGCTTTCGGAAATGTAGTGTTCGATACGGGCCCCACGTGCAATAATAAATACATTGAAATGGAGAAGATGCATTACTATTCTTTGTAGAAAGAGACAAGTTTGCCATTCACAGAGATAAATATCACATACATTATTACAAAAAAAACAATTAACTTCAAAAATTTCTAAGATAGGTGGTCCAACCGACTATGCTATAGATAAAAAATAAGATATTCGAACTAACAGCCACCGTGGTCACCATACCTCAAAATTCGTTAGAGCCTTTCACTTTGGTCATTTATTTCAATTAGTTCCTCGAAATATGATTGTGAACAACACAAAATTTGCCAATGAAATGCATAATATAATCCGTCTCGTTGAGTATGTGAGAGAACAAAATAAGATTTCAACTCAAGTTAGGAATGAAAACACATTGCGAATTGGATGACTTTCACATAAAACCATAAAACCCCATTGAGGCACATAGGCTAGGTGTCCATTCTAGAGACCGACACAGTAGATCGCGTGTTAGTGAAATCATATAAAAATTCAAAAGAACTCGTCATATCATTTCCGACACCCGATTTTATGAGCCATTGAACGGGTCCTCTTCATTATGCGACATGTTGGAATAGATACCAATAAAACAATAACTTAAACAAACTAAAAAAACGAAGACAGATACCGATATTTAGAAATAATGACATAAAAAAGGTAAAAAAACGATCGACAAAAATGAGAGCGACAAAGATGATTGGTGAAGAGACACTAAAAGACCAAAAATGACCATGAACATATACGTAGAGACGAGCAAGTGATGTCTGGGAACATATAATGGGTGACAATGTCTTTGTTTTTTTGTTCCGTCATCCTCTCAATGTTTTTGTCTTGGTGTCGTCACCTTTCTTCAAATTATGTTTATGTTTTATTCTCGTCTTAACGTCACCATCGCCCTTCTTTGATCTTTGTTTCTTCGTCAGTTTCGAAACAATTGTCGTATGTTGGTTTCTTTTTATCTTGGCAACATCGTTGTCTTTGTTTGTGTGTCTCGTTTACGAAGAAAGGTATCGACACCAAGGCAAGATCATATCTTTATTAATTTTTCTTTTCGAAATGATCCAAATATTAAGCATCGAAATTATTTTTATGTAATTATTTATTTTTATTATATAATGTTATGCCATGAGATTATCCTCAAATATGTGTTTACTATAAAAAATTTAACTCGAAAAGAATTTGTATATTAGACGGTGTTTATATTGAGTAAACATTCATTAATATGTATATACCTATGTAAACATTCATCGAAGAGAAAAAATATTTATGTTTTATATTAATATACAATTTAGCCTCCAAACATTAATTAAAAAATTCAATCAGTTATTACTTTATATTAATAACAGTATTGCAATTAAAATAATTTGACATGTGCTATGATTTTTTTCTTTTAAGTATACAAGTTTTAGCTGTTACAATAGGTAAGGAATGTATAAAAATGAATAAGTTACAATAGATAAAATAGTTTTTTATTATTAGTATTACTTTTAAAAAATTATTTTGTTTTATTATTTAATCTTAAATTATAATATCTCACTTTATTTTACATTTATATTTTTTTTTAGATTTGAATATCTAATTTCTAATATCTTTTCATTTTCTTCTTTAAAAAGGATACAATAGAATTCATTAGAAAACTCGTTGATATCAATATATGATGAAACAAATGATATCTAAATTATTATTTTATTATTAATGGATAGAATCTTTGATTAGATTCCAAAATTTGATTATAATATCATGAAAATCTATCAATAATATTTTCCAATATATTTCATTTTTACCTATATTGTTAATTTATTTACGCAAATTATATTTCATTTTCTATCGAATAATTTATTTGTATATAAGAAGATCCTCTCACGGTAATAAAAATCGAATTCATTCACCTCTTATTTTCAGTCAATATTTAGTCTCAATATTTATCATTATATCAGAACTTAGATTAAGGACCAATTTTGTTTTTTATCGAATGAATTAGATTTTTATTACAACGAGAGGACTCTCTCATATACAAAACATTTTTTGGTCGAAAAGGAAATATAATATTCATAAATAAAGCAACAATATACATAAGTATATTAAATATCTTATATAATACTATGATTGAATTCTCGTGATACTGTGAGCAAATCCTCAAGATCTAATCAAAGGATTCTATCGCTCAATACCTTTTCAAGTTCATACATGCAAATCGTTGACGTCCAATTTAGAAGAGAAAACATCAATAATTCAATAGTGCGTGGCTAACTTAAATTCATTGGATGAATGTTTTTAGTCTCTATCCATTACTAGAAATTTTAAAATTGCAAATAGAATTCACGGATTGACCAGTCCATCCCTAAATTTGGGGAAGGATTACAGATGGAAAAGGGACCAAAAAGAAATCCGTCCCTAATTCGTCCAGAAATTTGCAGACGGATAAACAGTCCTTAAGTCGTTCGTATTTGTGGACACTACAAGAAATTCACGGATTAGGGACTGATCTGTCCGGAAACGCATTTAGGGACTGATTAGGGACTGGCACGAGCCGTCCGCAAACGAGCGTCGGCAATCAGTTCCAGTCCGCAAACCGTCCGCAATTTCGGACGTAATAGGTAGTCCGAAAACCGTCGCAAAATTTCGGACGGAGGATGCCGTCCGCAAAGTTTCCGGACGGTAAGGTGGTGTCGTCGGAAATTTTTCCGGACGGAGGCACACCGTCGGGAAATTTCCGGACGGCAGCCTGCCGTTCGGAAATTTTTTTTTAGAAAAAAAAATTAAACATAAAATTTTAAAAACGTAATAGATAGTCTTCTCTAGCAAAGTATCAAGCCAAGTTATTCGATTCTGTTTTGAATCGAACAGCAAAAGGAACAAAATATGTTCAAAATGAGATCAATAGATATTGAAACTGAACCATGGATTAAGCATGGAAAATATAAAATGTCATCGCATCTTAAGAACATCACAATCGAGTCTGTATCTACGGCATTAAAAATGACAACAGAAAGCGAGATCGAGACGGCGAAGGAAAATATAAAACCCTAGGGATTTCGAACAATCCGGCTTTCTCTATGATGAAGAGCTGCTCCTTTTCCGTCGTCCACAGAAGCCGCCACGTGGCGGATAGAGAGTCTCTAGTGGTGACGGTTCCACGCCCAATATCGGCCATGGCGTCTATCGCCTTCACGATTGCATCTCGTTTCGCTGCGTCTTTCTGGGTTTTGAGACCTCGATCTTGGTCGGAGACAAGGTTCAGAAGGTCCTTCTTGGCTCTTCGGGACAGCTCCGACACGGCGTAGCAGCTAGTTCGAGTAGCGGAGGTAAATCGGCGGATGGTGGTGGAGCGAGGGAGTCGGAGATGGAGAGGAGGAGACGGCGAGAGAATCGGAAGGATATAAAAAATGAGAGTGAGACCTCAGAGTTGGGCTTGGAGATATAAAAAGTGGACTCAGCAGTCCACAAATTTGCGGACGGATGACTCAGCAGTCCGCAATTTGCGGACCGAAGGGATTTTAGTCTCGATTTCGTCCCGAATTCCGGACGACTTAGGGACTGCCCATCGGTCCCCAAATTTAGGGACTGATTCGGGACAGGTTTCTTAATCCTTCGTTAATTAGTCCCTAATCCGTCCCTAAATTTATGGACGGATTAGTCAGTCCGCCAATTCAGTCCCGAAATCCGAATTTTCTTGTACTGGGACGGGTTCGAAATGTCCAAGATTAGGGACAATCGCTGAAGGGCATCCCCAATTTACGGACGTCCGTCCGTAAATTTGCGGATGGGTAAGGAGTCGTCCGCAAATCGGGAACGCCCTTCAGCGGTTGTCCCTAATCCGAGACGACCACATATCTATTTAGGGACAGATTCAGGAAGGTTCATCGGCAACTATTTGTCTTAGTCTGTACACTACTAAAAATTTGAAGATTCCAAACGGATTTTGCAGTCTTTAATCCGAGACGTCTACATATCCTCTTAGGGATGGCTTAGGAACGACTCATTGGCATTCAGAGCTTCTTCCCATTCTTCCTTCCCTTGCACTTCTTTGTATGTCCTTGGCTCGATTTACTTATCTATTTTAATAAAGAACGTTTGATGGCAAGGTGAAAGACTCAAAATGTCTATATGTTTATGAATGAGATATGCAAGAGCAAGATTGTTGAAGAATACTCTTCTATCATATTCATCTAGTTCAATCTGTGAGCTCATGACATTACTCATGTTATATAGAAAGGATAAATCCTTATCTCGATCAACCAACATCTTACTACATAAATAAATTGCATACTCAATCACTATCTTAAATTATGTGGCAATTCACTTTGGCAATTCTACACACATCGATTTAAGGTAGGCATTTATTGGTAGGCATTTAACTTGATTTAATCACACGAGGGATTTTCACCGCAATCAAACATATTTTATACAACATAACACTACAAGAAAAACAGGTTTTAGGAACCGAAAAATCGATTCCCAATCCGTCCCTAAACCAGTTTAGAGACGGATTAGAGACGACCAGTGGTAGTATCAAATCGCGCGACTCTAATTTTTTTCAGTCTCCAATCCGTTACTAATAAGGGACGGAATTTTTAGTCCCCAATCCGTCCCTAATTAGGGACCGGAAAAGTAGTCCCCAATCGGTCCCTGGATTTGGAAACGGACAACAAACCGTCTCCAAATTTGGAAACGGCAAAATTAAAATTTTTAAATTTAATTGATTACATTAAAAGATAAATATTAGTATACATTACATTCCGATTATATATTTTTAAAAGTTCGATTACATTACATTCCGATTACATATTTTTAAAAGTTCGATTACATTACATTCCGATTACATATTTTTAAAAGTTCGATTACATTACATTAATCCGATTATATATAATCCTTAAACCGTCGATTGCTCCTCGTCGGAATCACTGCTCTGAATTGCATCCCAATCGATGTTAGGCATTTGCGCTTTCATCATGCGCAGAAGCTTATCCATACGCCTATCCGTTCGTTCAGCATGCTTTTTTGATCGTTCATTCTCTTTTCTTAATAGTTCCGCCTCCTTTAGTGCTTGTTCAACGCGCCTGTCGGATTCTTGGAACCTTTCGTCCATTTGATGTCGGAGCTCGTAATCCACTTTTTCTTTACCTTTGGATGAAGTTGAATGTTTTGAGGACATTGCTCCAAGTCCGAAAATACGACCTTTGTAGGGCGTAACTTGCTGTAAAACAAATACCGAGAATTAATAACATTTCTAAATAATGAAATTAGATCATAGTAGAATGTAATTATTACCTCGAGATACAACTCGTTGTACTCTTCCTGACTAAGAGTAGTTTGTGAGCCGTCTTCTCTCGGGAGAATTTGCGATACTCGCTCCGATGCCATGTTTTGAATTTCATCGTGAATGGTTTTCCCCTTAGGATCCACCCACGGACCATCTGACTTCCTAACGTGTGTACGTTCTAACAATTCTATATACGATGGTTCGTATCCCTTCTATTTCGCCTGAAAAAAATAAAAAAGACAGAGTTTAATAAAATGTAAATTTTATATAAATGCATAAAGTTGAATAAAACTTACCAGATCTTGGTATACTTCCGCAAAAGAACGAGATCCTGCCGTGTGCACGCTCATCCCGTATCCCGCTCTATCAGAACGTCGGGATTGACTTGCTCGCTCGCTCTTTGCCTTAAATTCCGGGGAATCCCAAAGTGCGCACATCTGATTCCAAATATCTTCCGACATCCATAGGGGTTTTCCTTTTTCATATCGTTTTGCGTGCAATTTCCCTACGATAGACTTGAGACGCAATGCCGCATTTTTTTCAAATTCGGACTTTACTAGTCCGGTAATGGCGGGATTCCAATAATATTTTTGCTGAAATAATAATAAGCTTATTAAATTTAAATTACTTGATAAAATTTAAAATTGTTTAAAACTTACCACAAATGATTTCCACCATCGTTCCTTAATTTCTGGATCGGTATGTGTCCAATTGTAACAGAACCGATCAAAATCAGCTTTTATCGTAAGTGTTATTTGCCGATTAAGTTGCCTAATGCCAAACCTACAAATCACAATTACGGATAAATTAACATTTAGTTAATTATTTATAGTTGAGATTTGAAATTGAGTATACGTACCATAATGCGCCGGATTCATCAGGGTCTATAAGCGGAAGCTTCCGCCGCTCTTCATCCATTGCTAAAATTTCTTCCACTGTTGGTTCCTCGTATATATGTGGATCGTCATGCTGTACTTGATCTGGTGGTGGTTGCATTTGCGGATAATACGGCATATATTGCCCCGATTGTGTCGATCCAGTGTTTCGGAACAAATGTGGATTCATGTAATCATCATATCCCGAATTGGAATGTCGGGAATGAGACGAAATGTTGCCACTTTCCTCGGATTGAGGGCGGTTTCTCGTTTTACCGCCTCTTCCAACGCGTCGTGACATACTGAAATGTAAAATCAAAATATTGTCAACGTACATTTCGAAATTCTAACGTCTAACCGCTAACATCATTCTAACATCTAACCGCTAACATCATTTCAACGATGAATCCTAACGTCATAGAACCGCAAACATAATTCTAACATCAACGTCTAACGTCTAATTTCTATAACCACATATACACATTCTAACGTATAATTTCTATAACCACATATACACATACACATAACCACATATAACCACATATAACCACATATACACATAACCACATATACACATACACATACACATACATATACACATACACATAACCACATATAACCACATATAACCACATATACACATAACCACATATACACATACACATACACATACACATACACATACACATACACATACACATACACATACACATACACATACACATACACATACACATACACATACACATACACATACACATACACATACACATACACATACACATACACATACACATACACATACACATACACATACACATACACATACACATACACATACACATACACATACACATACACATACACATACACATACACATACACATACACATACACATACACATACACATACACATACACATACACATACACATACACATACACATACACATACACATACACATACACATACACATACACATACACATACACATACACATACACATACACATACACATACACATACACATACACATACACATACACATACACATACACATACACATACACATACACATACACATACACATACACATACACATACACATACACATACACATACACATACACATACACATACACATACACATACACATACACATACACATACACATACACATACACATACACATACACATACACATACACATACACATACACATACACATACACATACACATACACATACACATACACATACACATACACATACACATACACATACACATACACATACACATACACATACACATACACATACACATACACATACACATACACATACACATACACATACACATACACATACACATACACATACACATACACATACACATACACATACACATACACATACACATACACATACACATACACATACACATACACATACACATACACATACACATACACATACACATACACATACACATACACATACACATACACATACACATACACATACACATACACATACACATACACATACACATACACATACACATACACATACACATACACATACACATACACATACACATACACATACACATACACATACACATACACATACACATACACATACACATACACATACACATACACATACACATACACATACACATACACATACACATACACATACACATACACATACACATACACATACACATACACATACACATACACATACACATACACATACACATACACATACACATACACATACACATACACATACACATACACATACACATACACATACACATACACATACACATACACATACACATACACATACACATACACATACACATACACATACACATACACATACACATACACATACACATACACATACACATACACATACACATACACATACACATACACATACACATACACATACACATACACATACACATACACATACACATACACATACACATACACATACACATACACATACACATACACATACACATACACATACACATACACATACACATACACATACACATACACATACACATACACATACACATACACATACACATACACATACACATACACATACACATACACATACACATACACATACACATACACATACACATACACATACACATACACATACACATACACATACACATACACATACACATACACATACACATACACATACACATACACATACACATACACATACACATACACATACACATACACATACACATACACATACACATACACATACACATACACATACACATACACATACACATACACATACACATACACATACACATACACATACACATACACATACACATACACATACACATACACATACACATACACATACACATACACATACACATACACATACACATACACATACACATACACATACACATACACATACACATACACATACACATACACATACACATACACATACACATACACATACACATACACATACACATACACATACACATACACATACACATACACATACACATACACATACACATACACATACACATACACATACACATACACATACACATACACATACACATACACATACACATACACATACACATACACATACACATACACATACACATACACATACACATACACATACACATACACATACACATACACATACACATACACATACACATACACATACACATACACATACACATACACATACACATACACATACACATACACATACACATACACATACACATACACATACACATACACATACACATACACATACACATACACATACACATACACATACACATACACATACACATACACATACACATACACATACACATACACATACACATACACATACACATACACATACACATACACATACACATACACATACACATACACATACACATACACATACACATACACATACACATACACATACACATACACATACACATACACATACACATACACATACACATACACATACACATACACATACACATACACATACACATACACATACACATACACATACACATACACATACACATACACATACACATACACATACACATACACATACACATACACATACACATACACATACACATACACATACACATACACATACACATACACATACACATACACATACACATACACATACACATACACATACACATACACATACACATACACATACACATACACATACACATACACATACACATACACATACACATACACATACACATACACATACACATACACATACACATACACATACACATACACATACACATACACATACACATACACATACACATACACATACACATACACATACACATACACATACACATACACATACACATACACATACACATACACATACACATACACATACACATACACATACACATACACATACACATACACATACACATACACATACACATACACATACACATACACATACACATACACATACACATACACATACACATACACATACACATACACATACACATACACATACACATACACATACACATACACATACACATACACATACACATACACATACACATACACATACACATACACATACACATACACATACACATACACATACACATACACATACACATACACATACACATACACATACACATACACATACACATACACATACACATACACATACACATACACATACACATACACATACACATACACATACACATACACATACACATACACATACACATACACATACACATACACATACACATACACATACACATACACATACACATACACATACACATACACATACACATACACATACACATACACATACACATACACATACACATACACATACACATACACATACACATACACATACACATACACATACACATACACATACACATACACATACACATACACATACACATACACATACACATACACATACACATACACATACACATACACATACACATACACATACACATACACATACACATACACATACACATACACATACACATACACATACACATACACATACACATACACATACACATACACATACACATACACATACACATACACATACACATACACATACACATACACATACACATACACATACACATACACATACACATACACATACACATACACATACACATACACATACACATACACATACACATACACATACACATACACATACACATACACATACACATACACATACACATACACATACACATACACATACACATACACATACACATACACATACACATACACATACACATACACATACACATACACATACACATACACATACACATACACATACACATACACATACACATACACATACACATACACATACACATACACATACACATACACATACACATACACATACACATACACATACACATACACATACACATACACATACACATACACATACACATACACATACACATACACATACACATACACATACACATACACATACACATACACATACACATACACATACACATACACATACACATACACATACACATACACATACACATACACATACACATACACATACACATACACATACACATACACATACACATACACATACACATACACATACACATACACATACACATACACATACACATACACATACACATACACATACACATACACATACACATACACATACACATACACATACACATACACATACACATACACATACACATACATATGAAAAACGGATCAATGGTTGAGGGGTTAAATAGATTATTTATACACGGATTAGGAACGGATTAGGGACTAAGAGATTAATTTTCCGAAAAATCGTCCCTAAACCGTCCCTAAATCTGTTTTTGAAGTCCTAAATTTAGGGACGGTTTCAAATCTGTCTCCAAATTTGGAGACGGACGACATGCCCGTCTCCAAATTTGGAGACGGATGGTCTGCCGTGTCTAATCGGTTCCCATTTAGAAACGGATTAGACACGACTCCTCGGTACCCAAATTTGGGGACGGATTAGTGACGGATTTCATCGTTCGTCCCTAATCCGTGTCTAATCCGTTTCTAAATTTAGGGACGGAAATGTCGGTTCCTAAATTCCGTCCCTAATTTCCAATTTTCTAGTAGTGTAAACATAATCGGAAAAGAACTAACATCCGGAGACATACTGCTGTTAGATCCCATTATTTACGATGCAAGTGATAACCTTAAGTGTTAGTTAAGTAGTTCTCACGAAAGAGGGAGCCAACTCATAAGAGTGCATAATTATATAACCTCTTGTCCTTAGTCAGAACTGAATTAGGTAACATTTATTTGATCACGAGCATTCACATATTCCGATTCACCGAGAATCGATAGATATTGCATTCTATTCCGATTCACCGAGAATCGATAGATACTATCTTAGAGATTTAATATCCGCTAGCCTACGGCGGTCCCACTAGCCGGTTAGTACCCAGTCAGCGAAAATTCTATCGAAAATTTTGAATATCACAGATTCACAAATCATGCATATCATAGATCTTGAAAATTACAGATTCACAAATCATGCATATCATAGATCTTGAAAATTATATATTCGCAAATGCGGATAGGCCATCCGTCCGTAACTTTTTTTAAAAATAAATTCCCCCACTTTTCCCGTCGTTTTGCAGTCGGCGTGGTCGACTGCAATTAGAGACGGTTTGCGGACTGAAATTTCTATCTTTATTTGCGGACAAATTAGGGATGGATATCATTTGGCGACGCTCGTTTGCGGACTACTGTTGGTCGTCCCTAAATCTTAATTTTCCAGTAGTGATCGGTTGGAACAAGATCTTGGGCTAATCAACTCGAGTACAAGAGCAGCGAGAGCCAAACTCCATGAGTAACTCTTTCCAGCACTTCAAAATTAAAAAAAATAGTTACATATTAACATTTTGAGCCGTTGGCTACATACTCAGTCGTGAGTCATCTTGCATCAATATAATAAAAAATATGTGATCCCAACATAGTTCATCAATAACTCGATTGAGATCATATTATATAAGCATATGTAACCAAACATGGGTCATCAATAACCTAATAGAGGGTCATCTTACGGTGTTATCGACTCTGGTTCAGATTGATTTTACGGTGTTCAATTGTCAGTTCTTTTTTCATTTTTCGGGGTTTTGGTTTTGATTTTGGGGTTTTGTTAGTTATTTTGGTCTATTTATGGTTTAGATCAATGATATTTTTTGTGTGATTTTAGTTTGATATTTTGGTTTAGAATGGAACAGAGGCTAGGTTCCGTATCAATTTAGAGTGAAAAAGAAATAACAAAAATTAAGTCTTTGGTAGAAACATATTTTTCAAAGAGAAAAACAAAGTCGAAACTTATTGGAAGAAGTCAATTTTGAAGGTGTTGGATGAAAAGAAAAAATCAAAATAGAACCCTTTACCAGATTCTAATATAATGACAAATATGGTCTAATTAATCCCAAGTTAACTCAAAAGTTTAGAGCTGCTCATTAACATATATAGAATTCTAATATAATAAAAAATATGTGACTATTCTAATTAATCTCAAGTTAACTCAAAATTGTAGGGTTGCTCATTAACATATATAGAAGTTCACAATATATGTTCTAACCGATGTTGGAAAATATTGCATAATATAGACAAAAAATTATTTACTCACATTATTATTCTTTTTCTTTGAAATAAAGAAATGCCAACTATTAACATTTTTTCTACTTTATAATTTCATGATAAATCATTATTTTCTTTTTGTAATAATTCTATTGTATTACTCTGCACATTTTTCTTATGACATTCTTAACATCTAGAGAAGTTACGAGATAATTTGTAAATTTCAGTCGTAGATAGGTGTTTAAATTCTATAAGTTTTATGTATGTTTTAGTTTTGGAAAAAGTTCTACAAATTCTCACATGACTGCCCGACGGTCGACTAGGTATCAACTAGTGGATATAGATTTTTTTAAAAAAAATTGTCCAAAATAATGTCATTTTAGTATTTATAGAAAATATAAAATTAAAATCGATTTAAAACAAATATATTAGTTATTCAAATATTGCAAACCTTCAAAAATATTGTAAAAAAGAAGTTGACCCTAACAATTAAAAAGAAAAAAAATTAAAACACGGACTAGTTACCGACTAACATGTCTAGATGTTATGTGTTCATCAATCATCCGATTAACGTCTAGCTACTTTTAAAACACTGGTTTTAGAAATAATTACAAAAAGATAGGTTGAGGCGGTTAATCAAATCATTACCAACAAAGTTATAACATATTTATCAGTAGTTTCTCAAGTAGATAACTATAGTTTCTATTTATTTTGTTTTTTTGTAAAATGTAAATTGTATATTAAATTAAAAAAGAAAAAAAGAGTTTAACGAAGATGACAAGCGATTACATTAATGGTTTGGTTCACCATTGGCAAAGACGTTGCTATGGAGCTACGAGTTCTCCCCTTGCCATATAGCAAAGGTTATGGCTTGTCAACCACAGATTGTTAGTAGTTTATGAAGAAAATAGTTTAAGAGCAAAAGCTGAAACTACTTAGGAACATGGTGAGTACACATATATTATATAGCTTTACATGAAAAAGACATCAAATTCTATACACCAAACCTAAATTAATATTGATTTTAAAATTTCTACATGTTTACGAATTTTATTATTACTCATAAGCTAAATATTAAAACAAATACAATAAGATTAGTTTATAGAAGGAAAAAAAATCGTTTATTGGCATAACATATTTGGAGACAATTTAAAAGGAAAATGATCATGAGACAGAGATACAACACAGCTAAACACAAAGAAGCCGGAAAAGTACAAATAAACATCAACAAGACATTATTAATAATAGTTATAATAATTCTACTTCGTTAGACTTGGCTTTTGTTCGATTGTTCTCCGTTTTATCCCTACACACTACCACGAGTTTCAAAATCGATAACGGTTTTTCCATCAACCACAGTCGTCTGATTTTGAGTTTGTGGTTCAACGTGGTTCGGTTCGGACACTGTCGTGGATGCAACGGAGACGAGCTTGGCTATATCAATGGAGTGATCCGACACCGTTTTGGACTTGTCCGTTTCTTGAACCACCGGCGTTTTGTAGTATTTGTACACTATGTAGAGAATCATTTGAACTGCTCCAAGAAATGCACCCAATATGTTTGGAAGCTTCAATATCATAAAAAAATAAAGAACATTAGTAATTATGTTATTGAATAAATAAATGTTTGTATTTTAGGAAAACTATAAGCTCACGTGTGTGAAAATATTGTTATGTTTCCTATGCATTTAGGACTGTGACAAATGGTCCAAATATGTATATAATATATGATTGAAATCATAAAGGAAATATATGCGTACGGTTCAAGTGAAATATTCCTTTGCCACAACATATATATTTTATTAACCTTTACATACTCGGAAGGGCAAGAGACAAAAGGTGGCAACTTCTTTTTTCCTTTACACATGAACCATACACATAATATATTATGTTGTATTATATTCATTATGTAAACATATTATATAGTTAAATAAACATTACATTTACTTAATTACGTATTATGTATAATATATACTCACCGCAACGTAGAAGTCTTTGATAGAGAGACCGTAGAGGAGCCACGTCACGGCGCTAAGTGTGAGGAAAAAAGATAAAGAAAATGGCATGAACTCCACACTTTTTGTTCGAACCACCACTCTCTGCATCAAAGTTTATTTAAATTTTTCACACATTTTAATATTTTTCATGTGAAACTATATATTATATAAATAATGCATATAAAAAATGAAGAATATGATAACTAAAGGAAAGACATAAAGACCATTAATTCAATTATATGATTCTATCATAAGAATATTGACTGGTTACCCTTTAGCATGACCGTTCGTGTGTGATGTACGTGATGCATGACTAGAAAGCTGTTGAGGTACTTATTTACATGCGTTTCAGATTCATATAACTAATAATTTTTTTTATAAAATTACAACATAACGTATATACGTATTTGTACATATATATATATATATTACCATAATGCTTAGAGGAGCTGCAAAAACGCTGATGGAAAATCCAACGCAAATCCCTCCAAGTACTTTGGCACGGTTAGATCCTTTGGTTAAGAGCTGACAAACTAGAACAATGGCGCAAAAGCCTAAGAAGTTTAAGAGCCCCAAAACCTTCAAAGTTGATATCTGCAACGTCGTTAATTAGCCGTTAGTGAATCGTATATATATGTGACGAAAAATGGAATATGCGAGGAGAAGATCACTTACTCTAGCTTTCTTGTGAGCGAAGGCAATGAAGAGGATGATGTAAATGGTCTCGATGAAGCATCCAACGCCATTAATGGTGATGAGAAGAAAACCTGAGCCATCCTTTTGTAAAGCGTAGTAAATCCAAAGCATAGCACTGAAGAGCGCGGTGACGTAAGGAAGTGACTGAAATCCTTCTGTCGATTTCTTCTTGCAAATCCTAATAAACGTCGGCCTTCGAAATAACAAATCAAATGTATGCATAAGGTTAGGTTAACGAAGACAACGAACGATAAAACGATATATATATATATATATATAGAGAGAGAGAGAGAGAGAGATGTAAGGAATCAAGAAGATAGAACTTACACTGGGGCCAAAAACACGATGAAAGATATGATATTGCCTGAAAATACACACAATCAAGAATAACACGATGAGTTTCTACGTTGTTTTTGGTCTTAGAAGGCGTTTAAAGCATTTATATAACTGTATTTTACGGATGCGTACCCATGATTCCAAAGGCAAATGCCCATGCATTTTGAGTCGGTGCAATAGCCATATTGTTTTTTTAAGTTAATTAAATTCTAACTCTCAGATTTCTCTTTCTCCCACCCGATCGAAACTATCGAAGAAAGAAGGAGATGAAAAAAGATCGAAGATGAGAGAGAGAGAGAGAGGGATCTTGAAGCCAAGTTGCCTTTGCCACTCTGAGTTAACAAGGCAAATGGTGTAAGATATATATAGGCGGAGGAGGGTGAAGTTACAATTCGTTTACATGTGAACTAGTTTTGCATGTTGCATAAAAATATTATATTGAAGTGCGCAACGATGTCGTTTCCGTGATAGCAAAAGAACATACAACATTATTGCTGTTAGATATTTTTTTAATATGTTGTACATATTATATTATATATTATATATATTCAGATAACATTTATAATCATTACCGTCTAATGTATATCTTTTATAAACTCTTTATATATATATATATATAAACATAACTATCAAACTTTATTACCAACCTAGGTTTATATTTCCCGGATCGTACAAATGAATTACCTTTTTAGTTTAGGTAAATTAATATATATATATATATAATTAATCAAGAGAAACTACTTCTAACTTGTACTATGATTCTTTTGGCATAACCAATCAGCATGGTCAATATAAATTAAACTATATGATATCATACCTATATATATGTATTTAATACAAGAAATTTTTTCCATGTATGAAATATGATAATTACAATTTTTATATACCTTTTTAATTGTATTAGTACAATATTATATTAGCATCAATAATATAGTTTGATTAAAGATAACAATATAAATAATAAATGTCACTTCGAAGTTTCCAATAGGCGGTCCGACAGCACATACAACACACGAAATCGTAACTTTGATCACTCTTTTTATTCATCTTACCAGTCAAAGTAAGATATGCCATTGGGTTATTGCCACGTGTGTACCTTGAGCACTATTGAACTTCATGATTTGGCAGCCAAAATTAGGTTATGTAATTAAATTAAATTAACGTAAAGTACGATAATGTAAATATATATCTTAACGATTATAATAAAAAAATACGGCTATATATATAGAATACAATAGTGCTATTGCGTTCTATCTCGAGCTTGGCTTTTGACTGTCGCGTGCGTATAGGTAGGACTCACCATTGAGGTTTCCACTTTGGCCTATCTACATCAAAAGCTATCATCTTATCAAGCATATGGATACTTTCCTCTAAGTATAAATATGTATTAATCTCGAATCACTGATCGTAAACTGTTATGACTGAAAAATGTATTTCTGTTCAAAATCTCAACGATTTATATTTTTTTATATGATTATACATATTTGAGTTTTTTATTTCAATTACTATTTTTAAAATTTTTTATTACTTGGTAAATAGATTATTAAATCTTAACTCTTTTATCATATATTTCGTTTTTATGATTCTATCAAAGATTGGTTAAGAATAAATATTCATCTATTATTTGAAAGTTTCGTATTCATAACTTAATTAGATATTTATATTTGTTTTTAGTTTCAAAATCTTTTTCATTTTATAGAAATGATCCTACTTATTCATATTTCTTTATTTGCAATTTTTTTATCGCTAGTTAATAGAAAAAGATAATATAATATTATCTAAATTATTTATTATGAGTTAATTTAATTCGTGTAGAGAATATCTCTTTCATTTCAAATTTAAATATTAATTTTAAAGAATATATCTCAATCAGAAATACATTGAATCTTTTAGCATTTAAATAGTTTAATGAGATTTATGAAAATATTATATAGATTATAAATGAAGAGAAGTGATATCTAATTTATATTACAAAATTCAAAAGTTCAGATTTTAAAAAAGTTTCTACGCCCCTAAATTTTCTAGATCTTTTAGGAGGAAACCTTGAAGAATGAAGGTTTCTTTTTTAAAAAGGATTTAAGGAAAATTAAGATATTTTTTTGTAAAAAAAAAAGATATTTATAACATCACATTATACAACATATCATGCATACATACGAATTATGGCTATGAACTCACTTGAGAAATTTCATAAGATTCTCAAATTGACCAAAATCTTGGAGTGAAATCAAGAACAAATGCCCCCACATTCTTTTTCCATTTTATTAACTTTTTAATATAATTATATATATAATATGTACAAACAAATTAGGCCCTTAATCTTTTGCATTGGTGTAGATTCTTTCATCTTACACCGGACAATGGGGATATGATATCACTCGGAGCATGGTTCATATCTTTATTTAAGAATTGACCATCCAAGGTCATTATCAATTTATTCATCAAATATCTACCAAAATTTTAGCCCATCTACGAACATTTCGCGACAAAAGATTTTCATATCACTAAACAAAGTTTATTACAATCTAAATGTTGCATCCGACACCTTTTGCAGAAAAGTTATTTATTTAGTGGTTTCACGATTTTGATTATCTCTAACTCTTTTTAGTTTTTCACTAACTTTTGTTAGTGTCTTGTATCTGGTTACTTTTTATGATTAAACGAAAATTCATATATCTTTCAAATTCGTCCAATATATTTACAGATTTTTACGTTAGGCCCCTTTCTTTTCATTTCGTATTAATTTTATTTAGTTGAGAAAAATATTAAAATGGGAAAAATGGTAACTCGTCGAAAAATAAATTACATCAAATGAAAAAGAATTACTGAAAACGAAAAAGAAGCATAATAATGGCTGTTTCTTTTAATTGGAGAAATAAAGGAACGGCGTCCGTAGGGGATAGGGCAATGAAACATCAAAAGTTACACCTGGAAAGGCATAGATTTCTATTAACCACATTATTTATTTAATTAAGTTTTACACTATCTCCCATTTCAAAATTTGATTAATTTATTATGTTAAGTTTTTGTACTTGCCCAATCCAATTTAGCAAAATAAAAAGAAAACAAAAAAAATTCAAAATGATATTTTTTATTTATGTAAAAAAGATTAGAAATGCAAATAGATTTATCATTAAATACATATATTATGATCAAGTTTTTTATGGATTAAATATGTTCTATTAATGTTATATATAAAACTGATTATTGATGGCTAGTTGAAGACATCCAAAATATTAGGGAGGATGTTATTGAAAAATATAAATAAAGTTTATAGAAATTTTCAAAAAATAAACTGACAAATATTATTATAACCCGTATTTAACTAATATAGTTAATCGGTTTTAGTCATGCATTTTTCTAATAACATATGATTAACTAGTTCTCAATTAGGTAGATTACTTTTAAAATTTACATAGATGTTTTTAGAATTCTAGAAACAAAAGGATAGATTATTATAAAAAAAATCTTATATACAAATATATAATTCCATTTTAATAATAGAGTGATTTTCTATTTTTATCCCAAACTTTAATCAAAAGAGGATATAATATTTATAACAAGAACTTATATATATATATGTATATATATATATAATACCTTTGTGTATGAAACTTTCTTTATTTGTATTTTTGTAAGAGTCGTTAGACGATAATGGGTGGTCAGCAAACCTCTAACCTCTAAACGGGATTAATTGGTGGTTAGTTGACATTTAGACATTTTTTTGTCTTTTTTAAAATTTTTTTTATTAATGTTAAATTTAATTTTTATATTTTTTTAAAATTTGGGATATAAAAATAATAAATATATTTGTTTCAAATTAATTTTAGTTTAAATTTTTTATAAATATCAAAATGACATAATTTTAAACGAAAACAAAAATTTTACATTCAGCGACAGATATCTAAATCAACCGTGGAGCGACCATCAATCATCAAACGTCTAGTATAAACTTTTAGAACATTATTCTATTAGAAACAAAGGATAAGTGAGCCTTTTGATTAGATGTGTATTTAAGTTTAAAAGACTGATTCATCAATTATTATGTGTGTATATCAATTTTTGAAAGGATGAAAATAGCTCATTCCTTCTTCTCAAGATGTAGGATAACCATGGTGTTTAATTTGAATTAGTAAAATCTATAGGTATTCATTCTCATTTTCTTTTTTACGTGTACGCATTTTCGTTGGGTAATTTGAAGTTTTTCATGAGTGAAGTTTTGCTAGTTTCGTTTTAAATATATTTCAATATAACGTGACATTATATCATTTTACTTTATCAATATTCTATTTGAGAAAATATCTTTATCGAAATAAAATTTTTGACACTAAATCAATCAATTTAGTGTATATATTAAAAAAATATTTAAAATATTTGATTCGATTATTTATAATATCAAAATAACTATAATTCTTCTGCAAAACAAATTCTTTCGTATCGGTGATGCAATTGAGGAGTTACATAACATCTATGCAATGGTATATTTACAAAATATAGTTTTTAATTTTTATTTAAATTTAACTATAATTCTTCAGATAGATCCAATAAATAATAATTTCTATAATTAGTGGTTTATATTATTGGTGCAAAGTAAATATTAAATTATTTGGAATTAAGATATTAGAATGTTTGTTTTTTTATTTCAGTAAAAATATTTAAAAATTAGTCGTAAGAGTTTGAATACATTATTGTTCCAAAATAGAATCCATTGATTATAATTTAGTATAATTATATTCAATTTTTCAAAACAACGTATATGCATTAAGAAGTCCATGTTTTACTTTATAAAAAAACTATATATTCATTATATATATATATATTTGAAATACATTATGTAAATAGATTTGTAAGACTCTTTTAGGAATATTATACATTTCTAAATACGATTGATTTATCCCTAATATTATATGTTGTGAACCTTTTATTTTATATTTTAAAATTAAAATTTTAAACATATATTATATAAAATGTACATAAAAAACACACACATATTAACCATATAAACCAAGTGGATACCAACCAAAAAGAAAAAGCGAAGCCATAAAGGCTTCCTCAGAAGACGTACGACACACGGAAGGGGAAGTCAGATTTTCTCCTCGTAACAATAAACCATTGCTGTAGATAAAAAAACAAAGTAAATTATATCAAGCTCGTGAGAAAAATAAGTTCAATTTTTACAAAATAAATAAAATAATTTTAAAATAAAGAATTATAAATAAACTTAAAAACAACTAAAATCTTCTGGACGTTCGAAAAAGACAACAAGGTTTAACGAGAATTTTTCAACGAGGTTTTGTGTCTTCAATTAGTGGTTCATAATCAGTCATCCACAACAAGTTATCATCTTCAAGTATTGAGTTTAGAGTTAGAAATGAATTATATTATTAGATATAAGTGTTACCTTGATACATATACGAGAGATTTTAGGATAAAATAAAAGATAAAATTACAAATATATATATCATTTTTTATACGTTCCCGAATCGAATGTGACTAAAATTTTGGTGCACAAATCTGACAATTTGAATTTGGATAGAGTTTTAGTAAAACAATCAGTAAGTTGATCGAATGAAGAAATATGAGAAACACGAAGCCCTCTAGATTCGATTTGACCACGGACAAAGTGATAATCAAGAGCGAGGTGCTTCATATGGGAATAAAAGACATGATTGACACATAGATATGCATCACCAAAATTATCACAGTATATAATGGGAGCAATAGTAGAAGCAAAACCATGTTCACCAAACAAGGAGCAAGTCCACTTGAGTTCAGCCGAAGTGTTGGCAATATTGTGTCACTCTGCTTTTGTGGAAGAACGAGTTGCATCCTTCAAGGCTTGTGTGACACTAGAAGGTTCAATATCAAATGATGTAAAGGTAATTGTATATGATAGTTTGTGGATAGGTTTGTGGACGTTGTTTTTGGCTCGGTGGTCATAGGTTGATGTTTTTAACTATAATGACAGGTGGTGTAGGTGCAGTTGAGAAGGTCTGAAGTGTACTCACTTTGGTAAAGGATTCTGAGTGCAGGGGCTAATCCGATTGTTGTGTCTCAAGTGACTGGTCCAGACCCGAGATAATGGAAACTAGAGGAGACCAAGATAAGGATGACTCAGAGGGTGTATCAAATGAGGTAGATCCCTTCTAAAGGTTTAGCAAAAGGGAAAACAGATTCAAAGAATTGAACGTGCCGCAAGACGAAAATACGAGAAACTTTTGGGTCATAGCAAAAATAAACACTTTGAGAGGAACAAAAACCAAGAAATACACATGGAGTTGACCGAGGAGAAAGTTTGTGAGTAGAGTATAGACGCAACCATGGCTAATAAAGACAACCAAACATCCGAAGTTTAAGAAAATTTGATGAAGACCCGAAAAGAGACTCAAACACTACTAGAAATTTAAAGATTCAAAACATAATTTGCAGACTGACCAGACCGTCCCTAAATTTATGGACAGATTATGAACGGAATAGGGACGGGAACAAAAATCCATCCGTAATCCGTTCGGAAATTTTCGAACGGAGAAACAACCCCTAAATCGTCTGAATTTGTAGACGGATTGGAGACGAATCTGATGGACGTCCCAAATTAGGGACCGCGACCCAAAGGCGTCCGCAAATTACAGATGGCTACAGCAACCGTCCGCAAATTTGCGGACGCCCCTGAGTCACAGTCCTTAATCCGGGACGTCCACATATCCGTTTAGGGATGACTTCGAGATGGCTCGTCGGCAAATATTTGTCTTAGTCCATAATTAATCTAGAAATTATTTATTTAACCTTTCAAACTTTCATCCATTTCTCATATATTTCATTACATATCTTCTTATTGTTTGTGATTATAATGCCTTTATCGTCGAGATCGAATATTATGTGACTAAAAGCATTAACCTACACTCCAAAATCTAATCCACCTCCTGATGCAATCAGAATTTTATAATCAGTCATTCAAGTGGCCAATAAGAATAAAAGCATTAAGAATAACCAATCAATCTAAAATATGATCAAATACTTAACCAAACATTAAGCACAAGCTTTGTTACATGTCGGCAAAACTTTAACCCGTGACAAGGGATCTACTCGGACATGAGAAGATCGCAAGTGACATGAGATGTGTCATCCCTCAAATGGTAAGACGTGGAAACTTTTTAACAAGGTATATCATGATTTTGCAGCTGAGAGTCGAAATGTTTATTTAGGGCTTTTGTACCGATGGTTGTACCAGTTTATGGTATGTTATTTGGATGGACAACACATGGTCGATTAGTTTGTCCATATTGAATGTCTAACAATCGGTCAAAACACGAGTAAACAAATTAGGCATTGTAATAGTTAACTCCACACGGACAGATAGTCTCGAGTCATGAGTGGAGAAGGCTCGGAACGGATGGATGGTGTCGGTTCATGGATGGAGAAGGCTCGGGAGTGATGGACGGTGTCGGGTCACGGATGGAGAAGGCTCACGTCATTTCATTCTATAATTGTGGATGCCCCGTACAATCTTTAATTAAGGACACCCGTGCAATCTTTAATTGTGGATGCCCAACGCAGTCCTTAATTAAGGATGCCCAATGCAGTCCCTAATTGCGGACGCCCCTTGCAATCCCTAATTAAGGACACCCATGCAGTCTCTAATTAAGCACAACTTTCGTTACATGTCGGAAAAACTCTAACCCATGACAACAAATCTACTTGGACATTAGAAGACCAGAGGCGACATGAGATAAGTCATCCTTCAGATGGTGAGGCATGGAAACACTTTAACAAGGTATATCCTGATTTGGCAGCTAAGAGTCGAAATATTTATTTAGGTCTTTTGTACCGATGGTTGTACCATTTTATGGTATGTTATCTGGATGGACAACACATGGTCGATTGGCTTGTCCATATTGCATGTCTAATAATCGATCACGAAACAATAGTAAAAAAATTAGGTATTGTAAAAATTAACTCCACACGGACTGACGGTGTCGGGTCGCAGATGGAGAAGGCTCGGGACATTTGAACGGTGTCGGGTCATGGATGGAGAAGGCTCAGAACTGATGGAAGATGTTGATCACGGATGGAGAAGGCTCAGACTGATGGATGATGTTGGGTCATGGATGGAGAAAGCTTGCGTCGTTGCATTCCGTAATTATGGATGCCCCGTGCAGTCCCTAATTGCGAACGCCAGTGCAGTTCCTAATTAAGGATGTCTAGTGTAATCCCTAATTAAGAACGCCCAATGCAGTCCCTAATTGGGGACGGCCTCTATAGTCCCAAATTAAGGACGCCCACTACAGTCTCTAATTGCGGACCCCAGTGCAGTCCCTAATTGCGAATACCCCTTATAACCCCTAATTAAGGACGCCTGTGCAGTCCCTAATTAAGGACGCTCCATTGCAATCCACAATCGTGGACGATTATTTGCTTTTCGTTCGTAATTGCGGACGACTGCTTGCTTTTATGTCCGTAATTGCAGACGTCTCGTCTGTAATTGCAGACGGCTATGTCCATTCAGTCCATAATTGCCGACGGTTTATGAGCGGATTTTCTCGACTGTCTAGAAAAAGGATATAAATTTCATCCCATACCCCATTATTTATTTCGTCTCACCTCTCCCCTTCCCCCCACTTCTTCCTCCTGCATGTTCAGGCGGTCGTCCAAGTTTCACCGACCATCCGAGTTCCATCGTTCGTCTAGTGTCTCACTGTCGTCTATCCCTCTCTTTCATGCTGCCCTGACACCATCTGTCCCGTGCTCGGTCCATCCCGACTCCGTCTCCATGTCGTTCCGACGCCATCTCCACGTTGTCCCGATGCTATCTCCACGGAAATACCTTCGACGACTTTGTAATATATGTATTATTTATGTATGAATTTTAATCAATCATTGTTATTTGTAAATATTTAAAATTTAATGAAAATTAAATTTTATTTTATTTTTTTATTTATTTTCAAAATTACGGACGGATATGGGCGTCTGCTATTGCAGACGGATAAGGTCCCCAATTGCGGGAGGACCCGGGCGTCCCCAATTACAGACGGATCTGGGCATCCGCAATTTAAAAAAATGAAATTCCGACTTGTTCGTTAATAAGTGATTTTTCCAGTCGTTTTCCAGACGATGGTGTGGTCTGAATTTACGGACGGTTTAGAGGCTGAAATTTCCGTCCGTATTTGCGGACGGTATTCATTTGGCGACGCTCGTTTACGGACTACTTTTCTCCGTCCCTAAACCTGTTTGGGGACCGATTAGAGACGAAATCTTCAGTTCCTAAATCTTTATTTTCTAGTAGTGAAAGAGCGATACGGATGAAAAGATTGGTGTAGAAAGTCTTTTTATCAGAAAGACTGCCATAAGGAAAGCAAAATGACAGATTTATTGAGGAACGGAGGCATGGGTCATAAGAGATAGACCCGTTTTGACAATGTGTCGATGTTTGCGTTCCGAGAGACCATTATGTTCAGGCGTATGAGTTGGTGTGGTGAGATGAGATATTTCATTTACAATTGAATTTCATTTTTTTATAAAATTTACTGTGAATTTCGATTTTGTTGTAAGTTTAAGATTTACATTTAAAGTATATTTCAATTTTTTTATTTCAATTTAGATTTAATGTTAGATTTGATTTTTATGGTTTCGAGTTGAATTTTAGATTTGATTTTAAGTTTTAATTTTGGTACAAATTTTGTTAATTTTTTGTTAATGAAAACCAAAATTTGTGATTTGAAACCGAAATTTATAATACTATTTTTTATATCTTCTGAAAAACATTTATCGTGGAAAATAGTTAATATTTAAATATAAGATCATATCAACAAATATGAGTAATGCAAGCTCACATCCACAAAAACACAAACATTATGTAATAATATGTCAGCACAAAACTTATAATTAAAATTTATGTTCACTCATTTGAGTTAAATATTCATTTTATTATTTACAATATTCAATCAATTAATTAAAATATTCACTCTGATTTGGCATGTAACGTCGTTATCTATAACAGAAATTTAATACTTGTATTTACGACGAAAGGTTTATGCGATAATTTGAAAATCAATTTATAACTTAATCTATTTTTGAAAGGATTAGAACAAGTTTATTAATAAATATGAAAAATAATATATATATATATATATATCAATTTGAAATAAGATTGTGTATATTATGAAAATTTCCCATTTTTTCATGAAAAACGAGTTCAAATAAAAATATCCAGATTAAGATAACTAACATAAATATTCTTGTTTACGTTTTTTAAACAATGGTATAGCTGATTTAGATGTCCAATAAAAAATATTAAAATAACTCACGATTAAAAAAAGATAGAAAAGCAATGTTTTATTTCATATATCATCCGATCACATTTTTAATTTTAAATTTGTAACATAAAGTTTTTGTAAATGCAATAAATTAGGAACATAGGAGCAGAAAGCTTCAAGAGAGGAATGAGGAGAACATAAAAGAGTCAAAAAGAAAAAAATGAGGAGAAGAAAAGGGAGTAAAAAGAGGATCAAGAGGAGTCAAGATATGAAGAAAAATGGTAAGGATGTGCGGCTGAAAGACCGGCGGGTTTACCTGGGCACATGTGAAGAATTGATAAGTTAACTCGAAATAAAAAGAGTAGTTAACTTATCGGGGCGAGTTTCGAAAAAGTACAGAAAACAAAGTGAATGCAGATCATAGAGTTTTAAGTGTACTTAGTGGGATATCGTGAAAAAGTGTGAGAGACATTTAACGTTTGTTTACATCTAACTCTGGGGGAGTTATCTGCGGAAATCTTCAGTACATTGTAAAAGCAAGCTAGTGTATTTAAATGATTAATTGATAAATAAAGCTAATATTGTTTTGTGCAGTTTGGTCTCTTCAAGATATTAATTTATTTAGTTGTCTGTCTACAAGTTTTCAATTGGTATTAGAGCAGGTAACCTAAATTTAGAGCAGTTCTAAGATCAGGTTCGAGATCCTAGAAGACAGCAATATGGAAAGACCAAGAGATATGTATGCTTTCGGAAAATCAGTCATGCTTGATGCGTCAAATTATGGTTATTGGAAAGTTAAAATGAGAGCAAGCATAAGAGGAATCGATGAAGATGCTTGGAGTGCTGTAAAGAATGGGTGGAATCTACCAAGAGTGATTGATGAAAATGGAAAATTCAACGAAAAACCTTCAGACCAATTGACGCCAAGTAAGAAAAGAAACTCAACGTTCAATGCTAAAGCTTTAACAACTATTTTTTTCTTCTGTTGACATAAATGAGTTCAAGTAAATTCAAGGATGTGAATCTGCGAAAGACGCATGGGACACTCTAGATACCACACATGAAGGAACTACAAGTGTCAAAAGAACGCTTCTAGATATTCAGGAACATCAGTTTGAAAAACTGGAAATGGGTGAATACGAAAGTGTCAAGGAATTCAGTGGTCGAATGAATGCAATCGCTAATGAAGTAAGTGTACTTGGACAAAACCTTGATGATAAGAAGCTTGTCAAAAAGCTGCTCAGATGTCCACCAAAGAAATTTCATGCTCAAAAAGTTGCGATGAATATGTTATTAAATACGAACACTACAAGTTGTAAAGAAATTGATGGGATTTTGGCGGCCTATGAATTAGAACTTCAGCTCGAACAAGGCGAGTCGGCAAAAGAAGGAAGTAAAGGTGTGGTTCTTCAGGCCACCAATGAAAATTCCAGACTTGATAATCTTGAAGAAAATATTGTTCTACTCACCAGAAGATTTGGATAGTTCATGAAAAAACGTTCAGGACTGAGAAGATCATCTACTGATGAACCAGGAAATAAGAAAGATAACAAGTCCGGAGCCTAGTGTCATGAGTGTAAAGGATTCAGACACTTTAAATCCGATTGTCCAAGTATCTCGAAAAGAGAGAGTGTTCTGAAAGGATTACGAGAAACGCAATGTTATAAATGTAAAGGATTTGGATATAACGAATGAATGTGCTAATTGAAACTTGGTCAAGGGAAAATCACTTACCATGTTTAGTGAATCAAGTTAAAAATCTAAAGATGAAAATGTAGAAGAATTATCAAGTTTTTTTTTTACTTTCATTGGAATAATTGATGAAACTGATAAAGAGAGCAATAAAGCAGATGAAGCAGAAATTGAAGAAGAGGAAGATGAAGTAGATGTGGAGACCATCTACAACAAGTGGTTAAAATTGAGCACGCTTAATGTTCAAAACAAATGAAAAGTTGGAAGCTGAAATTGCAGAAATGAAGCATGAGATAACAATGAAAGAATAAGAAGTGTGCTACGTCAAGAGTAAACTTGAAGAAACAAACAAACAACTGAAAATGCTCTCGAATGACACTGATAAAATTGATCACATGCTTTCGATAGGCAAACGAAAAGGAGATAACCACATAATCGGTTATACAGGTAATTCAGGTGACACAAAGAATAAATTTGTTTCTCGAGGAGATTTATAAGAGAATGTGAGGCAGAAAAAATCACAACCGAGCAACACATTAAAAAGGGAACAAGATTTCAAAGTATTCAATGAAAACAAAAATAGAAAATTTCTTTTTCATGAATACAATTCAGGAAGACAGTATCAGATTTCACATCATAGATACAACACTAGAAGGCAATATCAGGTTCCATTTCATGGACATAACATTGGAAGAAGGTATCAAGCTGTGAATCAAAAGAAGATTACGCTGATATGCTATTTCTGTGGAATCAGAGGATACAAATAGGCCACATACCACAGAAAACTTATGTATGACACATGTAAGTATATGTCTTCTAAAGTAAAACAAATTGGGATGATGACTAGTGATTTGTACTGCAATGTCGCATATATCTGCTCAAAAAGATAAGTTTAATATCTGGTACTTTAATAGTGGATGTTCTAGACATATGAAAGGTTCAAAAGAACTTCTATCAAATTTCATAGAAATCAAGAATGCAGGTAGTGTCATATTTGGAGACAGAAACAAAGGAAAAATTCTTGGAAGAGAAGATATAAATTCTCCTAGACAGCCTATTCTGACAAACGTGCAATATGTAGCAGGATTGACAGCTAATCTGATTAGTATCAGTCAGCTATGTGACAGCAACCATCGGATCCAATTTAATAAAAAAGAATGTCAAGTGATTAATTCTGATAACGAATGTATTCTTACAGGTGCACGTTCTTCAAACAGCTGCTATGTATGGAGTGAAGAGAAAATCTGTCTCAAGGCAACAGATGATACTCTATCTTTGTGGTATCAAAGACTAGGACATGTGAACTATCGTTCTCTTGTGAAACTATAAGGCTCATCTGCAGTCGGAGGTATCCCTAAATTGAATCTTGATAGAACTGAAGTTTGTAAACCATGTCAATCGGGAAAACATGTCAAAGTACATCACAAGAAAATGTTTGGCGTGAAGAAAGATAAAATTTTGGAACTGGTACATATGGATCTGATGGGTCCAATGAGAACCGAAAGCTTTGGTGGGAATAGATCCATTTTTGTAGTTGTTGACGATTTTTCAATGTACACATGGGTAAATTTTTAAGAGAAATTTGACACATTTGAACTATTTCATTATTTGTTTATTCAACCGAAAAACACAAAAGGCTGTATTAAAAGAATCAGGAGTGATCACGGGAAAGAATTTGAGAATGAAGTATTTCAAAAATTCTGTAAAAAACATGGTATCATTCATGAGTTCTCTGCACCTAAAACACCACAACAGAAGGGTGTTGTTGAGAGGAAGAACAGAACTTTGCAAGAGATGGCTCGGGCTATGCTGCATGGATAATCCATTTCTATCAGGTTTTGGGCAGAAGCTATAAATACTACATATTACATCATTAATCCTGTATATATTTGACCAGGTATGTCGAAAATTCCTTATGAACCGTGGAAAGGTAAAAGTCCAAACTTCAGCTATTTTCATGTCATTAGATGTACTTGCTACGTGTTGAATGACAGGGAATATCTGGGTAAGTTTGATGCTAAGAGCGAAGAAGGAATATTTTTTTGTTATGGTACCAATACAATTGCGTATAAAATATTTAACTTGCGTACTAGAACAGTTGTTGAATCTGTGAATGTGGTGTTTGATGAAGATCATTTGACTGATAGCATTGTATTTCCATTTTCCACAGATACAGTACAAGAACAGTCAGAAACAATTAATGAACATCCAAGTGTACATGCTAAGCAAACTAGTGCTAAGTGTAGAACATACGAAAATCATTCAGAGTGCGACAATCACAAAATTGACTTGGAACAGACGAAATTGCATAAAAATCATTCAATAGATGATATCATAGGTAACATTGGAGATGGTAAAAAATACAAAATAAACCAAGGGTGAATTATCATGATATGGTCAAATTTGCATGTTTTACGTCTCAAATAGAACCCAAGTGTGTTCGAGACGCCTTAGATGACGAATCCTGGATTAATGCTATGCATGACGAACTAGAACAATTCGTTAAGAATGATGTCTAGACATTGGTTCCTTGTCTTGTGGATTTAAATGTTACCGTCACAAAATGGATATTCAAAAATAAAACTAACAAACAGGTGAAATTTTCAGGAACAAGGCAATGTTAGTTGCATAGGGCTATACACAAGTCGAAAGTGTTGATTTTGATGAAACTTTTGCACCTGTTGTCATACTAGCATCAATTCGATTGTTGCTTGGTGTTGCATGTTTTTTTTGGTTTTAAGTTATTTCAGATGGATGTCGAAAGTGCCTTCTTAAATAGTATACTTCAAGAGGAAGTTTATGTCGAACAACTAAAAGGCTTTGAAGATCCGCATCATCCAGAACATGTGTACAAGCTGAAGAAAGCCCTATACGGATTGAAGCAAGCTCCACGTGCATGGTATAAACGGTTGACAAGTTTTCTAATCAAAATGGCTACAAGAGAGGGGGAGTAGACAAAACTCTGTTCATTCATAATTCTGATGATATTCTTCTAGTTGTGCATATCTAAGTTGATGATATTGTTTTTGGATCCAAATCGCATGATAAAGTCAATTGGTTTGTTCAAACCATGAAGAGAGAATTCGAGATGAGTATGTTTGGTGAGCTAAGTTATTTTCTTGGATTGCAGGTGAAACAATTGGACGACGAACTATTCATATCTCAGAGCAAATACGCAAAAAATCTGGTGAAAAGATTTGAATTAGACCAGAGCAAGTCAGCAAGTACTCCCATGTCGATGACAACTAAACTGACGAAGCATTCAGATGGAGAAGATGTAGAAGTTAAGCTTTACAGGAGTATGATTGGAAGTTTACTATGTCTTACCGCAAGTAGACCTGATTTGTGTTTGAGTGTAGGGATCTGCGCCAGATACCAAGCAAAACCCAAAAAATCAAATTTGCTGGCTGTGAAACGAATAATTAAATACGTCAAAGGTACAACAGAATATGGAATTGTGTACACCAGGGATACTAACTGTGAACTTACTGGTTTTAGTGATGCTTAATGGGAAGGAAATGCGGATGATAGAAAAAACACTTATGGCGGTTATTTCTTTCTTGGAAACAATCTGGTATATTGGCACAACAAAAAATAGAATTCTACGTACTATCTACAGCAGAAACTAGGTACATTGCTCTGGGAAGTTGTTGCACTCAACTTATATGGATGAACGAGATGCTAATGGATTATGGTATGAGTTCTAAAACTTTTGTTGCATGGTGTGATAACACGAGTGCCATAGATAGTTCGAAAAATCCAATTCAGCATTCCAAGAAAAAGCATATTGAGATTAGACATCATTTTTTGAGAGAAAATGTTCAACAAAAGCAAATGAAAGTGGAATACGTACCTACGTAACGTCATCTAGCATACATCTTCACGAAATTTTGGATTTGAATCAGTTTGTTTTTTTAAGGAAATCACTTGGTGTTTGTGAGTTTTGAAGATTTTGTTTTTATAAGTGATAAATTGATGATTTTTTTAATTTTTTGATAATCTTACAAAGAAAAGAAAAATAAGTTATAAGTCTGTATGGTTTAAGTACACTTAGATGACCTATGCTCAGCCTATTGAATAAATGCTCACGTTTTTATAAGTTTCCTTTCCGGTAACTTAAGTGCACTTAATTGCATCACTTACTCCTCTACCAGTTTTTATACTTATCTTTATGCAGATTTAAGAAAAGCATGGTATGAGTATATGCTCGGGTCTAAGTTGAAAGGTATTCAGTTTCAGTTATAACGTCCTATGATATAAAACTAAATTGAGCTTAAATGCTCCTTTATGTTAAATTCATTTACATAATAGTATACCTAAAAAGGTAATCAATGAGCTTGTTATATGAACAAAAGGATATCTAAACAACGTCCTAGAAGCTGATGATTTTTTTAAATAAAAATAATAATAATAAAAAAAGGGAGACAGTTTTGGCTGAAGCTTGTCTTGAGTGAAAAACAATCTCGCATAAGTGTACTTAAATAGTCAGTCTTGTGCTTTAGTTGAATTCATCTTAACGGTTTGATTATTTTTAATTATTCATTACTCTTATCAATTTTTTTCATATAAACAAAATTTACATACTCGAGTGATTTTCTTAAACAGGACGTTTTTCTGAAAAATGGTTTGTGTGATTTGATGCATTGGTGGCTGACGTGACTGGTGCAGTTATTCTCATTTTTGAACTGCTACTCATTTTTGAAACCGTCTATGCATTTATCTCTTAACTGATGCTTTTCATATTTCGAGTGAACTTTTGAAACCCTAATCAACACTTGAGAGAGGAAGAAATGAAATTTCTCTGCAGATTTCTCAACAAAAACAGAGAAAAATATGAACTCTAGGAGCACAGGAATCCAAGATCTCCCTAATGATGCCACCATACTGTACAACAATGTCCCAGTCCGAGTTGGAGACCTTACATTTACAGACGATCCTCCGAGAATTAACGGCAAAAGGTATAAGGTCATGGCCACGGTGAAACCGGCTCCAAAGAAAAAACAAAATAAGCGTGCAACCAGACCTCCAATGGTTCAAATCGAAACACATTCCAAATCTGATTCTCAACACAGTTCCTCCAGTTCCTCGTCGCACAGAGATGTCCGAGCAGATGTGCAAAATCCGGTGAGATCACCCATACCGCGAGTTTCGTCACCAAGGAGAGGTATCCCCATATCTCCTTCAAAAGTTTTCTCCCAAATATTTTACAAGGAAACAAATGCATCCAAATTTAAGATTCTCAAGGAACGAGAGATTTTTTCGGAGAGGATTGAGTGTGAATCAGTTAAAACATCTGTCCATATGGAAGATGTTAGTCGACAAGAAACCAACTCACACAGTAACATCGGTTGTTTCTGTGTGCAAAGAGCTGATTTACGAGTTCTATGCAAATTTAAATCCAGAAATTGAGGATGTTGGGTCTCTGATGTTTGGGAAGACATATATTAGAGGTAGGCTTGTCCAGTTTGATGCAACGATCATCAATAGTTTCTTTGGCACACCGAATTTTGATACTACAAGAGCTAAGGAACTACAAATTGATTTGGATATAGATGAGGTCACAAAAGAGCTTACTGATGGAGCTCTGCTGAAATGGCTAGGAGAGATTCCTAACTCAAAGTTGAATTGGGAATATGCTTTACTAAACAAGATGAGTCGCACGAACTGGGTCCCGAATAAGAAAACTTATGGGATCAGACAAGACACTGCCACTTTTCTCTATTGCTTAAAGAATAATATTCTCATAAACTTTGGAAAAGTGTTCTTGGACTCCATCATTGGTCTTGGATTGTCCAACTCCACGAAGTTTATTCTGCCGTTCCCCTGCTTGATTCAGAATATTCAGACTCAACAAATACCAGACATTGTGGGGAAGGAAGAACTACAAGAGAACATTCCTCCATGGATGCCCAATCTTTTGACGACACTGAAAATGCTGGGAATGATGTGGTCCAAAACATCATTAATTTACAACGGAAGGTCGCAACAATCATGTCTGATTTGGAGAATGTTCAAAGGGAACTGACCGGTCTACTAAAGCATCATCAGAGTAAACTAGTGAAGTTTTTTTTACCTCCTATTATGTTTTTCAGTTTTTGATTTTGATATACATTGTTTGAATTTCTTATCATAGAAAAGGGGGAGAACCAAAGGAAGATGCATAGAGGATGGAGCCAACAACCAGTAAAGCTAAGGGAAAAAGATCAAGGAACTAATTTGTTCCTTTCATGCTGACATATTTTTAAGTTCACGTATGAACATGTTATATTTTTAAGTGTACTTAATTACTTTCTTGTTTTGAACTTCTTTATACCGATTGGTATATTTTTAAGTGTACTTAATTACTTTCTTGTTTTGAACTTCTTTATACCGATTGGTTATTGCATTATGTTTGAATGTTTATTGCATTACGTTTGAATTCTATGTGGTGTCTGATATGTGTTTATGTGATAAAAACTCAAAGGGGGGGGGGATTGTATATGCAATAAATTAGGAACGTAAAATATATTTCTGAAAATCGGGTTGTAGAGAAATATAAGGAGCAAAAAGTTTCAAGAGAAGAATGAGGAGAACATCAAGGAGTCAAAGAGAAAAATGATGAGAAGAAAAAAGAGTCAAAAGAGGATCAAGAGCAATCAAGATATGAAGAAAAAGAGCAAGGATGTGCGGGTGGAAGACCAACGGGTTTACCTGGGCACATGTGAAGAATTGATAAGTTAACTCGAAATAAAAAGAGTAGTTAACTTATCAGGGCGAGTATCGAAGAAGTATAGAAAACAGAGTGAATGCAGATCACAAAGTTTTAAGTGTACTGAATGGGATATCGTGAAACAGTGTGAGGGACATTTAGCGTTTATTTACATCTAACTTAGGGGAAATTATCTGTGAAAATCTTTAATACGTTGTAAAAACAAGCAAATGTATTTAAAAGATTGATTGATAAATAAAAATAGTATTGTTTTGTGCATTTTGATCTCTTCAAGATATTAATTGATTTAGTTGTTTGTCTATAAATTTTCAGTTTTCTCTATTTCAAATCGAAATGTTACAGGTTTAATTTTTTGCTTATAAGAAAAAATGTCACGGTGAATATTTATATATATATATATATATAAGATAAGTAACAAAATATATTCTCTTGCATTTGAGATAGTATTAAATTTTATGTAATGTTAAACTATATTAAGAAATAAAATAATTTAAGAAAAAACTTCAAGGGTCGTGCCACCACCTTAAAGTTTAGTAAGAAGTTGATTTCGAATAATTTTACTTTTATGTATTCGTGAACTTCTCTCTCCAAATATAATAGTATTTTTAAACAACTGTTTAATACCATTATGAGAAAATTAGAATACTACTGATTAAAAAAATAATAGAATGAAAAAGAATGGTGAGAAAGAAAAAAGAGTGGAAAAATGACTGATAAAAACATAAAAGTTAAAAAAAAAGGAAATGGAAAGGGAGGCCTCTCAAAACCCTAATCAAACACTCATGAATTTTCCCCTCATCTTTCCAATGGGCAATTAAATAATTAATTAATTGTGATTAAACAATTTAATTATTGGTTAAACACAATCTTTAAAGTGCGTGTGTGGTATATGTACGGTCAAAAGTATTTTATATTTTGGTTTTCCCATGTTCCTTCCAACCAAAGCAAAATGCCTTAATTCGACGGTCAAAATTTGTTCCCAACCATTCCCCACCTTCCTCAGTCTTTTCCTCCTCCAAAAAAAAATTCGTTTTTTTAGCCAATGAAAGATATTCAACTATTAAACTTCTAAATTCCATTTTCATTGTATTTTGTTGTTTATGTAGTTATAAACATTCGTTGTTTATGTAGTTATAAACATTGTATTTTGTCATTCCTCTCACTATATAAAATAGTAATTTAGATATAAATTATTATAATGTTCACGAAAACTAACGTAATCATTATATAATTGATTCTATCACGTTTTTCAAAAAAATTAATACATCGATTTTTTTGTTTTAAATTGGCGATTCTAAACCAATTTGCTTAAAAACAAATTGAGATATACCGATTATATACATTTAAATTATTTTTAGTTAAATCATTTTTTTATTATTTAGCAAAAAATTATTGATATCAAGTTATTTATCGATTTAAATACATTTTAATTTTTTTTTGTTTGATGGGAAGAAAAATTACATTTAGAAGAGGTATATATATATATATAATTTAAAAAAATAAGCAAGTTGTTAATTTGTGTACCTCAAGATTAGAATAACATATTGTGCTTAAATCATTGTCCATCAAAAGTGCTTTAACCTTACGGTTTTTGCCTTTATTTCCTCAGATCGTTTATGGTGGTGCTTATGTTTTTGACTTAAAAATTGACATATCTCAAGAATATTCCATTTTCACATCATTTCTCATTTAGCTTCAACTATTTAATAACGTGTTTTTTTATTAATATTTTCCAACCGTATATTTATAAAATTTAATTATGAATTAGATATCCGCTTGACGGTTTGTTTCCATTTTTTTTCTAAATAAAATGTTTAAAATCTATATTTTTCCCTTTGAATTAGTCCAATACATGTAATATGGATATGGTAATATAGGATATTTTAGAAGTTGATTTTTTTGGTTTTTTGATTTTATATATTCATATCTTAAAAATTAGCCTTATATATAAAGAATCTCAAGGTTCTTAGTGTTTAAAAAAGGTTGAAATCCTACCATTTATAGAAGTCACTGGAAAGTTTTTAAATACTTGTATCTAAAATATTCTTTTGATACATTGATATACAGATATGTGATACTAAAAACAAATAATTTAGCTTAACTTATAAAAAATATAAATACAGCTTTCACGTAAAATATGAATTTTTATTTGAAATATGACATCATCTTAAGCCATCAAAGAATTCTAAAATACAATATTAGAAGCTGGTTTTAATTATATATTAATGATAAAGTCTAAATATTTTATGTTACAATAGTGTTTTATGATTTCGAACAATTAAATCTTTATTGAACTGAAAACTATTTTATACAAACATATCTTATTCATTGGTTATCAATTGATCTATTCCAATCTAGACATCTTTTACCATTAAATAAAAATAAATATTCACCTTTTTGACGCTTCAAAGAAAAAAAAGCTGTCATTAGCCTCCGCACCGTTGTTTCCCAAACTTTGGGGATTCCATACAAATTTTTAGTGTATATATATATATATTAATATATTATATATATATACATATAATATTTAAGACAAACTTCAGAGTAATCTAAAGTGAGAAAGAACAGACTTAGTTGGTGTCAACACTTGAAAAGCAGCGTGAAGTATGCGGTCCAAAATCAACATAAGACTTTAAAAGAATAATTATACAACCGAGATTTGATTCTTCCAATTCCGAATTACATGGTACGTGGTGCTCATTAAACCAATTATTTTATGGTTCCCATGTTGAAATTTTATAAAAGTTTTTCTTCTTGAAAGTTTTTCAAACTTAAACCCTACACACACATATATATATATATATATGAGTTTAATAAACCCATATTTAAAAAAAAAACTTTCATAAGAAATGTAATGTTCTTAAAAAAGGTTAGGATTTTGAAATTTGCATTTTGAACCATTTCAATAAATCATGATTAAAGTTTTCATTTCTCACACAATCTTTACAAATTCAAATTATTTAATTTTAGTACATCTTGTATATCAATTGATTGTATTTGTATATGTTTATTATATGTTCTAAAATTATTAGTTACTTTAGTTTTTAAATGTTCTTTGACCACTAAAAAATGCAGTTAGGAATCAATGTTGTGCAGTGACATAGTTAAAAGAGAAAAAAAAGAACAAAAGAAAAGAAGTAGTTTTATTTTATAATGCTTAAAAAGAGTATTACATATAAAGCTGGATATTTAAGTTAATATTCTAGAGGAATTCTTTAATCGTAATTTGACTGATCTATATTTTATATATCTTTTGTGATATTTAGCGATGGTTAAATACTTCATATTTGTATACAACTAGATATAGATTAGTAATTCTTTCACTAGTATTTGTTAATTTTTTTTTATTTATCTTACATATACCATTACACGTATATATATATGTACAGATATTAACGTATCAGCTCAGAAAGTTTTATCTGTTATATTGATTATAATACATATATATCATTCATAATTGGTTCTATGGTGTAGTGGTTAGCACTCTGGACTTTGAATCCAGCGACCTGGGTTCGACTCCCGGTAGGACCTTTTATAGTTTTGTCTTTTTTTAGGCAATTTATGTGAAACTCTAAAAACTTTCCATTATCGTTTTATCGTTTGAACACAAGCATTAAATCTAGGATTATAAGACGAGTATCAAAATCTAGGTTTAGGAATACCAGGAGTAGAGATTTAAACCAAAAGGAAAATCAAAGTTTGTAACATTTGCTAACAACATGACTAGGTAAACCATAGTGAGAACAAATAGATTTTGGTCTGTTATGGGATTGTTGCATTATAATACATAGGTTTAAAAAGTTTGAGTCTGTAAGTAGTTAATGTAATGATTAGAGGCTATAGCTTGAAATGCTATAATATTAAGAATTAGTATATTAAATTTTTTGTTGTTTATTTTGGATTATTAAATTCAAAGCTTCGATAACGACGATAATAGATCTATTAATAATATTTTTAACCACAAGGAAATTGCAATTTCCAAAAGTTCGTCTCGGTATTCTGGATGGATTGCAAACAGTTAGAGAAATTCATCCGTAATCTCTCTGTAAATTACGAACGAAAAAATCGTTCAGAATTACGGACGAATTCATAACGGGATGATGATCCGTGTGAGATTGTAGACGTATGTTGCTTTCGTCTGAAATTCTCGGGTCATCAGGATGTCCGTTTGGAAATTTTCGGACCGGATTATCTGTCTGGAAATTATCGAAAAATTGCGATTTTATTTCAACCGACCAGAAATCGTCGAGAGTTCAGGACAATTTACGAATGGCCCGTCGAAAAATATTGATTTTATTGAAAATACTTATATAAACAACTCACATCTACATTCGTTTCCCACACTAAATTATCAAACATTTTAAGTTATATTGTCTTATTGTTTCTTATTACAATGACATCATCCTTGAGATTAGATATTTTCGTTTCTAGACAAATGATGTACAAAAGAATTGATTCAGAACATCAAGGTGTATCGAAAGTTTATGAAAATCGTTACACAGTTTATGACGACGGTGACAAATCACAAGTTTACAAAAAAACCTAGTAAGTTGGTTTGTCCTTGTGTCAAATGGAAACATAGAAAATTTGTTAACGAAAGAACCATATGAAATCATCTTTATTTATGAGGTTTACTCCGAATTACTTAATGTAGTTATCTCACGAGAGAATTTTGCACCACGACCTAGTAATGTTGTGGAAGATTTTAGTAGGGGTATTGCACATCATGAGATGTTTGAGACGCACCAATATGTAGAAATGAATCCTTATATGGAAATGACACAAAACGTATTCGATGAAAAAACCGAAAAAAATATTGAGGAAGTTCTAAATGCAAACAAATTATTGATGTGTTAGACATCCACTTTATGATTGGTGTAGAACGAGTCTTTCAAAGTTGTTTTTTCTGCAGTTTGCTAAATTTGAGACAAAAAATAATATTTTGAGAGTTGCATGGATTATATATCGCAATTATTAAGAGATTATTTATAACACCCTCATCTCAAAACTACCTCGGGCTAGGAATGTCCACCATCATCTTCAAGAGGTGGCCACATATATCATCGCTCAAACATATTTATAAAACAAAATAAATGTGATTTAAAAGTAAAAATGGTCTAGACCTTATAGCAAAATAAAATACATAAAATTGTAGTCATGATAAACAAAAAATAAGTACGAAATGTAAAATAAAGGTTATCGAGACCTCTTGCACGCCTCTTCCATCAGTCTGTTATGAGATCTAATGTTGCTGCTCAACCTTATTAATATTTTTCCTCTCCATATCCTATCCATCGACGATAGCTCACAAATAGGGTGAGTACGAAATATGTACTCAATGAGATAAATACATGTACGTATTTCATGCCACGAATTCTCCCACTCTTAACTAAATAACACAAAATAATGATCGATCATCACATAAAAGGCATACAAACAAGTTTATCCAACCCGAATGAGTATCCTAAGTCTAACACTAGTACCACACCAGATCATAACTCAAAGAGTCCATAAGACTCTAGCTGGGGTATACGCTCACAATGTCTAAAGGAACCCATCGTACTGAAGATCGTACAAGGTCACAACATACCCCAACCATCGATACAATACATCGTTCCATTGTTCAAAAAGTTACCACAACCCTAACACAGTACGAAATTGCCCACTGATCTGACTAACTACAAAGTTTTGTCGCTCTAAAGGTTACCACAACCCCAGCTCGGTACTACGCCGACCCTGATTCAAGTGTCGCAATACTAACGTTGTCTACCCGATACTCATCACGTGACAAATATCACCAAAATCTCGATTAGAATTCACTCACAAATAGAACACGACGAAAAATTAGCGAATTTTCATTTTTTTTCTCTTTTCTCCAATTCCTTCCTTCAACTGAAAGTTGCAAGTGACACAAATGTTTCTTTTATTTAATTACATTAACCTAAACTTAGTTTAATATAATCATAAATTCTTGGGTCTGTATAGCCTTACGTTTCTCCATGACTCCAATAGAATCTGTCCTCAAATTTAATGCATTTGATTCTTATAGTGACGTTTGCATCCAATGCATAGAAGAACCATACCACTCATTTTCAAATAACTTTGGATACTCATGTAAAATCTTATCCTCTAATTCCTAAGTTGCTCCTTTCACGCCATGATGTTCCCACACGACCTTTATCATCGGAATCCGCTTATGCCTTAACTGTTTCACTTGGTGGTCCAAGATGTGCACCAGACGTCCTGGATAAATTAAGTATTTTTTTTAAAGTTATTGGTGGCTAACAAGTATTTTATCTGGTACTGATAAACACTTACTCAACAATGATACATGAAACACATTATGTATCCCCTCTAAATATGAGAGAAGCTCCAACCAATAGGCGACTACTCCAATTCTCTCAATCGCTTTTAACGACCCTGTGAACAATGTTGATAGCTTATTCACTCGGCTCCCACCTGATCTTCCATGTGTCGCTTGAACTCTTAAATATACCGTGTCTCAGATGTTAAACTCAATATCCTTTTTTTTAGATAAGCATATCTCTTCTGGAGATCTTGAAGCGTCTTCATTTTCATCCTAATAATTCTCAGTTTTTCCATAGTTTCCTCAACAATCTCCTCCACCTCAGTCTAACACATGACATGGTCCCTCGTAAAATGCTTTATATGGTATTTTACGCAAACTCAAGAAGAGGTAAATGATTCTCCCAACAACTAGGCCACTCCAACGGACATGCTCGTATAGGCCCTCAAGCGTCTTTATAGTTCTCTCAGATTTTTCATTTGTCTTGGGTAATACGCGGTGTTCATACGCAATTTGGTTCCTAGCTATTTTTTAAAATGCTTGCCAAAGAAGTAGGGTGAATCTCTCATCTTGATCTCACACAATGCTTGACGGAACCCAATACAACTTCACAATTTGCGTAATATAGATCCTTACTAGCTAATTCATTCTAAAAGTCTTCTTTATCGGAATGAAATGAATCGATTTAGTTAGTCGATCCACAAAAACCAAAATAACATCCTTTCCAGTTTAGAAGATCCATCATGAAATCCATGGTAATATGATCCTATTTCCATTGGAGAATTGATAGAATTTGGAATTTCTTGTTTGGTACTTATTTATTTTTCTTTGCTTTGATTAATTGAGACATTTGAAATTTCGTTACCCATCGAGCGATGTCCTTCTTCATCCCTGACCATTGATAAGGCGTTCGGAAATCCCGATACATCTTCGTCTATCTCGAATGAATAAAAAGTTTGGATTGGTGAGCTTCGCTTAGAATTTTTTCTCTGATCCCTAGATCTTACGGTACACAATACGTTTTGAAGCGTCTTTATAGTTCTCTTAGATTATCCGTCTATTTATGGATGATACGCGGTGCTCATACCAAATTTGATTCCTAAATCTTTTTGAAATGCTTTCCAAAGACGTGAGGTGAATCTCTCATCTCGATCTGACACAATGCTTGACGGGACCTCATGCAACTTCACAATTTATGAAATATAGATCCTTACTAGCTGATTCACATCAAAAGTCTTCATTATCGAAATGAAATTTGCCGACTTAGTTAGGCGGTCCACGACAATCCAATTGGAATCCTTTCCACTTTGCGTCTTTAGAAGACCCATCATGAAATCAATGGTAACATAGTCCCACTTCCACGAGAATTAACAGACTTTACAATTTCATGTTTGGTACTTGTTGCTCTGTTTTGATTAATTGACACGTTGGAAATTTTATTATCCATTGAGCGATGTCCTTCTTCATCCCTAGCCATCGATACAGTTATCAGACATCCCGATACATCTTCATCAATCCAAGATGAATATAAACTTGGATTAGTGAGTTTGGTTTAGAATTTCTTGTCTGATCCCAGACCTTTTAGTACACAAACTCGACCACTGATAATCATCAGACTGTCTTCCATGACCTAGTACAACATGTACCTCAGGTCTTACTGATTACTACAAATCTTCTGTAATCTTTAATTAGATAGTTGTGATGTGCGAATTCTACTCAATAAACCAACCTGATCTACTGCTTGAAACCATACACTCTCTAACTCAGTTTTCATTGTCTGTAGTATCAAAGCACTAATATGATTAATGAAATCAATGAATTCTTGCATAGTCACAACCTCAACTATCTTATGGCTCAATGTATCAACAACAACATTCTCTTTACTCAGATGGTACGTGATGTCTATCTCGTAGTCCATGACAAACTCCATCCATCTTCTGTGACATAAATTCAACTTTGGGTGCGTGACTATGTACTTTAGACTTTTGTGGTTTGTAAAAATCTTTACATTCTCCTCATAAAGATACGCCCTCCAAATCTCTATGGAAAAGACCTTAGTTGCCATCTCTAAATCATGACTTAGATAATTCTTCTCATGCTTACGTAGTTGTCTTGATGCATAATAAATCACGTTATCTCTCTACATAAGTACACACACTAATCCCGTCTTCGATGCATATGTGTAAACTATGTATAGAATTTCTAGTTGTGGCAAGACTAATACTGGTAATTCCATTCGCTTTTCTTTTAGCTTTTTGAATGACTTCTCACAATATTAGTTCCAAACGAAAGGTACATCCTTTTCTGTAAGTCTTGCATTGGCTTCGCTAGGGTAGCAAATTTCATAACGAAACGACGATAATAACCTGCTAACCTAAGAAAGCTCATTATCTCTATGCATTTTATAGTTGTTTCCAAGTTACTAATACCTTCTTAGGATCGACATAAACTCCTTCTTCTGATATGACATGTCCTAAAAATCTCACACGTTCTTCTAGTAACTATACTTTCTCAGCTTTGCAAACAATTTTTGTTCTCCAAGTTGTTCTGAAACCAAAAGTAGATGTTCCTCGTGTTCCTCTAGGCTCTTGGAATATAACAAAATTTCATCGATAAATACAATTTCAAAACGATCTAAGTAGTACCGAAACACATTGTTTATTAGCTTAATGAATGCAAAGGGGGCATTAATAAAACCAAATGGCATAACCGTAAATTCGTAATACCCATACCGAATTCAAAATACGATCTTCCTAATGTCTCCATATGCAATTGGAATCTCATGATATCCCGATGCTAGATCTATCTTTGAGAACCAAGCCGCACCTCTTAATTGATCTAAAAACTCATCGATCCTCGGTATCGCGTAACGATACTATATTCAATGCGTTATAATGGATGCACAATCTGAAACTCTTATCTCTATTCTTGATAAACAAGAATGGTGCATTCCATGGTGATGTGCTTGGGCGTACAAACCTTTCTCAAGCAACTCATTTAATTGTTTTTTCAACCCAGTTCTAGCTCAATCTCAAATGGATCTCCTCGCGTTGGTGATAAGCCTTACAGTTCTCTAAAAACATCTACAAACTCTACACTACAAGGATCTCCTCGACTTGCACAGATGAATCCATTTCTTCTACCGAGATGTTGGCAAGATACCAGTCACACCCTTGATCTAGAAATCATTCCATACACAACGCTGAGAAGATGTGAATCCCTTGACCCGATCGAATTCCTTGATACTTAAGCTCATTGCAATCTTTTGAAAACAAACTTGAGTGCGACGATAATCCTATAATCTATTCGCAATCCGTCTATAATTAAGGACAAATTATGGACCGCAAACAATTTCCATAATGTTCATTCGCAATTATGGATGGACCATGTCTATCCGTCCGCAAACAGGAACAGATTACAGATGCCCATGAAAAGCCGTATGTAAATGTGAATGGATAATGAAAGACAATCGGTCCTCTTCCGTAAATTCTTATTGATCTGGATTTCGAGCTTCTTTTCTCCATTCGTTGTAAATTTTCGTCTTCTAACATATCGATCGATCGTCTATCCGTCCGTCACAACATTCAACTTTTCTGAAGGTAAAAAAAGCAACAAAATAGCAAATGTGTAACCAAATGATGCAATACAAACAAACATTGCACAAGATACAATAACAATCGCCACAACAACATCAACGGTTAATATGAGTATGGAAAGCAAAATGCTTTCGATTGATTGAGATGCGTGCGAGAAGGAGCCGATGATGATAATTCAAAATCGTCAACGAGTCTGTAAAAGCTGTAATAACAATTGTATATAATTTATAATTTCTAAATAACATAATATGAAATATTATTAATTATAAATTTTAATTTTGGTTCATTTTTTATTTTTTATTAAAAACCTTATTTTTTTAAAAAACTTTCGGACGAACCTAATGGCTGTTCATAAATTTATAGATGGGTCACGACCGTCCACAAAGATTGTGAACGGGTTACAACGGTCCATAAAGATTGTGAATGGGTTGCGATCAGTCTAGAAATATTGTGGACACTTGCGACCCATGCATAAATTTCCAGACAAATAAATTGGCCATTAGAAAATTTTTTTACGATAAAAAATTTCCAAAGATTTTTCGATGGGTAAGCCCTCTGTAATTCAGTCGATATTTCTGACGTTATGCGGACGATTCAGTTCATCCGGATTTACAAACTACGTCTCCAGTTCAGAATTATGGATAGTTTGCAAACAAATTGCGTTTACAGATACTCATTTTCGGACGGACGACTATCGTTCAAAAACTATCACCAACACATTTCCAAACGGATTCGAGACGAATTTGACCGTCCAGAATCCATATTTTTCTAATAGTGGTTTTTGTAACTAAAACATATGAATTGTTCGAACCAATTAAAAATTTTGATTTTATTTATTTTCTTTTGTATCTATAAGTTAAGAGTAGATTTTGGTTTATGGAAAGAACATGATGATAATTTTTCTAGGCTTTTCAATTATTTTCCAATAAGTTATAAGTTTTGTATAATATACATTTAATTTTAAAAAAATTATTTTTAAGATTCTGTACATTGTGTTATATACCATTAATTTTAGACATTGTTTTGGTTAAAACTATCGTATAGATTTTTTCAAATTAAAGTTATCATTTACACTATGAGTTATATTGTTTGAAACTAAACTAATTATCCAAAAACAAACAATATCATTACGCCTCAGCCTTTTAGACTACCAAGTATCATATTGAAATAAGCTAACATTGTAAATATGCTAATCACACTATAATTTTCATCAATCTATATGTGCCTAGGTTGATAAAAATTCATGCATTTTCAATAAAATTTTTGTATTTTCTATTTAAATATGTTATGTTTGCATGATACCATATAATTCAAAGGCATTAATAGTCATATAATTTTAAATCATACTATCTTATGGAAGTATTTTTGTATTTATAACATTGAAATAGAATCTTTATATCATATCTTTGGTTGTCCCTTATTTCTAAATCCTGACAAGTCTCATGGAAGAATATGTGTTTGACATTAACAATAAAAAATTAATTATAACAGTAGTTATAAGTTACGTGTAGGTTTATAGACTATCAAACCAAAATATTTAAAAGAGTTTTTTGAGAAAGAAAAGAACATTTTATATTCTCTGTTATAAATCATTGAAACTTTGCAATTTTTTTTAATATTATTAATCTAAAAATGTTTGTGTGTTTATCAGTATGATCTTAATACCATATATTTGATTCATACGTCCATTCAGATCTTGTATGTGTTATTTTGTATTCACTATAAAAAAACACAGCATTTGCAACAGACGGAGCAACGGATCCATCCGTTGACCACAAATACCAATGGATACCTGAGAACTTCCAACGGGCCGCCATCCGTTGCAATCCATCGCAACTTTCAACGGACGGTCAATGGATCGCTACCGTTGCTCCCGTCCATTGCAATCCGTCGTAAATATCAACGGACGGTCTATAGAAAAACGTCCAACATACATCCGTTGCAAACTGTAACGGATGCCCGTTGGAAAGTGTAATGGATGCCCGTTGAAATTGTTAATTTCGAGGATTACCAGTGGAATAATTTCACGTGAGGTTGCAACGGGCATCTATTGACATTTCCAACGGATGTCCGTTGCAAATAACACTACTTAATGATAACTACCAAGGTTTAAGTATCAAGCCATCAACAACAAATATATTTTCAACAAAAGGTCGTCTTCTTCAAATAGAGATATATATAGATTGAGAGAGTGGATGTATAAAAGAAAAGATCCTATAACCGAGAGATTACGCAAGAATTCTTACACGGACTGGAACAATTCATGAGTTTTGCATTGATTCAAACTTTATGTCAAGATCATGGGACAATGTAATATCCATGCAAAAGATGCAAGAACATGAAATATCGAAGTCAAGAAATTGTTTGCAACCATGTTTACAATGTGGGTTTCATTAAGAATTACGAAATTTGGTTATTTCACGACGAAAATTACGGCGTTAGAGATATTGTGCAAGAAGCACAAGGAGAAAGAAATAAAGAAGTTATTTATGAAGCATCAACGACCAATCCATATGTGGAAATGGTGTTAGATGCTTTTTCTGGAGTTGGATGCCGAACATCGATGTACACCGATTCTTCAACCTATTGGATTCGACGAAACAACCTATATATGAAGGTTTTCGTGAAGGTCAATCCCGCTTATCTTTATCTTGAAGATTGATGAGTATAAAAACAGACTACAATGTTGCTAAAATTGCACGGATTCATTTTGCAAAACCATGCGTGAATATTTACTGAAAAATAATCAAGCTCCCGAGACATACTACGAAACAAAGAATGTTTTAAAAGATTTGGGAATGTCATATGAGAAAATTGATGTTTGTAGAAACAGTTGCATGTTGTTTTGGGGGAATGATAAAGACTTGTTGGAATGCAAGTTTTGCTATGCAAGCAGATTTCGGCTAAAAAAACCATCTTCACGGAAATATGTACCATACAAAAAAATATTTGCCTATAGCAAACAAGTCGAGATGTCATTTGAATCGAAAAAAACCGATACGGCAATGAGATGACACATAGAACACTCGACGAACGAAGGTATAATGCAACATCCATCGGACGTTAAGGCTTGGAAAGATTTCAATGAAATATTTCCCGAGTTTGCGTATGAAACGAGAATGTTTATCTTTGCTTGTGCCACCGATGGTTTTAGTCCATATGGACAATTTGAAGGTCAATATATTTTCTGTGGCCAATGATTTTGCATGCGATATGTGTTTGAAAAGAGAGGTAATGTTTTTGACGTTGCTGATTCCAGGACCAGACATCCGAAGAAAAGTTTCGATGTCTTTTTGCAGTCCTTAATGCATGAATTAAGACATTTATGGAACAAATGGGTTCTTACTTATGACGTTAGTACGAAACGAAATTTTACATTGAAAGCGGTCTTGTTATGGACAATTAGCTACTTTCCTACCTATGGAATGTTATCTGGATGGAGCACGAACGGGAGAATACAATGTCCATATTGTATAGAAGATACATATTCTTTTCGACTAGTACATGGTAAGAAATCATGTTGGTTTGATGGTCATAGAAGATTTATTGCTCGTGGACATACTTTCCGGAAAGATAAAAAACATTTTCGAAAGAACGTGGTACAAAAAAAAGAGACACCGTGCATGCAAACCGGACATCCGTTAATACTGCTTACGGGCATCCGTTAACGGGCATCCGTTACAATTTGCAACGGATGCCCATTGGAAAGTGTCATCATTCCTACCTAGTCTACGATTATTTCCAACGGGCATCCGTTTCAAATTGTAACGGATGCCCGTTACACTGGGAGACGAATCGCCATTTTTGCGTCCGTTGCCTCGGGAACACGCATTTCCAACGGATCATTGCAACGGATTTTTGGCAATTTCCAACGGATATGTCTGTTGGGAATCGCCTGTATTTTGTAGTGATTTACTATATTGCAATAAAATTTCTAGATACATTTTTATCGCCCCTATTTTAATCTTTACGCTTGTTATGATAAATTGTCCCATATCGGCTAGGACATAAATTTTAGACGCTTATCTATGGTATTGGACAACTCTAAACTCTTGAGCTAGCTTTTGGTATTAGTTAGGCCCAAGCCTATATTTCACATGGTATCAGAGTCAGGTTCGTCTCGATTTGAATATACAAATGTTGGGCACCCGATTGCGATATCCACGCTCCAGGACTGAACCTGAGCGTGACGGAGAGTGTTATGATAAGTTGTCCCATATCGACAATATGAACTTTGGACTCATATATATGGTATTGGACAACCCTAAACTCTTAAACTAACTTTTGAGATTAGTTAGATCGAAGCCCATATTTGATAACACTCATCGTACATATGAATGTAAAATTATATGCAAATAATATTATATATATATGAAGTTATTTTAATTTGGCATGTAGACTACAATTTGAATTCATAATTGTTGTGAAGGCCGATTGATGTCCATCTTTGTTACATTACTTTTGAAGTGATGGCAATCACTTCAATTATGTTATAATATCAACGAAGTGTTTTTATACATAACTAACCTTAATACATGTTTCATTAGTTTTATGATTATATTTTTATGTGTACATATTTGACGTCTACAATTAATTTTTATATTACTGTTCATTTTACTTCCAGTCCCAGGATGTGAAATTTTGCTCATATGTTCATTTCACTGGCTACTATGAATATTAATCGAAATTATAAGTACTAATCTTAGTTGTTTCATTGCCAATGGGCCATTGATTGCCATAGGGTTTGTTTAAATTTAGTCCAACTTATTTAATCTTTCAAAAGATGTTTTGTTCCACTATATATATATATATAGATATATACTTTAAAATAAGTTTACAAATAAACATTAATAGTATAAATAAGTGATTAGAAATTCAAATAAAAGTAGCATTTAAATGTATTGTGAAATTCTAAAATTCAAAGTATTTACTTCACTTTTTGTTCGTTGATCATTGTATTATTCAATTTCAAATTCTACATTTCAACAAACACAAGTAACCGCAAAAAAATATTACATAAAATTTAAACTAATAAAAGTTTACCTTTGTCTTATCTTTAAAAAGCTTCATAAAAAAATCAAAATTTGGATGTTTTCAAAGATAAATCAATTTATATACTATTTAAAATATGAAATTCAATACAATAATAGAGCAATTTGTAATAATCTTTTATGTAAAAATTTAATAATGTTGTTTGTAGTCAATAAAATGGAACTAATAGAGTAATCACAGAAATAATGTGTCATGTCTTTCTCTGATGCGTCATGTTCTTTCCTCCAACATCTATGGAATAGTTGATATGTTTGCAAATTTTTAAAAACTTATGAGATACTAAATTTATATTTATTATGTAGTTTTCAGACTTTAAAAATACTACCATACAAATTTTTTAAAAATTTATCGTGATGAAGAAGAATGGTTCTTTGAATGAATGATGTATTGAATTCAACAACATCCGGAGACGCCACAAGATAAGCAAAGTTTAGAAAATTATTGAATGTTCATAATGAAATTGTTTGTATTGAGAAAAAGTATTTTAAACGGTTTAGAATTTACAGTTAATAAATGTTGTGTTATGTCACTGAAAAAAGTATGTATTTTTTTAAACTCTCATCATACCGTATTCACTACATATATGTGTTAGAATGGAATAATGTGTAGAAAAGAAGGTACATATTATTACATAAATAGAACAAGAACATTAATGAAGATGATGAATGCAAATTGAAGCGTACCTTGTGAGCTTTGTAAACTTTTGTAAATGTCTCCAAAAACAACATTTATTACTGTTGATTCTTATGTATAGTCTCCATTCAGAACAAGTTTTTTCAATACATGTGATTAAGTGACATACAAATGGTCATGGCTGAAAACCGGTCGGTTTTGGTAGGTAAAATCTGATGCGATTCAAATTTTCTCCTTGAATTTTGTTTATCATCATTACATAAATAATCTCACTGACAGTTGGCTAGAGAAAAACCTGTAGACGATAAAATATCCCTTGGTATACGGACTTTGTTTCTTATATTGATGCCCGTGATTATCTCTGTCTCTAATACTCTTGTTGCTAAACGAGTAATGATCCAACATGTTCCATTACATATTAATTCTTTATTTATATTACACAACATCATAATTAAAGCACCGGACGTTGAACATACTCTATGCTTTGATATACCAAAAAACTCCAAAGAGGTGAGGTACTCAACAAGGTATAAGGAATTCCAATTATTAGTCGAGGAGCTATCGAAACCAATCATGTATGAACTAAAAAACTCTGTCATTTCCCAATAAAGCTTTGATAACAAAAAGTCATTAACTTCATCAAAATGTTCATTTTGGCGTTAAAACAACTCTTTCTTTAAGATATTCTTGATTAACGTAAGATTCAGCGAACCTAGGATATATTGCATCTGCAGTGTCAGTAACGAGTTGTTTATCTTTCCATCCATCAAGTTTTCTAGATTATGATCTTTTCTCCTTCCCTATACTTGTCTATTTTGATTTTTCTTCCACATTTCGTCTCATCTCCTACATCTAATATCCATTTTGCAAATTCAACTTCATTTTGGTTTTAGGCACATATTTTGTATTAAGTTATAAACGTAACATGCCTGCCATAAATGAGAATGAAAAGTTATTGCCTGAATAATTTCTATTGTACCTCTCGGCGTAACATGGAAAATCTGTCTAAAATCTAAAATCACCTCCGAGTAGAACAGTCTTGCATCCAAATGGTTTTTAAGCCTCTTATTCATCGTTAACATACATAATATCGTTTAAAGTTTGATTTAAACCTTCGATTGTGTGACAATGGACCATTGGTGCTTCATACCAAATGATTAAATAAGTTTTTGTTCTAAAATCTGCAATCATGTTTCGTTTTTTAATATCGCAAATTGAATGATCATCTACATTTAAAGGGATTTTCGAGCGAGAATGCTCCGTTCACTACCTGAGATAGCAGTGAAGTTATGCGCGAAGATGCAAAAGAAATTAAAACCCTTCCTTCTAATCTTATATTTGAAATCAACGTACCAACAAATAAGTTTTGCATGTTCCCGCTTTTCCATACGAAAAAAGAACTTCCCTTGTTTATGATCAACTCAATGTTTAACTGTGGAAAGATATCCAATTGTTCCCCTTGCTATGGTTTCAAATAATTTCAATTGTCTTGCCTTTTTTTATTCAATATAATTTCTTTTTCTATCAAAATAGAGTGTTGAAAATGCCTTGCAATATGCTCTTATCTAGTGAAACCATGTCAGAACAATCTGTCAATGATCTAACATTTGCTAAGTTCCAGCCCGTCAAATTTAAATTCTTTTTTCTTTATCACTAGAGTATTATCATGAATTTTTTTAACAATCGTTCCACATATTCGTAGATTTGTTATCCTTACAATATAATAGCAATGTTACAAATAGACATCATAAATTGGATGGGCATGACCCATCTTGCATCTTCATTTATAGCTTGGTGCCATTCATTATCGCCATATAACATTCCTCTTGCAACACACTTCCTTTTAGGTTCAATATTTGAGATCGTCAACAATATTGGAATAATTGAAAAGTCCTCTTACCACATAAATAACATCCTAAAATAATAAAATTTACCAGTTGCAAGATGGATGTTACTATTCTGCCTAATGTTAATCTTTTTTTTTTCCTTAGAGACCAAAATTTTTCTATGTTATTCCAAACAAACATTGTCGAGAATTGGATGCACATTAATTCCTTTGCAAAACCATACATTATGTTCTTCTTCATCCATTCTATAAATATTGTATCTCGTGAACCATGTTTTACCAGGAATCTTTCCCGATCTATCTAGTCCTCAAATATCACGAATTGTTCATTTTCCAAATGAACTAATAACCACATGATAGGTGGTTTCTGATAATGTATATGAAATGCAATAATTATCCAAACAACATCACACGAAGAGAGATATTGTTATTCAAGGTAGTTAGATATTTCATTGATTTCTCAAAGACATACTATCTAAAGTCTGAGCACCATCAACACTAATTTCCTTTTCAATTAATAGAGTTGTTTTGTCCATTTATTTTTGTGGGTATACCTGGAGCAAACTCAACATTTATATGTGCCTATACTTCTTCAAAATTTCTAAATTGTGTGGAACAACGTAACTATTATCATATTTTTTTTGCTTTCATAACAAATCCAGAAGCTTCCTTTGTCCTTATTTATATGACATAACCACTATTATCAATGTGAGTGTATTCCATAAATGATCTTGAATATTTCTTTCTACATATACCTTTTTCCATACAAGGGGGACCATAGTCTATCTAAATTGTATGGACCATGCATCAAAAGTTGTTCAACTAGTCTGAATCCTTCGCTATCGTAGTTCTTATTAGGAAACTCTGCTTGAATTTACTTGTCAATATCATCGACCATATAGTTCTTGAATGAAGGTTCCAACCATATCAAAATATGAGAATGCGAGTGACCACACTCTTGGAACTCATGGTATGCATGACTGAAAAAAAAGATTAATTGATGCTTATTAATATGTTTCTAAAACATGATGATATAGCAAAGGAATCAATTGTGGAGATGAAAGAAGAAGATTATATGATATAGATTTTGGAAAAAAAATATTCCATCATTGATATTTTGAAAAAGGATTCAAATATACGCTTGAATATCCGACATATAATATAATATGTATCACTTGTAGCAACACCACCATATAACTCAAGGTGACTAGGGATCTCCCTCCATATTGGATATACCGTCATAGTTAAAAAAAAAAAATAAGGATTACCATACCATATACATATATCCAATGAATCTTGATAGTTTTCAACATGTATCTTGGTGCCCCCCGTAAAAAATGGTGGTAATATAAGTTGTTTCCCAATATACTACCTACTTTTGTCACCCTTCTCAACTACGTCAAAAATATTATTGTAAAGATCAGATTGTACCTTCTTCAGATTTTTTCTAGCCCATGGTATCCTCTCATGTTCAACTAGTGTGTATGTCCATACTATCGGAATAGATGACCCCTTTTACATATTTCATCCCTTCCAAAGAACGCGTCTATGTTGGATAAGATAGTACTTGTGCATCGTTATAAAAGACTACTTTATTTCTATTCCCAAATAAGTCTATAAAATCTCTTCATGAAAACCATGTTAATTGTAAGAGAACAACAACGTATACTACAAACTCATGTAAAAAGCATGCAGATCACAAATTCTATAAGCTTATCATGAAGGTTCCAATTGTAACACAACGTTACACTCTCTTGAAGTTGAAGAAATATCTCGAACAATTAAACAAATCATATCGGTTGCCTTTTCTCTAAGGCTATAACAATCCAAGTTTAAAGTAAGCATAATCACATGTTATATAATTGTCTTGTGTCGTACGCAAAGTTCTTGTGAGGTGATTATGATCATCGGGAATTGTTATCAACTAGGCGAATATGTTCTTACCTAGATTACCTCCTATAGTGTTTATGTGCAGCATTTTAAATTGGTGTTGACCTCATTTAGTGTATCATATATATCAATTTGGGTAAATTGCGGAAGATTCTCTTGAACTGGTAGCAAGGATACTATCTTGTGATTGTGCCCATGGATACAAACATTGCGTAGAACATTATCCGAGGGTGAGTTCATAAATATTCAAGAAAAGGTGCAAGTGTAGGGACCTTTGGAAGAATGAATCTTCCTTGCATTAAAAAAAAGGTTGAACTGCATATTGCCCTTATTGGGCTCGCGTCTAATGCCTTCTTTTCCCCAAAATAAAGCTTGACAACTTGGTATTTTAGGATATCCTTTTTATTCTGTGATGATGTGTTCCGTAAATCTAACAATATACATGATAACTCTAATAGTAATTTAAAAATTATCAAATTATTATATTTACTACGTATATATTTATGTAATTGATTGGGGAAACCTCGATGCTCCGATATCAAAGCTCCATCAGAGTTAGATAAATCTCGAGTTGTATAAATATTAAAATATAAAACTTAGATAAAGTTGTATAAATATTAAAATATAAATTTAAAAAATTAAGACATCAAATGTCTAACATTGCTCAAGACATAATGGATTATAATTATAAGAACATTTCGTTCAAAAATTGTGGTTTCTATTAAAAAAAATGACGTACATAACATGTCTGTAACCATTTTTTATTATATGTAACTTGGTTGCTAAATTTATCAGCAATTATTCGCAATTTGTTTTGTTAACTTAACTTTACTAACCTTATCTCTCCAATTCAAATGATGTCTCGGACTGAATTGGGTTTATATAAAGCATGTATCGTGACGATAACCAAGGACGAATAATAGCTGCACATTAGTGGTACCAATTAAGAATATTTATTAGAATAATGCATATTTACTAAACAAAAAGTTTGAGGAAAGAATATACATCTTTCTAAATCATGAGAACTTCCTACCAACGAATTTGTTGAAGCATTTGTATGAATAATTCAAGGAGCTAAAGCATTTCAATTTGTCGATATTTCGAGAGTTAAATGATGATGTGGTAGATATCGTCTTCTTGTGTGGTTTTTGGGGCATTTGTTTGTTGCGATTTGGTTCGCCACTTAGAAAAGGAGAATAGAAAAACACTGGATATAGTTTTATGAAGGAATCATAAGGGCGATTTTAAAAACACAATCACTATCAGTTTTGAATTTAAGAAAAGTACTAAGAAAATGGTTTTGTGTAGACTAAAGAATTGTTTGGATTTGTTCAACACTGTATTTGAAATTGTAATTTGATTTCTAAGTGACGCAGAAGAATTTTTATGTTTGTTGTTTTGCATTATTCTTTTTCTGCTGAATTGGCCCTATTTGAATTTATATGACAATTTATTAGAGTCTTGTCTACTTCTTTCATGACATAACATATTTTTTTAATTTTTGGCATAATTCAACTAAAAGAAAACTACAATATTTTTACACATATTTCATAATATGGAAAATTCAATGAGTAATTGCTTTGCCAGACTTGCAGTTTATTTTTAACAATGAGAATCATTCTCAATATTTAATTAGTTGTGATTACTATTCTAAGTGCTTCTTGTGTGACTACAATTGACATAAAGTGCATGTAGACTATTTCACCCGAGATTCACGGTCCACCACTAAAGCTTGTAGAAGTTATGTGCTACTAATCATATGACGTCTATGTAACTAGATTAAGTTTATGTTTTTTTCTTTTAGTTGAAAAACATCTAGGTAAATATATTTGTAGAGATAATTCACAAATACACAACCTGACGAACAAACTAACAATAAAGGAAACAAAAATGTGTGTTTTCTTATGAAAAACATAACTTTCTCAAGTTCAAAGGATTACAAATGGAAAAAAACAAAACACAAGTTGAAAGAAAATAAACCAAATTTTAAATGGAAATCTTTTTAAATTGTACCACGAATTTTGTTATTAAAAAACACATAGATAAATAAACATTCATAACACTAAACTCTAATTAACGTGAAAATTTTCTCCAATTAGCCTTCTTCCTCCCCTTATTTCTTCTTTCACATCAGTTTCAACAACCTCTGGCGGCTTTTCGTCGTTGCGGATTCAAAATTGATATGGGTCATAGTGAAAGACTGGTGATTCAGAATAATAAGTTGTATGATGAAATCTAGATTTGAAATATGAAACTCTTTCCAGTAAGGTCTCTCAAACATTTGAGAAACCAGTGTTATCCTCCACTTATTGGAAAAACAATAAGATGTTGTTTTTTAGTCAAACAAATACTATATATCTATTAACTATAAAGCTATCTCAAAATAATTAAGGTTGATTGTCTGTGGGTTAGTTAGCTTAGTGATCTCACGATCAAATGCCACGAAGGTTGCGACTTCACCACTATCATCGATGAATAATTCAATCCTAAACCTAAAAAAAGTTTTGAATTCCATGAATATTAGGATGCAAATTAGAAAAAAAAATATATCGTAATATACAAACAATTTTTATTCTAAAAAAATGAGATATTGATCACTTGGTTACTCATATTGTGGTAGAATCATTGGAATACCTGCGAAACATGGATTTGTTTGTTTGTTACACCAAAGAGTATGAAATATTATTTTTAACATATAGTTAACATGATATTATGCTAAGATAGGGTGATACAGGTATATAAGTCCATCAGTGAGATTGATTCAATCTTTACACCATTGTTGGTTTTATTACTAATAAAACCATAATCAATTCCAACCTTCACATTATGCGCAACATACAAATACATGTCAATATAATTATATCTAAAACTATGAAAAGAGTCAAAACAATTAGTTTTCATATATGTGAAAAATAGAATAAAACATCTAGTTTGAACAATAAAAACCATAATATATTACAAAACAGAAAATTTGTCACTTTTTTCTCATTTTTAAAAATAGTGACCTTCTAACCTATTTTCAACATGCATAACCATTTTTTAAAACTCAACATCATCTAAAACATAGTTAATACCTATCGATAAAGGCATTTCCAATAGCAGAATCATGATTAAATTAAAATAGTGGTGCTGACATGGTATTAAGATATAGGTGACCTGCAAATTGTAAATATGTGGTTGTTATATTGTTTCTAAACATAAAGACATCGAGGAGTATACAACAATGTGTTACAAACCGAATATGTGGGACATTTTGAAAATAGCGTTAAATAACACATACCTCCAACCAGCTAAGAATTAACACCAATAATTAATGTCTTTGTAGGTTGTGAACCAAACTTGTCTAATTGAAGGCGCAATTCCAAGACCTTTTGGTTCCAAACCATTACCTTGATTTCAATTCCTATGTAATTGTTAAGATATGTAAAAGTAAGTTTGTTGCAAATTTTAAACATACATAAATTTTGAAAAAATCTCACAAACTGACCAATCAAGTTTTAAACGTAACAAAACACGATCATTTGAAGATATGAAATCCATCTGTGAATCTGGATGATGGTAATGCGACCAACAACATATGAGAAAAAGGAAAAATTATTGAGCATTTTATCAAAAGAGTAAGCCATACACAAACCAAAATAAAAAGAATCGAATATGGTATATCCTGACAAGTCAAGATTCAGGTTTTACAATGCTATCAATTCGTCAAAGGTCATCAGCCTAAAAAACTCTTCCACAATTATAAAAGAATCTTCAAATATTTCAATTAGTTTTGATGAATTTGTTAAGAGAATTGATATCCTAATATCAGATCATTTTAAGTTTTCGTCAATGCAAACAACATCGATTGCTTCAAAGAGATAATACACCTTTTTGTGAGATGTTTTTGAATCAGGTGTATAGAGCACAATTAATTGTTCTGTACATGTAGTGTCTAAAAAGACAAAATTTATTTAAAATAAACTATCCCAAATGTAATTGTAGTTAAACATGAATTATATAAGTAAAATACTAACCTCTCCATTGAGAAGGATAAATTCATTTCATATCAAATTTTCCTTTTTTTCGTTGGAAAACCTACATATAATCCTTTGCATATTGCGACAACCAATCAAATCAGTAAAGTTCACATGATTAGTTGATGAACCATCGCTAGCATTAAGTGAGACATACATTCTTTCTGGTCAAGAAATCTTATCTATTAAAAGTTAAGTTTACTGAATTCTGGTGCCGCCACATCGACAATGACGTGGTAGTTCAGTGAGCAAACTTAATATCATAACATTTCACATAAAATATTTTAAATGTTTTGTTAACATGAAAAATTTATTATACTTAATATTAATATTTTAATTTTAATAGTTAATAAAATATTTTAAATATTTTGTTAACACAAATATTTTTCTTTAAAAATAAAAATAAAAAAACTAAATCGTTCATTTATACGAGAGATTAAATTTTCCATTATAGATTCAAATATATTTATTTCCATGAATATTATATATAAAAGAAAGATGTTGAGATGTTTTTGTGAAGCCACCTAAGCAAATAAAACAAATTAAAATTAATTATTTATACGTATAAAAATATGTTGGGTTAGTTTCTAAAGAATAAAAATAAAATAATTAATATAATTGTATTTATTGTATTAATATTTCAATTAAAACTATATTATACATTCATAAAAAAGGAATACAATTGTAATGAATGTCTATTTTTTATTTTATGTTTTAATTATATATTAATAAATTGATTTTTTAAAATTTTTATATTTTTCTTTAAAATTGTCCACTACTTGATGCGTATCAGAGTTAAATAAAATAACCTAAACTACCCGCAAGTGCACGGTACGTGTGTAGTATTTTAGGTGTCGATCCCACAGAGATTACGCAACACTATCTAAACTCGAACTATGAATCAAACTTGCTAACGAAAGAATATCGATGGAGAATGAAATACTGAAAGTAAATAAATGAGTTGACTCTTAACGATAGGACAAACGTTCTAGGAATCGAGTTTCACCACAAGACTACCGAAACCGACAATCGATCTATCTATCATGCAATCCCAGTTTAAGCTATCTAAGGCAGACGATCCTAATATGATATCTACCCTCTCTCGAGGCATAGACACGTGATCTAGACAAGTTGCCCCCTACTTTCGTGGCTGACACCTTGAACTAAACCCATAAGAACT
>CM071863.1:56532489-56551720 GCA_036759665.1 Gynandropsis gynandra
CCGTTCACCCTCAACCGTTGCTACCCTACTTTCGTGGCCTAACCTCGGTTGTTCTAAACCTGATCTTCTAGGATTAGAATTCTCCTTTCGGTCCTTCTCCTAATCTCTAACACATGCATCTACGCGGTCGTTCGCAAATACAAGTAAATTAAGCACTCAGATAAAGAATAGATGAACTAAAACGGGAAGATGCATTCAAAATAGATCAAAAGTGGTTCCTGGATAGCCAAGGGCTAATCCCTTCTCCTAAAACAAACAAACTACTCGCTCATGCGTCTGTAAACAAACATAAACGAAATAGAGAGTCTAAGGAACATGAAAACCAAGCGAAACCGAAGTGTCGGGTTGATCTCCAATGCTCCTTGCTTGCCTCCTCGCAAGAGTTTCTTCTCCAATCATGAACTCTGAAAAAGGTCCAATGTAAGCTTCCTTCTAATGACGTCTTCTGCCTCCTTTTAAGCCTCCTAAGTCGGTCCAATTGTTGCCTTAATTGCCCCACCGACTTCCCCTTGTTTTAAGTTAAGTTTACTTAACTTAATAGGCAGTTAGGGGCCGCGACCCGCTCGGGTGATCATTGTGCCCGCTCGGGTGCGGCTAGGGTGAGTCGCGCGGACTATGGTCTACAATGCATGCCCGATCGGGCATGGTATGTGAGCCCGCTCGGGCACAAGGCAATTGGTCGGGCATATTCATGCCCGAGTCGTGCATAAGTGTGCACAAAATTGGCCGTAGGTTTTGCCCGGTCGTGCAAGAGTTGTGCTCGACCGGGTGGAGGCTTTCCATGCTCAATCTCGTCCCGTTTGTCCCGTGATGATCCTCGAAGTTGTTCCTTAGCTCCGTGCATGTCCTTTTAGCTCCAAAATGATCCAAATACGCGTAAAGACCTGTAAGAACATGAAAACACGAAAACAAGTAAAACGGAAACGGAATCATACGTAAAACATCACATATATATCAAAAACGTCTCCTACATCGTGCAAGAAATACGTATGAAAACGAGATGATCACTACTCTACAAATTAATTAAATAAACTAAATTTATTTCCAACATATTCATCACCTAATCATTTTTATTCATCTTCTGAAGTCTCTACTACTCTACAAATTAATTAAAAATAAATGTATTTAATTCAATATTAATATTTCAATTACAAACGTTTTACACATTCAATACAGCAAGTACATACAATTGTAATAAAATGTTTATTTTTTATTTTGCTTTTTAATTATATATTAATTGAAGTTTTTTTGAAACGTTTTAATTTTTTCTTTAAAAGTGTCCATTACTCTATAAATCAATTAAAAGTAAATGTATTTCATTTATTTTAAACATGTTAATCAACTCAACATTTTTATTTCTCTTCTAAAGTCTCCGCTACTTTATAAATTAATTAAAAATAAATGTATTTAATTTATTTACAAACTTTGAGACCTAAATGTCAGAATTAATATTGACTTACCTCCTAATTTGCCTCTAACCTCTTATATTGTCTCTCCTTCAACCTGTCTCATCCACGGACCTCTCGATTCAGTGTCGTCAAACTGAATCCATGGCTTCTCTTTATCGATTCCATGGCTTATTCTTCAAAAATGATTCAATGGTTCACGGGGATGAGAAAATGAGAATGAAGGAAGAGCTGGACATGCAGGGAAGGGTGTGAGGAGAGAGCTTGAGTGGATCTTTGTATTTAAAGATAGAACGCAGTGTGAGAGAAAAGATTCTGATTCCCTTGAACATTCCATATGTTTCGTTTGAAAACATGTTATTTAGAGTACTTAACTCACAATATGTACACTAAATGTTTGTTTAAATGTGCTAGTGACAGTTCCCACGTCTGAGGAAGAGAATCTTGCATCGTAGGAGGTAGATGAGGATGAGGACGTGAATCATCTGTTGAAGTTTTCGTGCTCCGGTTCCATTTGGTGAATCCACGTGTTCAACCTTCTTTTAAAAATATTCATTTAGTTGTAAAAAGAGATTTAACCACAATTCATTGTGTCCTTTCGTCTTCTCAAATTTTCACCTGAAAATCATTTTTGACAATGCTCATCTTTTATTTGAATGATTTTGTTTCATTATATATTATTTCATAATCATAATATGTGGCTGTATATTGCATGACCATTAGAATATCACAATCTTTTATACATATACTTATTAGAAATATATCACAAATATTTATAATTTATATTCTAATTTTTGGATTATATAAATCATTATTTAAAACCTCATTTGATCAAATTAGAAAGAAAAAACTACATTTGTATGTCGCAAAAAATATTTCTTTTACTTTGAACTATATTACATATGGTTTGTGTTTATGTGTATATATGTATATATATATATATATATATATATATAATTTATTTGAATAGATTTATTATTATTCGATTTTATACAAGATGTATTTAAATTATATTTTCTATAGATGAACCTTTAATTTAAATGTGATTATCATGTTATGAAAATAATATAACTACCCGCGCATTGTATTTAAAATAATATAAGATATTTAAAATATTTTTAAAATTATTATACTTAATCAAATACTAATATATTATTAATAACTAAATCTTTATATAAAAATATGAAAAAATCTATATATACAAACATAAATATTTCAAATGTTTTTTAATTTATTATAGTCAATCAAATATTAATATATTATTTATAACTAAATCCATTGTTCTAGATATCGTTAGTCCCTAGTTGGACGCCCGTCAGTGCCTAGCGACTAGTCGAATTAATCGGCGACTAGGCGTTTTTAACTTTTTTTTTTAATTTTTTAATAAATAAGATTTTAAAGTTATGCAATAACAAAAATACATATAATATTAGCAAAATATCATATATAAAATATAAAATCATTCAAAATCATAACATAAATTCATACAAAATCACAAACCATAACATATAAATAACAAAACATTAAAGATTTAAGTATCTAATATTTGCTCAAAAATTTTAAAATATTTTAATAAAATATATATAAATAAATGAAATTATATAGTTAGAAATTAAATTGAAATATAATGGTTGAAGTCAATGTTAAAATAGAATTATAAAAAATATAAAAAAATGCTTATGTTAAATGAAGAAATTAATAAAATTCTAATAATATGAAGAAATGTTTTTAAATTTTTTAATATATAATATCTATTATAAATAATAAAATTAAAATTTTAATAATTATAAATTATATAAAAATAACAAAATATTATAAAATTATCTCCCACCCCTCTTTCTCTCTCTTATCTTTCTTCTTTTTGTAGATCTCCTATCCTCTTTCTTCTTTCTCTTTCTGCAGGGACGACGATCAGGAATACAACAAATCTCCCATCTCTCCAATTCTTACGCCATCTTCTCCCTTCTCTTCCTCCTGACCCACACATCGTCGTCTTCTCCTTTCTCTTCCTCCTTCTCCGCGATTTGGTGGCGATTTTTTCATAGTTAGCCGCCCAGACGGCGATTCCAGGATGCCTATGAGCCAATCGATTAACATGGCCAATTTTAGGATTTTTTGGGCTGCCCCTTATCGCCGAGCGCCTAGGCGGCGACTAGTCAACCGTGTAGAACGATTTTTACATCACTCACTAAATCTTTATATAATAATAGAAAAAAAACTATATATACAAATATAATTTTTTTACTCCTTTAATATAGAGATTTAGTTATAAATAATATATCAAATCTAACATTATAATATTTTACATCAATATTTTAATTTTTAAAAACTTTATTGTATTTAATCAAATATTAATATATTATTTATAACTAAACGGAGGAAAAAATCTATATTTGTATATATAGATTTCTTAATTTTATAATTTGAAGAATAAATATATTTAGTTTTTTAAATTGTATTTAGCTTTTTAAATACCATTTTTTAAAATAAAAATAAAATAAAAAGATTTATGATATGAAAGAGATAGGTGAAAAAAAGAAGAAGAAATAAATGCAACATGAAAAGAGACAAGTTAAATGGTAAATACACATTAATAATTAGTGTTTTAGTAAGGTTTAAGGATAATATTGTAATTATACATATTAAAAATTAGGGTTTTAATAAGTTTTTTAAAGATAATTTTGTAATTTTTTTATTTCTCATGTTTAAGGATAATTTAGTTATTTAATATTTTTACTTATTAGATTATCAAGTTTGTATATTTAGTTTTCAATAGTAAGTTTTTAATTTTATTATTTTGAAGTTTATTTTAATATTTAGATTTAAAAGATGATTTTTTTAATTTAATAATATAGATACCTATTAATATTTTCTAAATCAAAATTGAATTTGAATCTGCATAATGTTGTTTTTTGGTACTCAACATTTCAAGGGTTATAAATAAATTATATCTTTCTTATTTATTAGGCGTAAATTTCGTAATATTACTAATTAACATGTTTTTCGTTTAATATTCATGTGCTTTGCTATTTTATACCTCATCGGCTACTAAGATCTATATAATAAAAAACTAAAGAACATAAAAAATTTTTAAATCAAGTAAGTTTATAGAGTATATCAACTCAATTTTTATCTTCTTTTAATTATTTTTTTTTTGTTAAATACAGATATGGACGAAAGACGTTATCACTATTAAATTCAATAAATCAATAAAACTTAATTTATCATATTTGTATTTGTTTATCTTTATTTTTTTTACATATTTGAAATTCAAAATATTTAAATCCAATTGCTTTAATAAGTATATTGTGGTTATATTTAAAACTGATATGATAGGTCACCAATGAATACCATTTAAGGAGACTTAAAGTTATCAATTAAACGCAAAAAATTAGAGAGTGTAACAATTCACAAACTAATGGTTAACCACATAACAATATATGTTTAAAAGCTCATTTAAAATCCATTATTCGGGCTTTATTGCATAGCTTGATAATGTATTTGGGCAATTGTGTTTCCAATATACGAGTGTACTAAGGAATAGGCATTATAGTGAATTTTAATTGAATTGGATTGTGGATTTCATGTTATGGTATAGCCGTTTATGGTCCCTTGTTCAGAGTCTCTTTTAATGTTTCAATTGTTTCCTTAATTCAGAAGGAATCTATGATGGAGGAAATATGTGAAGTGATAAATCCATGAATGAGGAGTAGGCCTCGTAGGAGGTATTATACTTCAGTTCATTACAAAAAAAAAATGTTACTTTCAACAGGAGGTTCAACTGATCCCTCCATTGAAAAAAAAAACTAACGGTTATCAATGATAATAAATCACATTAGAATCCATTGGAAGATTCAAAAGATTTCAACGATCCAATATTCGTTTTAAACTCCTTTGAAATTTGTTAAAAATGTGACCTAAGTTTCAATGGTCTCACAAGAGATTTGTCCCACAAACATTTAGCAACGAGTTTTAACGAATATTGAATCGTTGAAATCCTTTGAATCTTCCATTGGTAAACCATTGAAATCATATGTCTCGTATCAACAGATGCCCGTTGATATTTTTAAAATTTCGATGCAACTGTTGGAAAAATTCAACACTTAAAGGTCAACGACCATCTGTTGATAATTTCAAACAGAAATAAATATAGGTTAAAAGGGTGGAGTATAGAAGAAACGATCCAGTGACAGAGGAAGTTACACAATAATTCTTACACAGTTAGGAATAATTCATGAGTTTTGATGTGATGCAAATTTTGTCTAAGAACGCAGAACAATCACTACAAAAAAAGGTCATTTCCAACTGAGATATCCGTTGGAAATGGCTAGTTGGATATGACCTTTCTGATCATCTCGTTTTCATACGTATTTTTTCCACGATTTTAGAGATGTTTACGATATAGATGCGATGTTTACGTATGATTTTGTATCCGTTTTACTCGTTTTCGTGTTTTCGTGTTCTTACAGGTTTTAATGCGTATTCGGTTCATTTTGGAGCTAAAGGACGTATACGAGGCAAAGTACCAACATCGAGGATCATCACGGAACAAACAGAACGAGAATCGGCGAGGACCAAGCTTAGCCCGTGCGGGGCATTTGGTTTGACACTTTGTCCAGCAACTTGATCACGAGTCGGGCGAGCAATCAGCACGGTCGGGACATCAGCCCGAGCAGGGCACATCCCAGCCAGACCGGGGCACGCATCACCCCGACCGGGGCACTCATCAGCCCGTGCGGGTCGCCTTGTTTTTCATCGCGATCATGCGCGATCATGCGCGCCGCGCTCGCGCGGGTCACACACTCAGCCTGCGCGAGTCGCGTCCGTCACCTGCAACTTACAGATAAGTTAATTTGTCTTAAAACGAAAAGGAACTTGTTGGTGACTTATACAATAAGAAAAATGACTTTAGAGAAGAAGAATAAATGATATTTTGCTTAAGAGAGTAATGGAAATGTTGCCCAACTTAATCAAGAACGGAAAACTCATGAAAAGGCAAAATCGGTGGCTGCTGCAACAAAAGGAAAAGAACGAACAGCCAGAAGGAAAAAGGAGGAGAAAAGGAAATAAAAGAGGAAGGAAAAGGAAGAACATGAGCTAAGGGTTGAGGAGAGCTTCAGTTAGAGAGAGTTTTGAGTTTTTGCATCGAGGAGAGAGAGTAGAGAAAAGAAGGAGATTCTTGCGAAGGAGACGTACAAGGAGCATTGCAGATCAACCCAAGACTTCGGTTTCGTTTGGTTTTCATGTTCCTTAGACTTTTTACTTCAATTATGTTTGTTTACGGACGCGTGAGTGAGTAGTTTGTTTTGTTCTAGGAGTAGGGATTAGCCCTTGGCTATCCCGGAACCACTTGATTTATCTTTGAATGCATCTTCCCGTTTTCTTTTATTTATTCTTTATATGAGTGCTTGAATGAATTGTATTTACGAAGGCCAAGTAGATGAATGTGTTAGGGATTAGGAGAAGGACCCAAAGGAGAATTTTAGTCCTAGAAGATCAGGTTTAGAACAACCGAGGCTAGGCCACGAAAGTAGGGTAGCAGCGGTTGAGGGTAAAACAGATGAATCACAGATATTATGGGTTTAGTTCAAGGTGTCAGCCACGAAAGTAGGGGATAACTTGACTAGATCACGTGTCTATGCCTTGAGAGAGGGTAGATATCATATTAGGGTCGTCTGCCTTAGATAACTTGACTGGGATTGCATGATAGATAGGTTGATTGTTGGTTTCGGTAGTCTTGTGGTGAAACCGGATTCCTGTAACATTTGTCTCATTGTTAAGAACTAGTTTGTTTATTTGTTTTTAGTATTTCATTCTCAAATCCCATATTTCTTTCGTTTGCAAGTTTGATTCGTAGTTTGAGTTTAGGTTGTGTTGCGTAGTCCCTGTGGGATCGACACCTGGAGTACTCAAGACGTGTCGTGCAATTGCAGGTAGTTTAGGTTATTTGTTTGACTTTGATAACGCATCAATTTTTTGGCGCCGTTGCTGGGGACTTTTGTCAACACGTCTTAGATTCGAGCCTAGAGTCTTTCTTGTTTGTTTTTGTTTTTTTGCTTTCTTTTCTTTTGCTTCTTTCTACCTAATTCTGTTTCTTTGTCCTTTGTTGGTTTATGACCAGATCTCAAGGTGCTTCAAATCTACTCCAAATCAACCCCGAGATCGAGCGCACTTGTAGACAACTGAGAAAGGGCAAGGAAGAACGTAACACAGAGCCGTCAGATCAACGAGATATGGATAATAAGAACGGTCGCGAACAACCTCAATTACCTCTCGGTAATTTGGGGCACATTCAGCAACAACAACTCGCGCCTCAACCGTGAGAACCATAGGCTCCTCCACCACGTTGCCTCAGAGATTACGTGGTGCTGAACATGAACAATGTGCAAACAGCGATAAGGATGCCTGCTGTTGCTAGGGAACAGTTTGAGATTAAGCCAGTAATGATCAACATGCTTTATCAGAAGCAATTCATGGGTGAAAATCATGAGGATCCCCATCAGCATCTCAGAGACTTCCTAGAGCTTTCTGGTACATTCAAGATACACGGAGTCTCTTCCCCTTCTCAATTGGGGGACGAGCGAAAACATGGCTGCAATCGCTTCCCCGATGGTCCATCACGACTTGGGACCAGCTCAGCACATTGTTCCTATCACGCTTCTTTCCTCCGAGCAAGACGATTCAAATAAGGGAGGAAATCACAACGTTTAGATGCAGAGATGGAGAAATCTTGTTTGAAGCGTCGGGCAGATTTAAGGATCTTCTACAGGTGTGTCCACACTATGGTCTCGAGCAGTGGTACGTTATCCAAACCTTTTACAACGGAATTTCAGATGAACACCGAACGACATTGGATAACGCTGCTAGAGGATCATTTGTGGATCTGAGCGTCGAGGAGGCATACGAGCTGATCGATAACCTCGCCATGAACCACACTATGTGGTCAACACCGAGAGGTATGCCTAATAGCAATTGTCGCCTATACGAGCCGAATCAGAGCAGAGCGACGGGCAATGCAGCAAACGCCATGTACTGCATGAATTGCGGAGATACATAACATGTGGCTTATCAATGCACGCTGCAAGAGAACGTGGAATAGATGAATTATGCCCAGCAGCAAGGACGCAATTCGGGAATACCTATAACCCGAATTGGAGGAATCACCCGAACTTGTCATACCGAACGACTCAACCGATGAAGTATTCGAGATTTCAGCAACCACAACAGCCATACCAGCACAATAACCAACAATTTTAGCATGCTCAGCAAGTTCCGCAAGCTCCTTAACCTCCTGAAGCCTCTTCGTCAAACCTGGAGGGAGTGTTGCTCGAATTTATCAAGGAGCAAAGGCAACAACATTCAACTCAAACCAAATTCAATGCGGATGTGGGGACAGCGATCAACGAGCTCAAAACTCAGATGGAATCCTTCAGCAACCATGTTAAGAGCTTAGAGAACTCCGCAGCACAACAAGCTGCCTCATCCTCTCGGAATCCCGGATAGCTTCCAGGTAAACCCGAATTGAACCCGAGTACGTGAATGCTATTTCTGTGTGCAGTAGTGATATGATCGAGCATTCCCCCTCCAAAGAGCAAGAGCGAGCTGCTGGTACGTCCATGAAAAGAGGCAAAGGTATGATTGCGATTATGGAAGGAGTCGAACCAGATTTGGACAAACCATACGTTGTTCCACCGGCGTACCAACCTCCAATACCGTTTCCTCAACGGTTGGTGAGCAGTAAGAATGAAGAACGAGTGGGAAGATTCGTAGAGGGTCTCAAGAAGCTTGACATCAACATCCCATTCATGGAAGCCCTCCAAAAGATGCCTAATCACGCCAAACTCATAAAAGAGGTACTTTCCAAAGAGAGGCATATCGAAGAGAACGAGACGGTAGCACTCACCGAGGAATGCATCGCTATCCTTCAAAACAAGCTGCCACCAAAGTTGAAGGACCCCGGAAGCTTCTCCATTCCATGCACAATAGGTAATATTGATATTGAAAATGCTTTGTGCGATTTAGGGGCAACCGTGAGCATCATGCCACACTCAGTTTTTAAGCGGATGGACCTCGAAAATCTCAAACCTACGAAGATGTCTCTACGCCTCGCGGATCGTTCGGTAAGATATCCGGTGGGAATTGTTGAAAACGTTCCCACCATGGTAGATAAGCTTTGCATTCCCACTTATTTTGTTGTACTTGAAGTAAAGGAAGTTGCTAGGATAACTATTATTCTTGGTAGACCGTTTCTAGCTACTGCAGGTGCCATGATAGACGTACAACAAGGAAAGCTTTCCTTACGTGTCGGAGATGAGACGATAGAATTCAACTTGTCCAGTCCCATGAACGGAGTCGAAAACCAGTTCTTGTCTCAGCGTTGCTACCCTCGTCGGTGCTGGTGGCCGATACGCTCGATCGGTCAGCAACTCGATGATACTCTCCATGCAACGCATCTGCATTCGCACTTCTCGAAGCTGAGATTGCGTTACTTGAAGAGCATCGTGTGTTCCACGAAGAGCATCTTGCGTTGTTCGAAGTGTAGTTTCGAGCTGCTCGATACGTCGTTCTTGTGTGTAAGTCTCTTGGACCGTGGGGGTACCGTCGTGGCGTTCTCTATGATATCCTTTTATAGTGATCCTATATCATATAGACGCCCTATACGGTCTAACAGACTGCATGTAAAACACGTTAAAGTTAGTATATCGTTAGAAAATATTTTATGTAACTAAAGACTTATAGTAGCAATGATCTTATTATATACATATAAATAAATTTTGTTCTATTGTAAAGGAAAGAGATCGTTGGGAGTTTAACTGATGGCTTGTGATTGCTGTGTGATCTTCTCCGTCACAACTTTCACGGTCCGTTCCGCCTGAGCATCGACCAGCTCAAGTTCATCGACATCTTCCCCGACGACGGATTTCTTCTTGGCGTGGGTATCTACAATCAACTCAAGAAGAGTCGATTTTTTTCTCATCCTCTGCATCTGTAACATTATAATAATATGACTAGTCAACAATTTTATATAACAATAAATTTAAATCATTAATTTAAATAAATTTTACCTATTCTTTCTTTCATTTTGGGAATGACTTCAATCCCGAGGTATGACGATCCAGACCATCCTTGAAAACCTTCTCACCTTACCGATATTTTTTGGCCTTCTCGCTTTTGGCCTTGAAATTCTCTAACTCCCAATATTGTATGGGTTGGTTGAATACCTTGTCCTTTGTCCATATCGGTTTTGCATTCTTTTTGTAATAGTTGCGCTTGGCATAGTTCATTATCAAGCGCAAACTCGGCTTGGATATCATGCATTCAAGAGGTATAGATGCTCGATGTATCCTTCTTTTGCCATCTATATGCTCGCTGCAAAATTAAATTTCAATCAATGAGTTTATAAATAAAAGTATATAATAGTTTAAAAATTAATTTATGTTAAAAATACTTACAATAAATATACGCCACCATCGGCAGCGTATAACTTCTGGCTTTACCTGCCAGGAGTAATAGAGTCGATCTTGTAGCGAACCTAGGATGATGTTGTTGTTCGTGTGTTTTAGAATATCATCCACGCCAAATCTGCACGTGTAAGTCAAATAATTAGATAGTATTTATAGTTAACTTCAATATAAGTTTTTCTAACTAATATCTTTCATCTCATCAGACGTTCAAGATCAATAATAGGGACAGAAGGACACAGGTCGAAACTATCCATCAATGCGTCTATATTCACCAAATCATCTTCTTTATAAAATATCAGCGGTGTTGATATAGGTGATGGAGGCCAATATAGTGGTGGTGAAGGCAGTGGCGGGGCTCCTGCAGAACTTGTCAATATTCCACCGTAACCGAGAAATTTTCGAGCTTTCATTGTTTTTTAGTGTCACAAATTAAGTTTGATAGAAATTGGTAATTTGATTTTGAGATTGTGTTGAAACTGAACTGTTCAATGGTTAAAATATAGATATTTCCAATAGGCATCCGTTGGAAATTCCAATGGATGTCCGTTGGAAAGAACGTCACCTCAAGGGGTGCAATTAATTGACATGACTGTTGGGATTTCAATGGGCATCCGTTTGAATTTCCAACAGATGCCATTTGGCAAAGCGTGTTCACGAGGCAATGGACTATGAAAACGAAACATGATGCAGTAGCCTAGCTTAGCCATGATGATTGTGTTCAACGGACATCCGTGGCAATGTACCACCAGGCATCCGTTAGCGTCTGCAATGGGCATCCGTTGATGTCTGCCAACGGTCATCCGTTGGTATTGTAAACCTTGGCAATAGGCATATGTTGGGAGTTAGCAATGGATGTCCGTTGAAATTCGAAAAACCTTGAAATTTTTCTAAGTATTGAACATAATTAAATGGTTCAAGGGGTTCTGTTGTTGTTCACAACGGATGCTCGTTGAAACTTGAATATATAATGTTAATAAAAATAATTTAAAAAATTTTAGATATTACAATTACACAATTCACATTTTTTTTTTCTGTTGACTTTTCGATTGGCGAGTCTTCCTTCAATTTTTCATCGAATAATTCACCGTGTTCATCTTTTACATCTTCCGGTTCAACGTCTTCATAATCGCAGATGTATTATCTATTTATTTCAGTTCTTGCAAGAATATCGTCTTGATTGTTTGTATCAATTAACCATATCGGCTCAATATGATCGGTTTGCAACAGATCTTCTTTTTAATTTGTGTTTATAACTCTGCACGGCTTGATCTTAACTACGACCCATCACTCCGCTCTTTTACGTTTTAATGTTATTGGATATTACACGTAACGTACTTGGTCTTCTTGGTCTATTGTGATGAATGGATCATACTTAACATATTGTCATGCAAAATAATGTCGATTCTAAACTATCGATTTTTTGTGTACCACGTCCTACGGTTGGATCGATACAGTATAAAAAGATTATCTTCACTCCAATGAGAACGAGATATTCTATATGTAGGATTTGGTGCAAAATATCATAGAAATTATCAGCAGCTATTTCACTATTAACACAAACGTCGTAATTGTACGTGTTTCTATGTTTTCCTTGTTCGTAAGTGTGGAATGTGTATCCACTAGTAAACAAAATTGGCCAACACGAAACATTTCTTGCAAGACTATTAGCAAAACCTTTTAACCAGGTAGGATGTCTCTCATCGAAACATTTGACCTATATAACATAAAAACAAATGAATACTTTATAACATAACATTTTTTCATATATATATATATATATATATATATATATATATATATATGAATATAAGTATATTTACCTAATCTCTCAACCACGAGCCATAATTTTGAACTTTCATTTTCCTGAGTTCATCTGCATTTAGATGAGGAAATGTACCCGTTACTTCTTCATCAAATATCTTATAATGAAAATGCGTTAACACACAAATATATTATAAATCTATATATTTGAGCTTAAAAGATCGATATTCTTTGTCTTGTACCCTTTGAAAGTAATGGCTTTTGACAATTTAGTAATGTATATGTATGGACGTGTTAATACCCCTCTGGTGTTAGCCAGTATTATTCGGAATCCCTCTTATACATCGACTCGGTGTAAAGATTTCAAAAAATTGTGCCAAATTGAGTATTATATTGATATAGATAGTTTGCGTGATCTTCTAGTAAACGTTGTTGTTTCTTCGAAATATGCGACTCGAAATACAATGTGTTGAGATATGTGATTTCTTCCAACAAGTACTGTTTAACAATAGATCGTTCAATCACTGCTTTGCTTTTTGTTTTTTTCTTTAGTTGAAAGAAAACCCTTTCCAAAAGGATACATCCATCTGAGTTTTACTAGCCTACCGAGTATTGCTTTATCTGGTAAATGTATTAGCAAATGTTCCATGACATTGAAGAAGGAAGACGGAAAAACTTTTCCTAATGAGCATAACTTCAAAGATATTGTTTTTCAATAATTCTAAGTCATCACTTTTTAAATTTCTTGAACATATATCTCTTAAAAATATGCTAATTCTGTACAGCACATCGTGAACGTTTCGTGGTAAGAGCTCAGCAAATGCAGTTGGAATGAGTCGCTGCATAAAAATGTGACAATCGTAACTTTTCGACCCGATCAGCCTCGAACCCACAATATCCACACACCGAGCAATGTTCGATGCATATCAATCTGAAAATTTATCGTATTCTTTTAACCACCTTAATCATGCAGTTTTAGTTGGCCCAGACAATTGAATATTGGGATAGATGCCCTTCAATCTCGTAAATCCAATTTAGGTCTTCGACATATTGTTTTCAAATCTTTTTTTGATTGTATATTATCCTTCATTTCCCCTTCACATTTAAAACATGGCGATGATGTCATCGAAAAAGTTCTTTTCGATATGCAAAACATCTAAATTATGACGTAATATCAATGATTTCTAATATGCAGTTCCCAAAAAAACTACGTTTATACAAGTTATGCCATTCACGATCTCCACCGCATTCTGCTGATTCTTGTAAATCTCCCATCGTGTAAAGGATTTGCGTTCCAGTTGTATGCACGGTGCCTCCTCTTTTTATACCATGTTCTTTCGAAAATTTTATATCTTTTTTCAATGTATGTCCAGAGGGAAGAAATCTTCTATGACAATTAAACCAACATGGTTTCTTCTAATGTACTTGTCGAAATGAATATGTATCCTCCATACAATATAGACATGCCAATCTCTCGTATGTGCTCAATCCAGAAAACACTATATAGGCAACGTTAATGCAATAAAAAATAGGATTGCAGATTAAAATTGTTATTTCAGGAAGTTGAGATATTCAAGGAGCACAAATTCAAATCAAGGGAGACTGAAGGAAGTCAACGAGAAGATCAAGGAGAAGAAGGAGGATTCAAGTTGAATCTGGCGGATTCAATGCTGAAGAAAAATCAGCAAGACGGCGCGGCTGAAGAATCGGAGAGGATTGTTGAGCCGAGCGAAAGACAGAAAAGTTAACCTGAAAAAGAAAAACAAGGTTAACGATTCTGGTGAATATCACTGAAGTACACGAAACAGAGAAAGAGAGAGTTCTAAGGTTTTAAGTGTACTTAGTTAGATATTGTACTGTGCGGAGAAACAGTAAGGTTGTATTTACGTCTAACTCAAGGGGAGTTATCCGCGGAGATCTTTGGTACATTGTAAAAAGTGGCACGTGTACTTAAAGATTGACAAGTAAATAAACAAATGTTGTTTGATATTTCTGGTCTCTTTGGATTATTGATTCACTAGTTATCTTCTACAAGTTTTCAATTGGTATCAGAGCTGGTAACCAAAATTTAGAGTAAATCTAAAAACTGGTTAGAGATCCGAGAAGACGACTAAAATGGAAAGACCAAGAGACATGTATTCGTTTGGAAAACCCGTCATGTTAGATGCATCTAACTATGGATACTGGAAAGTTAAGATGAGAGCGAGCATACGAGGAATTGACGAAGATGCTTGGAGTGTAGTTAAGAACGGATGGACACCTAGTGAAAAAAGGAAATCAACATTCAATGCAAAAGTCCTGACAGCTATCTTTTCATCATTAGATATAAATGAATTTAAACAGGTTCAAGGATGTGAGTCAGCTAAGGACGCATGGGATACACTGGAAACTATCCATCAAGGCATAACAAATGTTAAAAGAACACACCTAGATATATTGGAACATCAATTTGAGAAGCTGGAGATGGGAGAATATGAAAGTGTGAAAGAATTTAGTGGTCGGACGAATGCAATCGCAAACGAGGTAAGTGTACTTGGACAGAACTTGGATGATAAGAAACTGGTCAAAAAGCTACGGAGATGTCTTCCGAGGAAGTTTCATGCACAAAAGGTTGCTATGAATATGTCACTAAACACAGATACAACTAGTTTCAAAGAAATAGTTGAAATCTGGGCAGCATATGAACTTGAACTCCAACTGGAACAAGGGGATATTTCCAAAGATGGAAACAAAGGAGTTGTATTACAAGCAGCTTCAGAAAGCACCAGGTTGGACAATATTGAAGAAAACATTGTGTTACTGACCAGAAAATTTGAAAAATTCATGAAGAGAAGGTGAGGGATGAAAAATTCATTAACCGAAGATGCTGGATACAGAAAGGAGAACAAATCTGGATCTCAATGTCATGAGTGCAAAGGTTTTGGTCATTTCAAATCAGAATGTCCTAGCATCACTAAAAGGGAAAGTGTTTTGAAAAATCTCAGAGAAACACAGTGCTTCAAATGCAAGGGTTTTGGTCATACAAAGAATGAATGTACTGACAATAATCTGGTAAAAGGAAAATCACTAATCATGCTTAATGAATCCAGTTCTGAATCCGAAGAAGAGTCTGAAGAAGAACAGTCGAGCTTTGTTGCCTTCATTGGCATTATTGATGAGAACGATAAAGAAAGTGAAAAAGATCAACTTGAAGAAGAAGATGAAGTTGATGCAGAGATGATATACAATGAGTGGGTTAGGATGGGAAAATTTAATGTTCAACTGATCAAGGAAAATGAGAATCTGGAAGCTCAGATTCAGGATATGAAGAAAGAAGTAGTTGCTAAGGAAGAAGAAGTGCACTTCGTCAAAAGGGAGTTAGAGGAGACAAACAAACAACTAAAGATGCTGTCAAATGGTATAGACAAATTGGATCACTTGCTCTCTATTGGAAAAATGAAAGGTGACAATCATGGAATCAGATATGTCGGGAATACAAACAAGACGGAAAACAAATTCATTTCTGGAGGTGACCCGCAAGAAAGTTTGAAATGGAAAGAAAGACAGCTGATTCATGGTACTCTAAATAAAAGCCAGAACAGACAAAATTATGATAGAAGAAGAAATTGGATTGATCATGTTGTTGATTACAGACCTAGAGGAAAATATCAGAAATCTTATCAACATTACAACCAGAGAAGAAAAATGTCAACACAGAACTATGGACATAACCATTGGCGAACGCATTATGGTAAGAATAGAAAGAGGAACTCAGTTGTCTGTTACTTCTGTGGAATCAAGGGTCATAAGCAACGCTTGTGCTACAAGAAACACATGTATGATGCAGGTAAGTCGTCAAACGTAAAACAAATCTGGGTAAAGAAAAGTGATCTATACTGCAATGTTGCATACATTTCTGCTCAGAATGAAAAATCTAATACCTGGTACTTTGACAGTGGATGTTCCAGACACATGAAAGGTAATAAAGAATTACTTTCAAATTTTGTTGAAATTAAGAATGCAGGGAGTGTAGTGTTCGGAGATGGGAACAAAGGAAAAATTCTTGGCAGAGGAGATCTCAAGTCACCTGGACAACCAGCATTGACAAATGTTCAATTTGTTGTGGGTCTAACGGCTAATTTAATTAGCATCAGTCAACTTTGTGACAGTCATCACCAGGTTAAATGCACTAACAAAGAATGTTTAGTGATGACTTCTGATAATAAATGTGTACTTACAGGTTCACGGTCCTCAAACAACTATTACGTGTGGACTGAAGAGAAAGTGTGTTTTAAAGCAACAGACGATGCACTATTATTGTGGCATCAGCGGCTAGGACACGTAAACTACAGATCCTTGGTGAAATTGTCTGAATCTGCAGCAGTAAGAGGTATACCTAAGCTAAAATTAGATAAAGCAGAAATGTGCAAACCGTGTCAGCTAGGTAAACAAGTCAAAGTTCATCATAAAAAAATGCCCGAAGTGAAGACCGAAAAAATCCTGGAGCTGGTACATATGGACTTGATGGGTCCAATGAGAACAGAGAGTTTTGGAGGGAAAAGATACATTTTTGTTATTGTGGATGATTTTTCTCGATACACTTGGGTAAAATTTCTGAGAGAAAAATCTGAAACGTTTGAGCTGTTTCATTTCCTGTTTCTTCAATTTAAAAAATACTAAAGGTTGTATTGAGAGAATCAGGAGCAATCATGGAAAATAATTCGAGAATGATGGATTTAACAAATTTTTTCAAAAGCATGGCATCATTCACGAATTCTCAGTGTCCAAGACATCGCAGCAAAACGGAGTCGTTTAAAGGAAGAACAGGACACTGCAAGAAATGGCTCGAGCAATGCTGCATGGAAAGTCTATATCTATCAGGTTTTGTACAGAAGCCATAAACACAACATGTTATATCATTAATCGTGTGTACCTACGTCCAGGTATGTCTAAAACACCATATGAGCTGTGGAAAGGTAAGAGTCCAAATTTATGTTATTTTCATATTTTTCGGTACACTTGCTTTGTACTTAATGTGCGTTATATCAAGTAATAAATTACCTAGACTAACGATTCCGCAAGAATACAGATCGTGTAGCAACTAGGGTCGAACACAAGGAATTGATGCAACTCTAAAGCTATTAGACTAATGAATAAGACGTGTGAAATCAATAGTGGATGGAATGCAAATGCAAACTAACTAAACTAATGATAGGAATGACTCAAAGACTAAACACCATAGGTATCGAGAGTTGCACAACGATGTAACAAAGTTCTAACAAGATAATTGGTCTAAGATACTATCACGAGTTCAGGGAATTCAAGCTCTCCTATAGGAACTGGAACTGACTGACTTGTCCACTATCTAGAATGCGTATACCAATATATCTATTGCGCATCTCACATACATAGACGCATTACGACCGCTATCCCTATCCCTAGATTCAATCGATTGACCTGGCGTAGATTCTAAACCGATTAAACCCTAAATCATGGCTAGGTTCCAAAGTCTAATGCCCTGGCGTAGATTTATTAGACTTCTAACATCAACCGTTAGAGTGGCGTACAGGAATGAAAGCATTAAACGCAACCAATCAATCTGAAAACACGATCAAGTACTGAATTCATTCATATCGAGTGGCGTACAAGAATGAAAGCATTAAGATCCACCATTCATTAAGCACGAAACTTCATTACATATTGGCAATACTCTCTAACCTATGGCTGTAGATCTACTTGGACATGAACTCAGAAAACGAAACACAAAAGAATACTAAATTAGACATAGATAGAGAAAGAGATTCCTCCATATTCATATACCGACGTCTTCAATAGATCCTCCATGCTTCGGATCCCTTGTTCCGTCCTTCTCGATCTCTCCAAGTGTGTCTCTAATGTCTCTGAATCGTCCCCCCCTTCAATCTGGTTCGAATCCCCTTTATTTAGATCTGATTTCTCATGATTTGGCCGTTCTAAAACTTAGGAATTGGTTGAGATAAATCAGGACCCGAGCGGGCACAGCTTTTACCCGCTCGTGCAGGCCCTATGCCCGACCATTTGCCTTCATTTAGCCCGAGCGGGCACCCATGCCCGATCGTGTAAATCTTCAGCCCGAGTCGTGCAAAGCTACGGCAAATTCTTGGCATCAATTAGCCCGAGCGGGCACTCCAATTCCACCCGAGCGGGCACCCCATTCTGGTCGTGTTCCTTGAGTGCCCGAGTCGTGCAAAGCTACGGGGGTAATTGGCAGCAATTAGCCCGATCGTGCACACTTCCAATGCCCGAGCGTGCATGTCTTTAAATGTTGTTTCCGCTCCTTTCGCTCGGTGTTTGAATGTTCACTTCAATCCATGGCCTTGCACAAGTTGAACCTTGTCACTCAACTACGTTTTCGGGGTTAGATTGCCATAATCTTTCGTGTTTCTCCTCATGTCTTTGTTTCCTATGAAAAACACGAAATGTAGATGAAGTCTTCGAATAAACTCGATAAATGAGTGAAATCTAAGTAATCTACTTAAAACTAGACCTAAGAATCACGTAAAAACTACAACGGATTGCATATTATCAAACTCCCCCAGACTTAACCTTTTGCTCGTCCTCGAGCAAACCTAGAGTCGAGTA
>CM071863.1:56554566-56583608 GCA_036759665.1 Gynandropsis gynandra
TCGAACACAAGGAATTGATGCAAATCTAAAGCTATTTGACTAATGAATAAGACGTGTAAAATCAATAGTGGAATGGAATACAAATGCAAACTGAACTAAACTAATGATAGGAATGACTCAAAGACTAAACACCGTAGGTATCGAGAGTCGCACAATGATGTAACGAAGTTCTAACAAGATAATTGGTCTAAGATACTATCACGAGTTCAGGGAATTCAAGCTCTCCTATAGGAACTGACTGGCGTAGACTTGTCCACTATCTAGCATGCATATACCAATATATCTATTGCGCATCTTACATACATAGACGCATTACGACCGCTATCCTAATCCCTAGATTCAATCGATTGACCTGGCGTAGATTCTAAACCGATTAAACCCTAAATCATGGCTAGGTTCCAAAGTCTAATGCCCTGGCGTAGATTTATTAGACTTCTAACCATCATCCATCGAGTGGCGGACAGGAATGAAAGCATTAAACGCAACCAATCAATCTGAAAACACGATCAAGTACCGAATTCATTCATATCGAGTGGCGTACAAGTATGAAAGCATTAAGATCCACCATTCATTAAGCACGAAACTTCATTACATATTGGCAATACTCTCAAACCTATGGTTGTAGATCTAATTGGACATGAACTCAGAAAACGAAACACAAAAGAATACTAAATTAGACATAGATAGAGAAACAGATTCCTCCCTATTCATATACCGACGTCTTCAATAGATCCTCCATGCTTCGGATCCCTTGTTCCGTCCTTCTCGATCTCTCCAAGTGTGTCTCTAATGTCTCTGAATCGTCCCCCCCTTCAATCTGGTTCGAATCCCCTTTATTTAGATCTGATTTCTCATGATTTTGCCGTTCTAAAACTTAGGAATTGGTTGAGATAAATCAGGACCCGAGCGGGCACAGCTTCTACCCACTCGTGCAGGCCCTATGCCCGACCATTTGCCTTCATTTAGCCCAAGCGGGCACCCATGCCCGATCGTGTAAATCTTCAGTCCGAGTCGTGCAAAGCTACGGCAAATTCTTGGCATCAATTAGCCCGAGCGAGCACTCCAATTCCACCCGAGCGGGCACCCCATTCTGGTCGAATTTTCAACTTACGTACTAGGAGAGTTATTGAATCAGTAAATGTTGTTTTTGATGAGGATCATTCAACTGATAGTGTTATTTTTCCTTTTTCGTCACAAACTGTGCAAGAACAAATAGAGTCAACTCATGAACATTTAAGTGCACCTACTGATCAACATACGGCTGAATGTGAAACAGATGGAGATACCTCGGAACATGAGAGTCCTCGAACAAATATGGAGCAAATAACGGTACACAAAAATCACTCAATAGAAGATGTTATTGGAAATCTTGAGGATGGAATACGCACACGTAACAAACCACGAATAAACTATCATGACATGGTAAATTTTGCATGTTTTACTTCACAAATAGAACCAAAGTGTGTTCGTGATGCATTAGATGATGAATCCTGGATCAAAGCTATGCATGAGGAGTTAGAGCAATTTGTTCGAAATGATGTCTGGATTTTAGTTCCTAGACCAGTGAACTTGAATGTTATTGGCACGAAATGGGTGTTTAAGAACAAAACCAACGAGCAAGGGGAGATTGACCGTAATAAAGCAATATTAGTAGCACAGGGATATACGCAAGTAGAAGGAGTGGATTTTGATGAAACTTTTGCTCTTGTGGCTAGATTAGAATCGATTCGTCTATTGCTTGGTGTTGCGTGTTTCTTTGGTTTTAAACTGTTTCAGATGGACGTGAAGAGTGCATTTCTTAATGGGATACTTCAAGAGGAAGTTTATGTAGAACAACCGAAAGGATTTGAGGATCCACATCATCCAGAGCATGTCTACAAGCTAAAGAAAGCCTTGTATGGACTAAAGCAAGCACCCCGTGCTTGGTATGAAAGACTTAGAAGCTTTCTTGTGCAGAACGACTACAAAAGAGGGAGAGTTGATAAAACATTGTTTATTCATGATTCCGATGGAATTTTGTTGGTTGTACAGATATACGTTGATGACATTGTGTTTGGCTCTAAATGGCAGGAAAAAGTGAACTGGTTTGTGCAAACTATGAAGAGGGAGTTTGAAATGAGTATGTTTGGAGAACTCAGCTACTTCCTTGGTCTAGAAGTGAAACAACTCGGCGATGGACTATTTATTTCTCAGAGTAAATACGCCAGAAATCTGGTGAAAAGATTTGAACTAGATCACAGTAAATCGGCGAGTACCCCCATGTCAACATCAACAAAGTTGACAAAATATGCAGATGGTGAAGATGTTGAGGTTAAATTATACAGAAACATGATTGGTAGTCTTCTTTATCTCACTGCAAGTAGACCTGATCTATGTCTAAGTGTAAGGATTTGTGCCAGATATCAAGCTAAACCGAAGAAATCCCAGTTGCTTACTGTTAAACGAATTATCAAATATGTCAAAGGTACAACCGAGTATGACATATTATATTCAAAAGATACTAACTGTGAACTTGCTGGTGTCAGTGATGCTGATAGGGGAGGAAATGCGGATGATCGTAAAAGCACATCTGGAGGCTGTTTCTTCCTTGGAAACAATTTAGTTTCATGGCATAGCAAGAAACAAAATTCGACATCTCTTTCTACTGTTGAAGCTGAATACATTGCCTTGGGAAGCTGTTGCACTCAACTATTATGGATGAATCAAATGCTCATGGATTATGGTATGAAATCTAGAACTTTTACTGCATGGTGTGATAATACTAGTGCTATAGACATATCGAAAAGTCCTGTTCAACATTTTAGAACAAAGCACATTAAAATAAGACACCATTTTCTAAGGGAAAAAGTTGAGCATAAAAACAAATGAAAGTGGAGTATGTGCCTTTGGAACGTCAGCTTGTAGATATTTACACAACACCCCTGGATTTAAATCGGTTTATTTCTCTGAGAAAATCACTTGGTGTTTGTGAGCTTTGATCGTTCCTTGCATATTACATTGGTAGAATTATGTTTCGGAGTGTCTGATGATCTTACGTAGAAGATCAAAATTACTGAAATGTCTGCTTGATTTAAGTACACTTAAATGCTCATTGTTCCGAATCTTGAACACTGTTAACATATTTGCAAGTTACAGGTCCTTTATCTGGTGACCTAAGTGCACTTAAAACCCTACTTACTCCTCTGACAACTTTTATGCGTATTCATATACAAAAATAAAACTAGTTTGTCATGAGTATATGCTCGGGTCTAAGTTGGGAGATATTCAGTTTCAGTTATAACGTCCTATGACACAAAGCAAAAATTGTGCTTACATACTCCTCTATGCGTGCATAAGAGTATACCTAAAAGGGTAGTCAAAGAGTTTGTTATATGAACAAAAGGATATCTACACAACGTCCTAGAAGCTGTGAATGAGTGGTTAAAATAAAGAAAAACGAAAAAGGAGAAAATAAAAAAATGATAAGAAATAATGCGATAGAACAGATTGTTTTAAGTGGAAAACAATTTTCAGTAAGTGTACTGAAACGATCAGCCGTTTACAGTTCTTAACTAATTCTTAACGGTCTGATTTTACTTTAACTCTCTCTATCATGTTCTATGAGTAGGGTTTCACATTGATCTGACGAGCACTAGCAGCACTTGAGTGTTTTTTCTCTTTCAGAGCAACATGGCAGTTTTTTTTAAATGTGATTGGAGAGTTTGTGGGCTGATGTGACTAGTGCAGTTACTTCCATTTTTTTCAAAATCCCTAATTTCTCTATGCAACTGCACTTAACTTCTCCTAAACAGCTGTATTTAGTCTTTTGCTTCCATTTCTGAAACCCTAACCCATTTTCTCTAGAGAAAAAGAGCAGCAGTTTCTTCGCTGCAGAATTTCTTTACCAAAATGCTGACTCGCAGCAACAACTTTGGTCTCAATGCAGACGATATACTCCTGGTTGATAATCAGGAAGTCAGGATGGGGGATCTAGTGTTTACACGAAATTCTCCGCGTGTAAACGGACGCCGCTACAAGGTGATGGTGACAAAATTTTTTGCACCAAATAAACGTGAAAATCTGAGATCAGGTACAACTTCGGTGGTCCACCTCCATATGTACCCTGATAGCGACCTCAGAGCTCACTCCATGTCGACCCCACAACATGACCCACATCAAAATTCCACTGAGCCAAGGGAAACTTCTACGTCTTCATCCCCACCATGGGACACTCACACTACCTCGGTTCCTCCACGAAGTGCTGCTCCTTCCACCGTTCCATCAACGCCGACGTCTACTGGAAGACCGATCCCTGCCACTGGCACCCAATCCTCTGCTTCTTTAAGACGAGGTTCCCCTCTATCTGTCTCCAAAGCCTTTTCGTACAAAATGTACAAGGAATCATACCTCACTAGGTTTAGAACCCTTAAGGAAAGAGAAATTTTCTCTGAGAGAGGACTGAGTGTGCATCAATTTCAGCATCTCTCTGTCTGGGATTTATTAGTCAACCAAAAGCTGACAAACACAGTCACCACTGTGACTTCTGTTTGTAAGGAACTCGTGTATGAGTTCTATGCGAACTTAGTTCCAGACATTGAAGAACCTGGATCGGCTCTGTTTGGCACACGTATATTCGTGGTCATGTTATTAAGTTCAGTGCTGAAGTAATAAATGAGTTTTTGGGAATCCCACATATACCGGTGACTCGCACAAAGGAACTCCAGCTTGACTTAGATATGGATGCTTTCACAAAGGAGTTGAGAGATGGTAAGCTAAGTTCTTGGCCTGGGCAGATCCCAAATTCCAAACTCCAATGGGAGTATGCGCTACTGAACAAAATTTCATGCACAAACTGGGTGCTAACAAGAAATCGGATGCAATCAGGCAGGATACATCAGTCTTTTTGTACTGCTTGAAGAATGACATACCATCAACTTTGGCAAAGTGTTTCTGGACTCGATTGTTGGATTGGGTTTATCTAACTCCACAAAGTTCATTCTTCCGTTCCCTTGCCTGATCCCGAATATTTTGTGCCAACAAGCTGCTGATATCATTGGGAGAGATGAGGTACGCGAGAATATCCCACCGTGGATCATATTGGAGAAGGGCTATATTGCCAAGATGCCATCTTCTTCAGCTGCCAGAACTTCAAGGAATAGTAAGGTTCAGGAGCTTACTGAACTGAACAAACTTTAAGTGCAGCGCTCAGATCCATTGATGGGTTACTCTTGCGCTTTCAGAGTAATCAAGTGCACTTATATTGTTGTGTGATTTGTATATTATTATTATGTGTCTGATCTGGTTTGAAATCTTATCACATAAATAGGGGGAGAAATGGAGAACGAAGAACAGGTTGCGGACGATGAGGTTGAAGAGATTCATGGGGAATCTACTGCAAGAAAGAGCAAAGGAAAAAGACAGAGGAACTGATATGTTCCTATGTGTTCTTAATTTTCTTTAAGTGCATTTAAAGACAATGCTTTTCTTAAGTGTACTTAATGCTTTAATTTCCATGCTTGAACTTATGATGGTCTGGACATATTTGCGTGAATCCATTTTATGTTGTTTGATCTTATATGGTGATTGTCTTGTGCTTGAATGATTTTATTCCATTGTCTTGAATTCTATATGTTTGATTGACGTATGTTTTTGTGATAAGAATTCAAAGGGAGAGATTGTTAATGCAATAAAAAATAGGATTGCAGATTAAAATTGTTATTTCAGGAAGTTGAAATATTCACGGAGCACGAATTCAAATCAAGGGAGACTGAAGGAAGTCAACGAGAAGATCAAGGAGAAGAAGGAGGAGTCAAGTTGAATCTGGCGGATCCAATGCTGAAGAAAAATCAGCAAGACGGCGCGACTGAAGAATCAGAGAGGATTGTTGAGCCGAGCGGAAGACAGATAAGTTAACCTGAAAAAGAAAAGCAAGGTTAACAATTCTGGTGAATATCATTGAAGTACATGAAACAGAGAAAGAGAGAGTTCTAAGGTTTTAAGTGTACTTAGTTAGATATTGTACTGTGCGGAGAAACAATAGAGGTTGTATTTACGTCTAACTCGGGGGAGTTATCCGCGAAGATCTTTGGTACATTGTAAAAGTGGCAAGTGTACTTAAAGATTGACAAGTAAATAAACGAATATTGTTTGATATTTCTGGTCTCTTTGGATGATTTATTCAGTAGTTATCTTCTACAAGTTTTCAGGCAAGAAAGACGATAATTGTCCACAACAAGACCGTTTTCAATGTGAAATTTTGCTTCGTACTCACGTCATAAGCAAGAATTCCATTGTTCCACAAATGTCTTAATTCATTAATTAAGGGCTGCAAAAAGACATCGAAACTTTTCTTCAGATGTTCTGGTCCTGGAATTAGAAACATTACTTCTCTTTTCAAATATATCGAGAGACAAATTATACAGAGACAAAATCACTGGCCACAGAGAATATTGATTTCAAGATTATCCATATGGACTAAAACCATTGGTGCACAGGAAAATACAAACATTTCTCATTTCATATGCGAACTCGAGAATCTTTACAAGCCTTACCATCCAATGGATGTTGCATTATCCCTTCGCCTATCGAGTGTCCTGTGTGCCTCTCATTGCCACAGTGGTGTTTTTCGATTTATATAACCTTCGCAACCTGTTTGCTACAAGCATATAGAATATTTTTTGTATGATACATATATACGTGAAGATGGTTTCTTTGGATGAAATCTAATTGCACCGCAAAATTTACATTCCAAAACATCTTTATCATTTCCCCAAAACAACATGCAACTCTTTTTTGAAACATTAATTTTCTAATGTGGCATTCCAAATCTTTTAATATATTCTTTGTTTCGTAATATGTATCGAGAGCTTGATTATTTTCCGATGTATATTCATGCATGGTTTTGCAAAATTAGTCCATGCAATTTTCAACAACATTGTAGTTTGTTTTTATACTCATCAATCTTGAGGACAAAGATAAACGAGATTTACGTTCACGACAACGTTCATATATAGGTTATTTCGTCGAATCTAATAGGTTGCAAAATTGGTGTGCCTCATTATTCGACATCTCTTCATGCGGTTGCTCAACAACACAAGGAAAAGCATTTGATACCATTTCCACATATGGATTGATCGCCGATGCTTCATAAACAATTTCTTCATTTATTTTTATGTATTGGGCTTCTTGCACAATATCTCTAATGTCATAAGTTTGAGTGAAATAACCAAATTTCATAATTCTCCACAAACCCACCTTGTAAAGATGTTTGCAAACAATTTCATAACTTTGATATTTCATGTTTTTGCATCTTTTGTAGGGACATAACATGGTCCATATTCTTAAACAAAGTTTCCATCGACGTAAAACTCATGAATTTCTCCAATCAGTGTAAGAATTCTTGCGTAACTTCTTCGATTACGCGATCTTTTTTTCTATACATATACTCTCTCGATCTGTATATATTTCTATTTGAAGAAGATGATATTGTTTGAAAATATATTTCATGTTAATGGCTTGATGGTAGAAGGTTCGATTTTGATCAATAAATTGTGAATTTTCCAACGACCACCATTTAATAATACCAATGGATACCCGTTGATAATACCAACGGATGACTGTTGAAACACAACTTTGAATCATTCCAACAATAATCTCAAAATTCTAAACTTTCCAATGGGCATCCGTTGATAATAGCAACGGATGTCTGTTGCTCTTGACAACAGACATATGTTAGAATATAAATGTAGTTTTCAATGGTGTTTCAACGGACCAGTGCAACATATATAATTTGTTGCTCTTCCATTGATAACTGCAATAGATTACAACGGAATTATGGTCGTTGATCATTTTCCGAATTCTATTGCAATCCGTTGGGAATGTTATCAACGGACGGATCCGTTGATCTGTCCACTGATATTTGAGTATTTTTTGTTGTGAATGTTATATCCATGGAAATTATCCAAAAACATGAAGTATTGAAATCAAAAAAAAATTTTGCAAACATCTTTGTAACATCGTTTTTGTACAGAATTATCAAGTTTGGTTCTCGCATAGTGAAGATAGTGGTATTAAAGGTGTGAATCTCCAAGAATCACATACAATGGAAATAAATGAGGAGGATCATATAGAAAAATGACGACCAATCCATATGTCGAAATAGGGCTAGATGCTCTTCTTGGAATTGTTGAGCAAACACATTAAAATATGACAAACAGTAAGTCACGATGAATTTCGAACCTATTAGATACGATAAGACAACCTATGTATGGAGGTTGTCGTGAAAGTCAATCTCGTTTATCTTTATTATTAAGATTGATGAGTATTAAAACATAGTAAAATGTGGGGCAAATTGCATGGATCCCTTTCACAAAAAAATGCGTGAATATTTACTGAAAAATAATCAAGGTCTAGAAACATATTATAAAACAATGAAATTTTTAAAGGATTTGGGCATGCCACATAAAAATTGATTTTTGTACAATTAGTTGCATGATGTTTTAGAGACGAGATAATTTTTTTAAATGTAAATTTTACGGTACAAGTAGATTTCATCCGAAAAAATCATCTCCATGGAATTATGTGTCCCAAAAAGGATGTTCTATATGTCTGTAGCAAACAGGTTGAAAAGATTATACAAGTAAAAAATTGTTGCATCAATGAGATGAAACATAGAACACTCGAGGGATACAAAATTAATGAAAGATCCATCGAATGGTAAGGCCTAGAAGAATTTGAATGTGATATTCCTGAATTTGCATATCAAAGCATTGGCATTTCTCTTTGTCTATGTAGTTTTAATCCGTACGAAAAATCAGGAAGTCTATAGTCTCTATGACCAATGATTTTTTTTGTATAATTTTCCTCTCGAGATATGTTTGAAAAGTAAAGTAATGTTTTTTTACATTTCTGATTCCAAGACTAGAATATACGAAGAAAAGTTTTGATGTATTTTTGCACCGTTGACTCACGAATTGAAATATTTGTGAAACAAAGGAATTATTAAATACAAAATATGTTCAAAATAGAACGTCACAATGAAAGCAATGTTGTTGTGGACAATTAGTGACTTCACGCGTATCAAATCTTGTTTAGATGGAGCACACAAGGGAGATTAGCATATCTATATTGTATGGATGACACAAATTCATTTTGTCTTTCCATGGGAAGACATAATATTGGATTGATTGATATAGAAGATTTCTTCATTGTGCACATACATTGAGAAATGACAAGAAACATTTTCGGAACAACATGTTTCATGGGTGGGAGGGGAACAGAGGAATATTGGCTAACACCAGAAGTTTATAATAACATTTACATATATTTTGTTAAATTGTTAATAACACACACACACAGATATATATATATATATATATATATATATATATATATATTTCATCATGCTAATGATCACTTGTTAAATTGTTTTAATGACACAATATTTGATGAATAAGTAATATTCTCATTTGTGCGCTACTGAACGCAAAAAAAATAGAAATTCAACATTATGTCTCGTGGTTGAAAGATTATGTTAATACACATAGTTATATTATATAAATTAACTCATAGTTCTTTACATAATATTTGATAATTAATACTCCATTATTTTATTATTGGTTAGGGTTGCATAGAGTGACATCCTACGTGGTTGAAATATTGGAGTAAAGGTGTTGCAAGAAATGTCTTGTGTTGGTCAATTATGTTTACTTGAGTATACACTTTCCACACATACACACAAGAAAAACATAGACGCACATACAATTAGGATGTTTGTGTTAATGGTGAAAAGATGATGATAATTTTTTATGAAAGTTTGCATCAAATCCTAGACGTCTAATTCTAGGTCTAGTTAGACTGAAGATAATGCTTTTAAAATATCAATGGATTGACCCAACCATAAGACAATACATGAAAAAATCAAGGGGGAGGAAGTGACATCAATCTGCAACGACATTATGCAAAGTATGATCCATTCATTGCAACAAATAAAGTTGATCAGGTATGTTAGATTTAATAACCGACTGCATTGAAATGTAGAAGATAAAAATGGTGGGTCATAGTGAAGATTAAACTGTGTGGAGGTTTAAACACAGAAAAAAGAAGATCCATTGCAAACCGACAACTCTGAACCAATACTCTTAATTAAATTTCGAAATTGTGAAGATATTCTTGCAAGGATTGACGAATATGGTGAATATATCGATTATTATGAAGACTATGAATCGGAAGATATCAAAGATGAACAAGGCGTTGAATTCAACGCACCATCAAAGAAAAACTCACCAATTGAAGATTCAACAAAAGAACAGTTGTAAATTTTGTAATTATAAGATTAAAGATTTAAAATGACTCAAATTGAAATTTTCTTACTCCATTCTTCTATTATTAACAAGTATATGCTCGAAATTTTAACAAAAAGTTGTTGGTTTGTAATTATAAGTTCTATTTAATATTATAAATTTACTTCTTTTTGTTTTATAGAGATCTTATAAATGGTATAAAAGTCACACATCGCGCATCTACACCACGTGAACACACAATATGCTATTTCACCTCAATTGACTATGAATAACATCAAAATGAATTTCCTTATAAGAACACAAAACCGACAAGGGCAACATGTGAGGTATTCAACCAACTCATCCAACATTAGAAGTCAGAAGAGAGAAAAGACCAAAGATGTATATTTTAAAAGTATATCTAATTAGTATCAATTTTTTCTTGGTGGTCGAGCACATGCCAAGAAAAAATCTATCACCGAAGAAGATACCGACAAACACAAATTTTTCGACCCTAGGGCATAACAAATGATGAAGACTGTGGCAGAGAAAATGACACAATAATAACAAGTTTTTGGTTTATCTCGAAATGAACTTACTCATTTACAGAAGGATAGATATATTTTATGTAAATTTAAATTTTTTTCAATAAATATATAATTACAAAGAAATTGTTTTATTATACTAATGTTGATTTGTTTTATATATGCAGTCTATTCGACCATATAAGGGGCGATTGTATGATACAAGTTCGCTAAAAAAGATGTGGTAGAGTATACCACGATGGTATCCCCACGTTTCAGGAGATGTAATCCTAAAAATGGCGTATTAAGTAACTCTAGACCACGCTTCGAGATTACATGATAGAGATACATCATATGGAAAGTTTTATCGAGTTTATGATTGACCAACCCTATCAGCCACCACTGCCTCCATCACCTAAGGACGACACAATGTTGAGAAAAGAACCAACGTCCATAAATGAACATCTGTAATTAATATTCGTTCAATATTCGTCCAAAATACCATACGGATTTTTCGATCCGAAAATTCTAAAAAAATTTCTTGACGCGTTTGTTTTGTCCGTCCAGAAATTTTTTTCAAAAAAACGTAAAAATTAAAAAATAAAAACAAATAAAAAAATTAAATAAAAACTCCTTTTGCACTGCTGCTGCCTCCTTCGCCATCGTCGTCTCCTCCTCTTTCGTCACCGTTATCTTCTCCTTCTCTCTCTTCTTTCTTTCTTCTTCCTATGTTTCTTTCTCTTCTCTATTCATCTTTCTTTCTAACTCAATTTATAATCTTAAATTTCATAATTCCGGACGGATTAAAAAATCTTTGCCTAATCCGAACGGATTAAAAAAATTATGTCCCTAATTTCAGACGGATTAACAAAATCAGTCCCTCATCTCTGACGGGTTAAACAAATTAGTCCTTAATTCCGGATGGATTCTATAATTTTCTATATTTTTAATAATTTTTCTATTTTCGATTTTTTTATTTTTATTTTTGTGAAAAAAAATCAGATGAATTAACATAATATTTCCCTAATTCTGTACGGATTCTATAATTTTCTAATTTTTATTTTGTTTTTTAATAATTTCTCATATTTTTTCTTTTTATATTGATTTACTTAAAAAATAAAAGAATCAATTTTTCGTCAAAAAATTAAGAATTTACTAGATTAAGATTTAGTCCTTTCCAAGGTCTTAGTTGTTTTTATGCATTTTTCTTTTTCTTGAATCGAGTCTTTTCTATCTACATCGAATTGTACCTTGTACGAACGAATTAAAATTCGTCTGAAATTTAAAGACGGATCGAAAATTTCGTCTGTAAATTGAAAATTTCTAATAACAGATTGATTGTCAAAATTCCCAAAAAAATTGAAATCTCTTAAACTTATTTATTTGGATATTAGATGAAATTACATGTGAAAATTGATTTTCACTGTTTCAAATACCTCTGTCCAATAATTTATGTTTTTTCTCTTTGAAAACAAATTTACTCTCTAAAAACTCTTTAAATTAGAGTAAAACGATTTTTATTTTCTGTCATTTATATATGTATTCAGTATTTTCTTACAAATTCAAGTGTATTTGTTTATAAAAGATTTTTAATTTTATTTTCTTTAACTTTTTGATTCGGTACATTGCAACCTATATATGTATTTCTAGGCATATATATATATATATATAATATTATCGATATAATTATTTTCATAAAAAATATTTTGAAGGAAAAATAAAAAAATAAAGAAATAAGAAAAATTATTAGCAACATCTTCATGGCGAAGAAAAGTACCAAATCCAAATTTCTGCTTCGTAGTAAGGAAGAGGTCTGACTCTATTTTTGACATACTTTGAGCCTTTTTTTAAAAAACATTTCTCTTTTGTAAATAAAACTTTGTTGCGTCCTAAAAGCATCGTCTTTTGTATACTATGATTTCACTTTAATTTCAAAATAATACCAACTTTATATATCTCTTCATTAATTTATTTCCTTGACTATAATCACAACAATATTACCGTATTATTATAATCAAATTCGTAGTTTATCTTGAAAATTCATAATATAAGTCTATCTATACAAACTAGAAAAAGATCCCGCGTGATGCGCGAGCAATTATTTGAATAATTTTCTTTATAAATGTGTTGGAATAATGTAAGAATTTTTAATGAAATTCAATTATGTTATAAATTTGTCTTTTGTAGTTGAAGATATGTAAGAATAAGGAAAAAAGTGATATCATATGAAAAAAATGACTAAAGAAGAATTGGAAAAAACTAATTAAATATGGTGGATAAGAGAGATGTTAATATTTTATGTAGATAGTAACGAAAGAAAAAACACGTTGATGATGTGTTTTGTGATGAGTGCAATTAAGAGAAATGGATTGATCTATAGATGTGTAATATCTCCTGAAACATTATAAACGAAGAAAATTTAAGACAAAAGTAAGGAAAAAAAATATAATTAGACGTATCGATGTATATAATTTAAAAGGTATTAGAATCAAGCATAAGTAATAATTATATTAAACCAATGATTTTTTTTTGTGATGTCGATATTGTATGTGAATTATTTTCTTACTGAAGGACATTTTAACCATAAATGTTTCTTTGTGAATAAAAAATTGACAGAATGAAGATTCAGAGACTTAATGGGAAAAGTAACAAGACCCATCAAGTAATGGAGTACTTCTTTCTTGTCTTACATGTTTTGAAACTGGAGTTCATTTGAAAGTCCGACATCTTTAACAAAAGTAAGTACAACAATATTTCTTAACAAATGTGTTAACCTTTAATATTTAATTTAAATTTAATATTTGTATAAAATTTAAATAATTTATAATATAAATTATTCAGTTATGTAAATTGTAATACGCAAATTATTCTAATGTATTCGTAATAAAACAATTTGAGTTCTATTGATTTCACATCAATTTAAATTATCACGCAAAAAAAAACTTTCTTTTTAATACAAAATTTGTTTTGTGTTTTTATGAATTGTATTACAAATATAAAATTATTATAATTTAAATTTAATATTTATATAAGAGATTTTATATTTTCATAATTGGAAATAATCCATTGATCTTTCATTCACTCATACGTCTAGAATGTATACAAATAATACGGTAACTAATATCCTCATTATAAGGTAATTGGTTTCCTAAAAATAAGGCAACTGAATATTTACAATATTAACATTCCCCCTAGCCGAAACGGTGTGTACACACGCTGAGGCTAGATCGAAAATCCGTAAACAGTAATGTCGGTAAGCCCTTAGTGAATATATCAGCAAGCTGTTGAGATGAGGGTACATGTAGTACGCGTAGCGTCCCGAGAGCGACTTTCGCGTGGACAAAATGAATGTCGATATCTATTTGTTTGGTACGTTGATGATGGACAGCATTGGACGACATGTACACTGCTGATACGTTGTCGCAGTATACCACTGTGGTCTGAGACAGCGGGCAAGAGAGCTCGAGTAGCAGATCTAGAAGCCAGCATGTTTCAGCAAATGCGTTCGCAATAGCCCGATACTCCACCTCCGCGCTTGATCGAGAAATTGTAGGCTACCGTTTTGATGACCAAGACACCAAGTTGTCACCGAGAAATACATAATATCCAGATGTTAATCGTCGTAGGTCCGTACAACCTGCCCAGTTCGCGTCAGAGTATGCCGTAAGACCCGTTGTTGAGGATGGCCGAAGCTGCAGGCCGTGATGGGCCGTGCCCTTGATATACCGAAGTACCCATTTCATTGCATGTAAGTGAGGCTTTTGAGGACCATGAAGGAAGAGGCATAATTTTTGAGCGACATATTGAATATCTGGCCTGTTTAAAGTGAGATATTAAAGTGCCCCCACAATGTTGCGGTAAGAGCTAGGATCAGCTAGAGGAGGACCGTCAGATGCGGATAATTTTGGTTTGGTGCCGAACAGCGTTGAGCAAGGATTGCAAGAAGCCATACCGGCACGGTGGAGAATTTGCTCCGTGTAGGATGACTGGTGAAGAAAGAACCCCTTCTTGTTTCGTTGCGCTGTGACACCGAGAAAGTGGTGAAGGCTCCCGAGATCAAACATTGCAAATTCAGCTTTGAGTGAATCAATGATCTGGTGGAGCAATTCAGTGGAAGAGGTTTTCAAAATGATGTCATCAACATACAAGAGGAGTATGGCCTGATGGTGCTTTCGACGGAGAGCAAACATAGAGGAGTCGTTGCGGCTTTGTAGAAACCCGAGCTTCAAGACATATGAAGAGAATCGATGGTTTCAGGCATGTGGTGCTTGCTTGAGCCCGTATCATGAGCATCGTAGGCGGCAAACATAATCTGGATGCACAGGATCAGGGAAACCCAGAGGCTGAAACATGTAGATTGTTTCCTTGAGATGTCCATGAAGAAATGCATTTTTGACGTCCAACATGAATCGGCCAATCTCGAGAGATGGTGATCCTCAAAATCGTGCGGATGGTGGTGGGTTTAACCACCGGACTGAAAGCCTGATCGCAAATTGTTGAGATTTTTCGTTCGCGACGAGGCGAGCCTCGTACCGAGCTAGAGAGCCATCTGCATGAAACTTATATCTAAAAAGCCACATGGAATGCACAATATTAGCACCATTAGGTCGTGGAACCATGTCCCAAGTACCACTTTTAATAAGAACATCAAATTTGTTTTGCATTGCATCATGCCAATGAGGATCTTCTAAGGCTTTTATGTGAGATAAGGGAACAGGTGCAATTGAGATAGTGTTGAGGTTTAGGACTTGGATAGGTTTAGTGTTTCCGGTTTGACTTCGGGTGGTCATGGTGCGAGTTCTAGTTAAGGGAGGTGGTAGGGCTGTGTGGTTCGTTTGTGGTGGAGGTAAGGGTTCGGCCATTTGGAGTGGTGATTGAAGAAGGGACTTTAAAAGATGATATGGTGTTCTTCATTGTCAAGAAAGATGTATTGGTCGATGAAAGGTTGAGGTGTGGTGGAAAAAGGAGAAATGTTCTCGTCAAATGTGACATGGCGTGATATGATAATGCGCCGAGTGTTTATATCAAGGGATCAAAATCCTTTGTGATTACTCAGGTATCCAAGAAAGACAGAAGGTATTGAGCGGGGTGATAATTTGTGAAGAGAAGTGGTTGTAGTGTTTGGATAGCATAAACATCCAAAGACACGTAGATGGTTATAGGTGACGGGTTTGTGGTGAAGTTTGGTGAAAGGTATGTCATTGGCTATGCAAGACGAGGGGAGCAGGTTGATGATATGGACAGCAATGTGTAAGGCTTCGACCCAAAAATGAGACGACATGGAAGCTTGAAATAAAAGGGTGCGAATGAGGTTATTGATGGTGCGGATCAAGCGTTCGGCCTTTCCATTTTGTTGTGATGTTTGAGGACATGAGAAGGGAAGTAAGATGCCATTAGAGTCGATGAAGTATTTGAGATTTGTGTTGTCGAACTCTTCCCCGTGATCACATTGAAAGGTTTTAATGTTTTTCCGAAATTGAGTTCGAACATAGGAGTGAAAATGGAGAATCTTTGCTAAGACATCATTCTTACGACGAAGTGGATAAACCCAAACAAAATGTAAAAACTGATTAAGAAATAGGACATAATATTTGATGCCACTAATGCTTGGAATGGGAGATGTCCAAACATCGGAATGAATAATGTCAAAGGAAGATTAAGCAATAGTACTCGATTTATTGAGCTGTAATCTAGTGTGTTTTCCAAGCTGACACGCATGACAAAGAGAGTGTGCATTGTCATTATTACAAGTGAAAGAACGCAATGAACGAAAAATATAGTCCCCGGGGTGTCCTAGTCGTCGGTGCCTTGTTGTGCCCGAGGTGAGAAAGGCAAAGTGGGAAGGGGAAGGCCGAGCACATGAAACTGTGGGTGATATGGAATAGAGTGGACCCGAGCTATCACATCGGAGTAGAGTCGTTTGTGTTGACTGGTCCTTCCCAGAAAAACCATAAGCATCAAACTCGACAAAATAATTATTATCACGAGTGAATTGAAAAACCGAGATAACTTTCTTTATGATGGAGGTGAGACGAGAACATTGGTAAGGTCATAGGTTTGGTGGTGTGTGGATATGGAGGTTCGACCGATTTGAGTTACGGGAATAGATGATCCATCACCTACATACACATGCGGTTTAATGCTCGAATTAAAAGTAGACTCGAGAGTACCTGGTTGAAACGTGAGATGGGCAGTGGCGCCGGTATCCATGTACCACGATGTGTCGGTGGAATTCACGATATTCAAAGCATTTAAAGCCTGAATTAGATCTGGTAGAGCCGTGATAGCTGTCGGCATTGCGGCAGCCGAGTTTTCCGGACGTGAAGCGCTGTCGTTCACCAAGAAGGCTGAGTTTTGTTGTGCAGGAGGTCGTTGTGTGGGCGAAACATGTTGTGCCTCGGTGGTGGAGCCATGAGATTGTTGGCCATCGAGTATGCCGGGGGTAGGCTCGATGGGGTAGACAACCATGGTTGATATGGATTCCAACCATATCCAGAAGGCATCCATGGTTTGTGTTGTGAGCGCTTGCTAATATGGGACATACCATGGTGCTTGATAGTGTTGTTGCGTCTAGTTCTGGTGCCATCCGTGTGAGTGTTGGTTGCGGCCCCAGTTCCCTCTGTTTCCACGATCGCGAGATCGTCCCCTGTGCTGAGCAGAGTGTTGAGATTGATAGGGTTGTGGGGACTAGTTATGATAATGCGACAGAGCATAAAATTGTAAGTCAGATCCTGCAAACAGATTCGTAGGGGTAGATCTGTGGTCATGGTGTGTGGGGTCTGGCTTACGGTGTTCGAGCGAGGCGTTGTTCTTCCAGCAACAACATAGATCGCGCGTCATCGAACGTTGGGAAGGGTTTTTAATGTTGGATGACGTTGACTATGTTGTCGAATTTTTCATTCAACCCATTCAACGCGTGCATCACGAGAGCCCTTTCATTCACCGGAGCGTCGAGGTTGGCAAGGAGATCAGAAAGTTTTCGGAGCTTTTGGCAGTAGGCATGAATCGAAAGATCCCCGATGGTGATGGTTTTGAGTTCGTTGTCAAGTTGGATGGTGGGGGCTTCTTTGTTGTCTATGAAAAAGCGTTCGAGACGGAGCCATGTTTCACGAGCTCTGGACTTCGTTTTGAGAATGTCTTGGAGAAGGGACTTTGATATCGTCCCGTAGATCCAGATTTTGACCAGACCGTCAACGCGTCTCCACTCATCTGTGGGAGGTGGGGTCGGAAGGGCAGACCCATCGATATGGCTCAAGAGGCCGAAACTTTCACAATAAATTTCAAATACATCGCGCCATGAATCGTACTTCAATTCTTCCATGTCGAGGGTGATAGGGATATGAGGTCGAATGTTTGTTATTCCAAACGGCTTCTCGGATGACATAGCAGGCGGGGCAGCCATGGTTACGGTACGGAAGAATGGGGCGGCAACGGTAAACAACCCAAGGAAAAAAAAGGCGGAAATTTTTTTTGAAAAATAAGGGATTTAGGTAGCTCTGATACCACGTAATTGGAAATAATCCCTTAATCTTTCATTCAGCCATACATCTAGAATATATACAAATAATAGGGTAACTAATATCCTCATAATAAGGTAACTAGTATCCAAAAAATAAGGCAACTGAATATTTACCATATTAACACTTCTCACATTTCCATTATTATAATATGAAATTTGAATTTATTACTTTAATTATATTTAATAAATTTAATTATATATAATGAATAAAAAATAAAAATAAAATAAAAATTTTTAGTGAGGTGGCTTTACCACAAGAACTTTTATATATATAATTTGTTACTAAATATGTAATGTGTAAACAATTCGGTAGATATGCAATTAAATAGTTAGAGATAAAAACAATTAAATTATTAGAATAAACTATATTATACATCCTAAAACTAAAAAATTAAATACAAATTCAAACTATGATATTATGGCAGTCTTTACAATTTGATTTTAGTATTTTTTTTTTATTTTTCGATCTTTTATAAAGTTTTTATGGTCTTTAACCTTTTTATATATTTTATTAATTTTTAAAATTATGCTCGTATATATATATATATATATATATCATTTTTACTATTGTGTTTTTCACTAATTACTTTTTTTCGCATTAATCCAAATCTATCCAAACCTCATAAACATGTGTTGAAAAATGAAGTAAATCATGTCTTGAATATATTCATAGAATAAAGTTGTAGAGAACGCGAAGAAGACAAAGCAAATAGAATATTGACTCGAAGTTTACGAACTCAGATTGATCCTTCAGAAAAAATTTTTGATTTTATTCACCATGTTTGATGCTCGAACTATATTAAGGGAAAAACCTTTTATAACCTCCACAATCTTACAAAGTTTTCTTTTAGAGATTGGTAAAAAAACACTGTGTAATAATCTTCTATTGAAATGTTAAATTCTTTAGACTTTGTGAATTTGCACTTCAATTTCTATAACAACTTTATCCAACTCATACATTGAATTTACACTAATACATGTTCTTCCATTTCCAAATGACTCGAGCTCTCCTTTCATCTTATTCATATTCATGTTTAGAACATCCCAACATTTACTATATAGTATATACCATTTATTTCACATATATGTGTAATTTAATTTCAACCCTTATTTTTCAAAAGTGAGAGGTGGAAAGTAGGGAAGAAAATAGATGAATTATGGGGATTTAGGATTACTAAAAATCCATAACCACCTAAGAAATTAAAGATAAAATATTAAATTAGTTAAATATAAAAAATCGAAAAAAAAGAGGTTTAAATAGAAAATTAGAAAGGAAAAAAAAGTGAGACAGATCCAGTCCTACCTCTCGACACTTACTCGTTAAGTCAGCCCCTCAATCTCTCTGTCGGGAGGCGGATTTATTTTTTCTCCTTATGACGAATTTTTCATAGATTAATAATATATATATATTATAAATACAGAATCTGTAATTTATACTTTAAACACTATAATTTACGAATTTTTCATAGACTAATCTTGAATATATAGTTTTTTATAGTTTAAAAACCAACGAGTATTAGAATATGTAATTTATCAAATATATCATCAACTTATAATGTATATTTTCTAAATGGTAAATATTTTTTTGTATATATTATCACATTTCACGTGGCCACTCGGATTTTCACATTATACCATAGCAATCACAATGCTTGTATATATTGTTATTGAAATGTTTAATGCTTTTAAGGGAGAAAAAAACAAATGAAATCCACTTTTGCTTAAGCCATGGAGAATAAATGCCTCTATATAAGCAGCACAACAAGTCCTAAAGTCATCACCATTCGAGGAAGGGCTTGAGTCAATTAATGAAGAAAAAGCTTAATAATGGACATATCAATGCAAAGATTCGTAGTGAATGGAAAAACAGTGAGGTTGCCTCCTGGTTTTCAATTTCATCCCGATGATGAAGATCTCGTTTTCGAATACTTGGTGAAGAAGGTTCTCAACCATCCCATGGATTTCAATCCCCCCGAAATCAAGTCATGCAACGTCGACCCTTGGGATTTGTTAGGTATGCTCACATTTTTTTCTATCTTTAGGTTTCATCATGTTTTGGTAAAAAAAATGCATGAAAATGATACTTTCAATAGCTCAATTGATTTCCATGGAATTTCTAACATACTTTAGGAACTCATGATTTGAATACTGAGATTTTAATACCATAACTTCAAGTTCAAGATTTAGGTCTCAATGAAGTATAGGTATACAATGTGTAGCCGTAAAAATAATGTATATAGCTCAATTAACAAAATGTTAATCCTAAACTCTAATACTCCTTCTTTTTCTCATGTTCCGGTCTAAATATAAATACAAAGGATGGACTCATTGAGTTTCCTCCATAAGCATTTGATCTAGAACGATTTGAGTGATTGTGATATGGTCACCCCATATCAATGGAATACAGTCGTTGCATAAATCTAAAAAAGAATTAGTTGTTAACAATGAGATGATGAATTGTGTACGTAGGAGAGAAGAACAATGAAGTGTATTTCTTCGTCAAAAAGGTGGAGCGGGAGAATAGGAGGAGAGAAACAAACTCGGGGTATTGGGAAGAATACGAAGATGAGAAGGAAATGGAGGTTGTAGATCACAACCATCATGGATTAGGGTTTAAGGGAATGAAGAAATCGTTGGCATTCTTCATTGGCAAAAGGCCTCGAGGATTGATAACACCATGGATTATGCACGAATTTTGTCTTGTATACGTCGGAAATGTGAGATCATTATGTCCTATACATCTTAAGGTAAGTTCACGACCATTTCATTTCATGTATGATCTACATTTTACTCTTCTTTCGAATTGTTAGTCATATTGGCAAATTAGTTTTGACCTAAATCCAAAAATTAATGGTTGTCAAAGATATATATGTATATATATATATTGTTAGTATTCATTTTTATTTGTGATTTTTAGGATACGATAAATAAATGGAAGGCGGTTAAAGTGTTTATGAAGAGAGAAGAGAGCGAAGCGGAGCCAGATGACGATGAGGTGATAACATCAGATGAGTCGGATGGCGAAGAAGTGATTCAAAACAATCCAATTTGGTGGTGAATTATCTAAATTTATTTTGTATTAAATGTAAAATTATGTGTTAGATCTAATTCTCAATCCACAATATAACTGTATGTATGCAAAATTTTGCATTTGAAAAGTATTGCTTCTATTGTTATCCGTAAAGTTAAAGTTGTACCGAAATATAGTCATAATTATGCATTCAAATAAATTAATTATGTAAAATATAAAGTGATTATATGTTTATAAGAAAGTTTCTGAAAGTTCCGGGTACTAGATTCATAATGTTTTTGTTTCGTTTGAGATTAACAACCAGAATATTATATATATATATATATAATATAATTGGACTACTGGACAAATATATAATAATTTTTTGTGGTATGAATACTAAAAAAAGTTGTTGAGGTTTACTGAATCGTATATACCTTTGCTTTTTCCACGTTCATACTTTTTTTCTAGATTTAATAAATTTACTACAAAAGATTGTTTTAAAAATAGTTGATATATACATTTATTATACCACTTTTGTATAACAGATAATCCACCTAACCTTTATGGAAAAAATGTTATTTTTGTCGTGTAATTACTAATTGGGCATGTTAAAATGAGTTTGGATGTGTTGACTACCCCAAGCCATGGATTTGGACTAAACGTTTTATATTAATTGAAAATAAGATTTCATTTCTATACATTTCTTTCTAGTTACATTGTTACTAATGGGATTTTTTAATAAAAAAATTATTATTGTACTTTAATTTGATTTATACCAAACCCATATTTTATATGACAATGAATTCGAACTTTAACTCTTGAACTAGTCATTTAGTTGAGTTAGACCTTAGCTCATATTATACGTGATATTAGATTTTATCTCATCACGATTTAAAACATTTTGATATTGTGTTCCTATTGTGATGTTCACGCTCTAATTAGGGGTGCGATACGGGCCGGGTCGACCCGAGCCCGGCCCGAACCCGAAAAAGGCCCTCATTTTTAAACAAGACTAAAACGTCTAAATTAATCTATACAAATCTAAAATTCACGTTAACAAATTCAAAATGCTAAACAAATCATTAGTCTAATAGTCTAAAACACATATCAACAAAGATTAAAAACTATTCCATACAAGTCCATAAATAAAAAAAATACAAACAAATTTGACTTGAATCTCTTGCTCTTCCGGTTTCACCATCAATATGCTTATTGGGTCACGGCGAGAAATCCATCGGGGCCGCTAAATATAAAATCTACACATTATTCATTCAAAGAAACAACCACGACGAATGGAGGCCGAAGATAGCTCAGACGACGAGCTAGAGTACGCCCCACCAAGGCGTAGAGCGCCACGAAACCCGGATGAGGGTTTCGTTATATATTATAAGTTATATCATAGCACATAATATTTAGGGATTTCTCTCAAAGAGCACTAGGGTTAGGGGTGCAGGCCATTTTCGGGCTCGGGCAGCCCGCGGGCCGAGCATGACCCGACCCGAATTTTGCGGGCCAAAATTTCCCAAGCTCGGGCCCGGCCCGATTGAAAACGGGCCTATAATTTTAGGGCCAAACTCGTAATTTTTCGGGCCGGATTCGGGTCGGGTTTCGGGCCGAGCTTGAAATTGACATCCCTAGCTCTAATACCGAGAATGGTCATGAAAGGGAGTGTTACATTATGCTGTGTCACATCTGTTATAATATAAATCATGGATAAATATAATCTGTTTTGTATAACCTTAAATCATGAGATAACTTTTGTGTTGATTTAGATCCATATATGTGTGTGTGTGTGTGTAAACTAACCTAAATTAACCTAAACAACTCGCAAGTGCACGACACATGTGTAGTACTCTAAGTGTCGATCCCACAGGGACTACGCAACACAACCTAAATCTAAAGTACGAATCAAACTTGCAAACAATGAAATATAGGTTTTAAGATTCAAATAACTAAAAACAATAAACTAACGAGTTCTTAACAGTGAGACATACGTTCTAGGATTACGGTTTCACCACAGGACTTCCGAAACCAACAATTAACCTATCTAATCATGCATTCCCAATCAAGTTATCTAAGATGGACGATCCTAATATGATATCTACCCTCACTCAAGGCATAGACACGTGATCTAGTCAAGTTATCCCTTACTTTCGTGCCTCACACCTTTAACTAAACCAATAAGTTCTATGATTCATCTGTTTTACCCGCAACCGCACTATCCTGCTTTCGTGGCCTAGCCTCGGTTGTTCTACGCCTACTCATCAAGAATTCAAATTCTCCTTTCGGTCATCTTCTAAGTTCCTAAAACATGCATCTACGTGGCCATCCGTAAACACATGTCAATCAAGCACTCACACAAAGAATAGATAAACAAAAACGGGAAATTGCATTCAAAGATAAATCAAAGTGGTTCCGGGATAGCCATGGGCTAATCCCTTCTCCTAGAACAAAATGACTACTCGCTCATGCGTCCGAAAACAAACAACATAATGGAAATAGATAGTATAAGGAACAGAAAAACCAAACGAAACCGAAGTCCTGAATTGATCTCCAATGCTCCTTGAATGTCTCTTGCCAAAAACTCACGAACATTATTCTCTCTACTCTCTCTCTCTCTATAATTCTCTCTCTAACTTGTCTTGTTTTCCCCAAAACTGAAGTGAATTTGTCCCTATCTCTCCTTTTTGTATTTCCTCTCTTCTTTCTTTCCTTTTCTCCTCTTTTTCCTCTTTGGTCATTCACTTCCTTTCCTTTTCTTTCCTCTTTATTGGAGCATGTTGTTTTGTGAGTTTTCCATTCTTATTTGCATTGGTTTCTATTCTTAAGTAAGTGGGCACGTTTCCTTTCTATTTTCTAGCCATATACCTCTCATTCCTCTTCTCTAACCATGTTTCCTTTTTGTGTAGGAAGCTAAACACTTCCTTTTCTTGTTTCCCGCAAGTTTCCTTTCTTGTTTCTGCAGGTGACGGACGCGACCCGTACAAGTTGAAGAGTGTGCCCCACACGGGCTCCCCTGGTAAAGTGCAATCCACGTGTGCTGATGACTTGCCCGACCTATGCTGAAGCTGCTGGACGTGTTGGACCAATTGCCCCGCACGGGCTAAGGAATGTGCCCCGTGCGGGTTGAGTTGAGTGCCCCGCGCGGGCTATAATGTTGCTCAAGGTCCGTGCGGGCTGAAGTCCTCTCTGACCCATGCTTTTTCTTGTTCTGTTTGTTCCGTTATGATCCTCTATGCTAAGACTTTGTCCCGTGTACATTCTTTAGCTCCAAAACGAACCAAATGTGCATTATAACCTATAAGAACATTAAAACACAAAAACGAGTAAAACGGATACAAAATCACATGTAAACATCGCATCTATCATCATAAACATCTCTAAAATCATGCGAGAAATGCGTATAAAAACGAAACTATCAAAATCCTCCAGACTTAAATGTTTGCTTGTCCTTAAGAAAACATAAACGTAGAACACATGGGTTATACAAAAGCCGAGAATTCCCTTTCTCCTAGAAATATCGGTAAAACGAACCTAACCGATCAACTAGCAAGTCGAGAGCAAATTCGGCCTAATTCAATTTTCAGTCTTCATCCTAGGTTCACCAAGGCTACCTACGAGAATGCAAATCGAAGGCAAAATAAACAAGCCACCGTAACTCCCTTCACCAAACAAGACTTCAGATAAATACTAAACGTAGAGCAAACGAGAATACTTGTTTCATTTACGAGCTTCTTCCTTTCTTTATTTAATTTTTTTGTTCTTTTTCTCTTCTTATTCTTCTTTTGTGTTGTGCAGACACACTAGGCTCCTAGAACGTCGAATTTGAAGGGATCCAGTCTCTACTTAGACCCAGACTACCGATGACGGTATACTCATGCATCTCGTTCAAGAGTGCATCAGAGTAGGCGGTGTTTTTATTGTGCCATGTCCGTAAGACGTAAAAAGATGATCGCCAACCCACCACTTAGACCCGAACCATCGAAAAAGTGTCAAGGTCGATGCACTCATATCGATTTTAGATCATGCTTTTAGGCATTATTTCTATCGACAACGGAGTGTTAGTGTGTGCTCTTTATTTTGCAAAATAAGCTCGATTTCATACGATCTAATAATCCTCATCAAAAGAAGTAGAGCATCGCCTATACGAAGAATAAATGATAAACTAGCCTAGCGACCTCATCTAAACCTCCCACAAGCAACACTAGGATTCCCAAAAAATTATGACCTATTTTTTTCAACCGACTAACAAGCTCTAACGCTTAGGAAAAAACTAGCTCAAACATGCAAAATTTCATGGAAAAGGTTAGCTTCTTAAGTATCCTAGGTTTAGGGTTCATCTCAAAATGTGGCACCAGACAAGTGCCTAGGACGACTCTAACTCACGAAAACAAAAACAAAGCAGAAACTACAAAATAAAAAGGAAAATAAAGAAAATGAAAAGAATTCACCTGACAAACGTGAGCTGCTCCCCCAGACTCGAATTGAACGGCGTCCTCGACGTGAAGCTTCGACGGAGGGTAAGAGAAGTGAAGTCACGTTTGTGGTGGTGTTTTTTTGTTTTTTTACTATACACAAGTCTTAAACTAAACAACTAAGAAAAATACAAAACAAAGTATTGGGTTGCTTCTAGAAAGCGCTTATTTAACGTCTTTTAGCTTGACGTCTCCATACCTCATGTGTGCACGATGGTGGATCAGAAAGGGAAATGGAGTTTCCACTTTCGATCTGTTGAGCGGCTTGGTAGAGCTTTAGTCGCTGTCCATTAGCTTTGAATGTTCCGCTCGAATCGCTCCATAGTTCCACTTCTCCATGTGTGAAGACTTCTTGTACCTAAAAAGGACCAGACCAACGGGACGGTAGTTTTCCCGAGAAAAGCTTAGGACGAGAATGGAAAAGTAGAACTGAGTCACCTAGTTGGAAGTCATGAGGTGAGATCTTTTTGTCGTGCCATCCCTTAGTCACTACTTCTTTCTTTGGCACGCGATGCACAAGATTCACTTGTTCGCTACTCGAGGTTGGATAAATGATATCTGCATCAAAAAGTTTATGGTGTCTTTTTCCATTACCTCTTTCCAGTGTGGGTGCAGCCTCCTTTGAGTTTCGGTGGAAGGTTCGTGGTTGTCTTCCATAAAACTTCCGTGCGTATATATTGAAGAGCTAACTCTCCTACGCTTCTTTACGCGAGTGGGTTGTTTTCTCATCTCATCTATACTCAAGTTAGCATTCATAACAGCATGATATGTTTTATTGCATTCAATATACTCATACCGAAGAGAAGTAGGAAGAGGTTCGAGCTCATGTTCGGGCGCCTTTCTCCATTGGAAATCAGCGTGTATTTCGTGTGGTATCTCTTCACATGGGGCGTCTCCTAGTGCTTCAATGGCACTCATGAATTTTTTGTATAGCTCGGCTCATTCGCCGGTAAATCCTGCATCTTCACAAACTCGTGTTAAGTATCGCAAATGAGGATCGGAAAGACTTACTTGATCAAGTGTGTATTCGCTAACTTGTCCAGCGAATCAACTCTAAAGCATGACTCCTTGAAGGAGGTTCCGTTCATGGAGTTGGACAAGTTGAACTCTATCATCTCATCTCAGACACGTAAAGAAAGCTTTCCTTGTTGTACGTCTATCATGGCACCTGCAGTAGCTAAGAAAGGTCTACCAAGAATAATGGACACCCTAGCATCTTCCTTTATGTCAAGTACAACAAAATCAGCAGAAATGCAAAGATTACCTACCTTGGTTGGAACGGTTTCTACAATTCCCACTGCATATCTTACCGAGTGATCCGTGAGCCGTAGAGACATCTTTGTAGGTTTGAGATCTCCGAAGTTCATCCGCTTGAAGACCGAGTGTGGTATGAGGCTCACGCTTGCTCCTAAATCACACAAAGCATTGTCAATGTCAATATTGCCTATTGTGCATGGAATGGAGAAGCTTCCGGGGTCCTTCAACTTTGGGGGCAGCGTGTTTTGAAGAATGGCGCTGCATTCCTCGTTGAGTGCTACCATCTCGTTCTCTTCGATATGCCTCTCTTTGGAAAGAACCTCCTTGAGGAGTTTGGTGTGATTAGGCATTTTTTGGAGGGCTTCCACGAATGGGATGTTGATGTTGAGCTTCTTGAGACCCTCTAGAAATCTGACCACTCTCTCTTCGTTCTTGCTGCTCACCAAACATTGAGGAAACGATATTGGGGGTTTGTACGCTGGTGGAGCAACATATGGTTTGTCTCTATCTGGTTCAACTCCTTCCATAATTGTGATGCTGCCTTTTCCTTTTTCCATGGACATTCCAGCAACTTGTTCTTGCTTTTAGAAGGGCGAGTGCTCGATCGTATCATTGTTGCACAAGGTAATAGCGTTCACGTACTCTCTCAGGTTTGGATCGGGTTCTGGGAAGCTGTTCTGGATTCCGAGAGGATGACGCAGCTTGTTGTGCTATGGATTTTTCCAAAATCTTCACATGTATTTTGAGCTCGTTGATTGCAGTCCCCATATCCGCAATGAATTTAGCTTGAATCGATTGTTTTTGCCTTTGTTCTTTGATGAATTTAAGCAACCGCCTCAAGGCTTGACGAGGGAGCTTGAGGAGGTTGAGGAGCTTGCGGAACTTGCTGAGCTTTCTGGATATGCTGATTATTTTGCTGGTATGGCTGCAAATGTCCATGGCCGTTCAACATACCATTCTGATTATCCATCTCTTCTTTGATCTGGCGACTCTACGAAGGACAGATAAAAAGGATTTAGGTAGAAAGAACGAAAGAAAAACAACAACAAAAAAACAAGAATGACTCTAGGCTCGAATCTAAGACGTGTTGACGATAGTCCCCGGAAACGGCGCCAAAAACTTGATGCGTTCCAAGTTAAACTAAATTAACCAAAACTACCCGCAAGTGCACGACAAATGTATAGTACTCTAGGATTCGATCCCATAGGGACTACACAACACAACCTAAACCTAAACTATGAATCAAACTTGCGAACAATGAAATATTGGTTTTAAGATTGAAATAACTAAAAGCAATAAACTAACGAGTTCTTAACAATGAGACAAACATTTTAGGATTACCGTTTCACCACAAGACTTCCATAACCAACAATTAACCTATCTAATGATGCATTCCCAATCAAGTTATCTAAGGCGGACGATACTAATATGTTATCTACCCTCTCTCAAGGCATAGACACGTGATCTAGTCAAGTTATCATCTACTTTCGTCGCTAACACCTTGCCTAAACCCATAAATTCTATGATTCATCCATTTTACCCTCAACCGTTACTACCATACTTTCATTGCCTAGCCTCGGTTGTTCTAAGCCTAATCATCCAGAATTAGAATTCTCCTTTCTATCCTTCTCCTAAGTTCTTAAAACATGCATCTATGTGGCCGTTTGTACTAGTCAATCAAGCACTTAGACAAATAATAGATAAACCAAAACGAGAAATTGCATTCAAAGATAAATCAAAGTGGTTTCGGGATAGCCATGGGCTAATCTCTTCTCCTAGAACAAAACGACTACTCGCTCATGCGTCCGAAAACAAACAACATAATCGAAATAGATAGTTTAAGGAACATAAAAACCAAACGAAACCGAAGTCCTGAATTGATCTCTAATGCTCCTTGAATGTCTCTTGCCAAAAAACTCATGAACGGTCTTCTCTCTATTCTCTCTCTGCAATTCTCTCTCTAGAGTGTCTTCTAAGTAGGAAGAGGTTCGAGCT
>CM071863.1:56593873-56610769 GCA_036759665.1 Gynandropsis gynandra
TGCATGTAAGTGAGGCTTTTGAGGACCATGAAGGAAGAGGCATAATTGTTGAGCGACATATTGTTGCGGTAAGAGCTAGGATCAGCTAGAGGAGGACCGTCAGATGCGGATAATTTTGGTTTGGTGCCGAACAGCGTTGAGCAAGGATTGCAAGAAGCCATACCGGCACGGTGGAGAATTTGCTCCGTGTAGGATGACTGGTGAAGAAAGAACCCCTTCTTGTTTCGTTGCGCTGTGACACCGAGAAAGTGGTGAAGGCTCCCGAGATCAAACATTGCAAATTCAGCTTTGAGTGAATCAATGATCTGGTGGAGCAATTCAGTGGAAGAGGTTTTCAAAATGATGTCATCAACATACAAGAGGAGTATGGCCTGATGGTGCTTTCGACGAAGAGCAAACATAGAGGAGTCGTTGCGGCTTTGTAGAAACCCGAGCTTCAAGACATATGCAGAGAATCGATGGTTTCAGGCATGTGGTGCTTGCTTGAGCCCGTATCATGAGCATCGTAGGCGGCAAACATAATCTGGATGCACAGGATCAGGGAAACCCAGAGGCTGAAACATGTAGATTGTTTCCTTGAGATGTCCATGAAGAAATGCATTTTTGACGTCCAACATGAATCGGCCAATCTCGAGAGATGGTGATCCTCAAAATCGTGCGGATGGTGGTGGGTTTAACCACCGGACTGAAAGTCTCATCGCAAATTGTTGAGATTTTTCGTTCGCGACGAGGCGAGCCTCGTACCGAGCTAGAGAGTCATCTGCATGAAACTTATATCTAAAAAGCCACATGGAATGCACAATATTAGCACCATTAGGTCGTGGAACCATGTCCCAAGTACCACTTTTAATAAGAACATCAAATTTTTTTTTGCATCGCATCATGCCAATGAGGATCTTCTAAGGCTTTTATGTGAGATAAGGGAACAGGTGAAATTGAGATAGTGTTGAGGTTTAGGACTTGGATAGGTTTAGTGTTTAGGTCCGTACAACCTGCCCAGTTCGCGTCAGAGTATGTCGTAAGACCCGTTGTTGAGGATGGCCGAAGCTGCAGGCCGTGATGGGCCGTGCCCTTGATATACCGAAGTACCCATTTCATTGCATGTAAGTGAGGCTTTTGAGGACCATGAAGGAAGAGGCATAATTTTTGAGCGACATATTGAATATCTGGCCTGTTTAAAGTGAGATATTAAAGTGCCCCCACAATGTTGTGGTAAGAGCTAGGATCAGCTAGAGGAGGACCGTCAGATGCGGATAATTTTGGTTTGGTGCCGAACAGCGTTGAGCAAGGATTGCAAGAAGCCATACCGGCACGGTGGAGAATTTGCTCCGTGTAGGATGACTGGTGAAGAAAGAACCCCTTCTTGTTTCGTTGCGCTGTGACACCGAGAAAGTGGTGAAGGCTCCCGAGATCAAACATTGCAAATTCAGCTTTGAGTGAATCAATGATCTGGTGGAGCAATTCAGTGGAAGAGGTTTTCAAAATGATGTCATCAACATACAAGAGGAGTATGGCCTGATGGTGCTTTCGACGGAGAGCAAACATAGAGGAGTCGTTGCGGCTTTGTAGAAACCCGAGCTTCAAGACATATGAAGAGAATCGATGGTTTCAGGCATGTGGTGCTTGCTTGAGCCCGTATCATGAGCATCGTAGGCGGCAAACATAATCTGGATGCACAGGATCAGGGAAACCCAGAGGCTGAAACATGTAGATTGTTTCCTTGAGATGTCCATGAAGAAATGCATTTTTGACGTCCAACATGAATCGGCCAATCTCGAGAGATGGTGATCCTCAAAATCGTGCGGATGGTGGTGGGTTTAACCACCGGACTGAAAGCCTGATCGCAAATTGTTGAGATTTTTCGTTCGCGACGAGGCGAGCCTCGTACCGAGCTAGAGAGCCATCTGCATGAAACTTATATCTAAAAAGCCACATGGAATGCACAATATTAGCACCATTAGGTCGTGGAACCATGTCCCAAGTACCACTTTTAATAAGAACATCAAATTTGTTTTGCATCGCATCATGCCAATGAGGATCTTCTAAGGCTTTTATGTGAGATAAGGGAACAGGTGAAATTGAGATAGTGTTGAGGTTTAGGACTTGGTGAGGCTTAGTGTTTCCGGTTTGACTTCGGGTGGTCATGGTGCGAGTTCTAGTTAAGGGAGGTGGTAGGGCTGTGTGGTTCGTTTGTGGTGGAGGTAAGGGTTCGACCATTTGGAGTGGTGATTGAAGAAGGGACTTTAAAAGATGATATGGTGTTCTTCATTGTCAAGAAAGATGTATTGGTCGATGGAAGGTTGAGGTGTGGTGGAAAAAGGAGAAATGTTCTCGTCAAATGTGACATGGCGTGATATGATAATGCGTCGAGTGTTTATATCAAGGGATCGAAATCCTTTGTGATTACTCAGGTATCCAAGAAAGACAGAAGGTATTGAGCGGGGTGATAATTTGTGAAGAGAAGTGGTTGTAGTGTTTGGATAGCATAAACATCCAAAGACACGTAGATGGTTATAGGTGACGGGTTTGTGGTGAAGTTTGGTGAAAGGTATGTCATTGGCTATGCAAGACGAGGGGAGCAGGTTGATGATATGGACAGCAATGTGTAAGGCTTCGACCCAAAAATGAGACGACATGGAAGCTTGAAATAAAAGGGTGCGAATGAGGTTATTGATGGTGCGGATCAAGCGTTCGGCCTTTCCATTTTGTTGTGATGTTTGAGGACATGAGAAGCGAAGTAAGATGCCATTAGAGTCGATGAAGTATTTGAGATTTGTGTTGTCGAACTCTTCCCCGTGATCACATTGAAAGGTTTTAATGTTTTTCCGAAATTGAGTTCGAACATAGGAGTGAAAATGAAGAATCTTTGCTAAGACATCATTCTTACGACGAAGTGGATAAACCCAAACAAAATGTAAAAACTGATTAAGAAATAGGACATAATATTTGATGCCACTAATGCTTGGAATGGGAGATGTCCAAACATCGGAATGAATAATGTCAAAGGAAGATTAAGCAATAGTACTCGATTTATTGAGATGTAATCTAGTGTGTTTTCCAAGCTGACACGCATGACAAAGAGAGTGTGCGTTGTCATTATTACAAGTGAAATGAACGCAATGAACGAAAAATATAGTCCCCAGGGTGTCCTAGTCGACGGTGCCTTGTTGTGCCCGAGGTGAGAAAGGCAAAGTGGAAAGGGGAAGGCCGAGCACATGAAACTGTGGGTGATATGGAATAGAGGGGACCCAAGCTATCACATCGGAGTAGAGTCGTTTGTGTTGACTGGTCCTTCCCAGAAAAACCATAAGCATCAAACTCGACAAAATAATTATTATCACGAGTGAATTGAAAAACCGAGATAACTTTCTTTATGATGGAGGTGAGACGAGAACATTGGTAAGGTCATAGGTTTGGTGGTGTGTGGATATGGAGGTTCGACCGATTTGAGTTACGGGAATAGATGATCCATCACCTACATACACATGCGGTTTAATGCTCGAATTAAAAGTAGACTCGAGAGTACCTGGTTGAAACGTGAGATGGGCAGTGGCGCCGGTATCCATGTACCACGATGTGTCGGTGGAATTCACGATATTCAAAGCATTTAAAGCCTGAATTAGATCTGGTAGAGCCGTGATAGCTGTCGGCATTGCGGCAACCGAGTTTTCCGGACGTGAAGCGCTGTCGTTCACCAAGAAGGCTGAGTTTTGTTGTGCAAGAGGTCGTTGTGTGGGCGAAACATGTTGTGCCTCGGTGGTGGAGCCATGAGATTGTTGGCCATCGAGTATGCCGGGGGTAGGCTCGATGGGGTAGACAACCATGGTTGATATGGATTCCAACCATATCCAGAAGGCATCCATGGTTTGTGTTGTGAGCGCTTGCTAATATGGGACATACCATGGTGCTTGATAGTGTTGTTGCGTCTAGTTCTGGTGCCATCCGTGTGAGTGTTGGTTGCGGCCCCAGTTCCCTCTGTTTCCACGATCGCGAGATCGTCCCCTGTGCTGAGCAGAGTGTTGAGATTGATAGGGTTGTGGGGACTAGTTATGATAATGCAACATAGCATAAAATTGTGAGTCAGATCCTGCAAACAGAACCGTAGGGGTAGATCTGTGGTCATGGTGTGTGGGGTCTGGCTTACGGTGTTCGAGCGAGGCATTGTTCCTCCAGCAACAACATAGATCGCGCGTCATCGAACGTTGGGAAGGGTTTTTAATGTTGCATGACGTTGACTATGTTGTCGAATTTTTCATTCAACCCATTCAACGCGTGCATCACGAGAGCCCTTTCATTCACCGGAGCGTCGAGGTTGGCAAGGAGATCAGAACGTTTTCTGAGCTTTTGGCAGTAGGGATGAATCGAAAGATCCCCGATGGTGATGGTTTTGAGTTCGTTGTCAAGTTGGATAGTGGGGGCTTCTTTGTTGTCTATGAAAAAGCGTTCGAGACGGAGCCATGTTTCACGAGCTCTGGACTTCGTTTTGAAAATGTCTTGGAGAAGGGACTTTGATATCGTCCCGTAGATCCAGATTTTGACCAGACCGTCAACGCGTCTCCACTCATCTGTGGGAGGTGGGGTCGGAAGGGCAGAACCATCGATATGGCTCAAGATGCCGAAACTTTCACAATAAATTTCAAATACATCGCGCCATGAATCGTACTTCAATTCTTCCATGTCGAGGGTGATAGGGATATGAGGTCGAATGTTTGTTATTCCAAACGGCTTCTCGGATGACATAGCAGGCGGAGCAGCCATGGTTACGGTACGGAAGGATGGGGCGGCAACGGTAAACAACCCAAGGAAAAAAAAGGCGGAAATTTTTTTGAAAAATAAGGGATTTAGGTAGCTCTGATACCACGTAATTGAAAATAATCCCTTAATCTTTCATTCAGCCATACATCTAGAATATATACAAATAACAGGGTAACTAATACCCTCATAATAAGGTAACTAGTATCCAAAAAATAAGACAACTGAATATTTACCATATTAACACTTCTCACATTTCCATTATTATAATATGAAATTTGAATTTATTACTTTAATTATATTTAATAAATTTAATTATATATAATGAATAAAAAATAAAAATAAAATAAAAATTTTTAGTGAGGTGGCTTTACCACAAGAACTTTTATATATATAATTTGTTACTAAATATGTAATGTGTAAACAATTCGGTAGATATGCAATTAAATATTTAGAGATAAAAACAATTAAATTATTAGAATAAACTATATTATACATCCTAAAACTAAAAAAACTAAATACAAATTCAAACTATGATATTATGGCAGTCTTTACAATTTGATTTTAGTATTTTTTTTTATTTTTCGATCTTTTATAAAGTTTTTATGGTCTTGAACCTTTTTATATATTTTATTCATTTTTAAAATTATACTCGTGTATATATATACATATATATATCATTTTTACTATTGTGTTTTTCACTAATTACTTTTTTTCGCATTAATCCAAATCTATCCAAACCTCATAAACATGTGTTGAAAAATGAAGTAAATCATGTCTTGAATATATTCATAGAATAAAGTTGTAGAGAACGCGAAGAAGACAAAGCAAATAGAATATTGACTTGAAGTTTACGAACTCAGATTGATCTTTCAGAAAAAAATTTTGATTTTATTCACCATGTTTGATGCTCGAACTATATTAAGGGAAAAACCTTTTATAACCTCCACAATCTTACAAAGTTTTCTTTTAGAGATTGGTAAAAAAAACACTTTGTAATAATCTTCTATTGAAATGTTAAATTCTTTAGACTTTGTGAATTTGCACTTCAATTTCTATAACAACTTTATCCAACTCATACATTGAATTTACACTAATACATGTTCTTCCATTTCCAAATGACTCAGCTCTCCTTTTCATCTTATTCATATTCATGTTTAGAACATCCCAACATTTACTATATAGTATATACCATTTATTTCACATATATGTGTAATTTAATTTCAACCCTTATTTTTCAAAAGTGAGAGGTGGAAAGTAGGAAAGAAAATAGATGAATTATGGGGATTTAGGATTACTAAAAATCCATAACCACCTAAGAAATTAAAGATAAAATATTATATTAGTTAAATATAAAAAATCGAAAAACATAAAGAGGTTTAAATAGAAAATTAGAAAGGAAAAAAAAGTGAGACAGATCCAGCCCTACCTCTCGACACTTACTCGTTAAGTCAGCCCCTCAATCTCTCTGTCGGGAGGCGGATTTATTTTTTCTCCTTATGACGAATTTTTCATAGATTAATAATATATATATATTATAAATACAGAATCTGTAATTTATACTTTAAACACTATAATTTACGAATTTTTCATAGACTAATCTTGAATATATAGTTTTTATAGTTTAAAAACCAACGAGTATTAGAATATGTAATTTATCAAATATATCATCAACTTATAATGTATATTTTCTAAATGGTAAATATTTTTTTGTATATATTATCACATTTCACGTGGCCACTCGGATTTTCACATTATACCATAGCAATCACAATGCTTGTATATATTGTTATTGAAATGTTTAATGCTTTTAAGGGAGAAAAAAACAAATGAAATCCACTTTTGCTTAAGCCATGGAAAATAAATGCCTCTATATAAGCACCACAACAAGTCCTAAAGTCATCACCATTCGAGGAAGGGCTTGAGTCAATTAATGAAGAAAAAGCTTAATAATGGACATATCAATGCAAAGATTCGTAGTGAATGGAAAAACAGTGAGGTTGCCTCCTGGTTTTCAATTTCATCCCGATGATGAAGATCTCGTTTTCGAATACTTGGTGAAGAAGGTTCTCAACCATCCCATGGATTTCAATCCCCCCGAAATCAAGTCATGCAACGTCGACCCTTGGGATTTGTTAGGTATGCTCACATTTTTTTCTATCTTTAGGTTTCATCATGTTTTGGTAAAAAAAATGCATGAAAATGTTACTTTCAATAGCTCAATTGATTTCCATGGAATTTCTAACATACTTTAGGAACTCATGATTTGAATACTGAGATTTTAATACCATAACTTCAAGTTCAAGATTTAGGTCTCAATGAAGTATAGGTATACAATGTGTAGCCGTAAAAATAATGTATATAGCTCAATTAACAAAATGTTAATCCTAAACTCTAATACTCCTTCTTCTTCTCATGTTCCGGTCTAAATATAAATACAAAGGGTGGACTCATTGAGTTTCCTCCATAAACATTTGATGTAGAACGATTTGAGTGATTGTGATATGGTCACCCCATATCAATGGAATACAGCCGTTGCATAAATCTAAAAAAGAATTAGTTGTTAACAATGAGATGATGAATTGTGTACGTAGGAGAGAAGAACAATGAAGTGTATTTCTTCGTCAAAAAGGTGGAGCGGGAGAATAGGAGGAGAGAAACAAACTCGGGGTATTGGGAAGAATACGAAGATGAGAAGGAAATGGAGGTTGTAGATCACAACCATCATGGATTAGAGTTTAAGGGAATGAAGAAATCGTTGGCATTCTTCATTGGCAAAAGGCCTCGAGGATTGATAACACCATGGATTATGCACGAATTTCGTCTTGTATACGTCGGAAATGTGAGATCATTATGTCCTATACATCTTAAGGTAAGTTCACGACCATTTCATTTCATGTATGATCTACATTTTACTCTTCTTTCGAATTGTTAGTCATATTGGCAAATTAGTTTTGACCTAAATCCAAAAATTAATGGTTGTCAAATCACGACCATTTCATTTCATGTATGATCTACATTTTACTCTTCTTTCGAATTGTTAGTCATATTGGCAAATTAGTTTTGACCTAAATCCAAAAATTAATGGTTGTCAAAGATATATATATATATATATATATTGTTAGTATTCATTTTTATTTGTGATTTTTAGGATACGATAAATTTATGGAAGGCGGTTAAAGTATTTATGAAGAGAGAAGAGAGCGAAACGGAGCCAGATGACGATGAGGTGATAACATCATATGAGTCGGATGGCGAAGAAGTGATTCAAAACAATCCAATTTGGTGGTGAATTATCTAAATTTATTTTGTATTAAATGTAAAATTATGTGTTAGATCTAATTCTCAATCCACAATATAATTGTATGTATGCAAAATTTTGCATTTGAAAAGTATTGCTTCTATTGTTATCCGTAAAGTTAAAGTTGTACCGAAATATAGTCATAATTATGCATTCAAAGAAATTAATTATGTAAAATATAAAGTGATTATATGTTTATAAGAAAGTTTCTGAAAGTTCCGGGTACTAGATTCATAATGTTTTTGTTTCGTTTGAGATTAACAACCAGAATATTATATATATAATATAATTGGACTACTGAACAAATATATAAAAATTTTTTGGTATGAATACTAAAAAAAGTTGTTGAGGTTTGTTGAATCGTATATACCTTTCCTTTTTCCACGTTCATACTTTTTTTAGATTTAATAAATTTACTACAAAAGATTGTTTTAAAAATAGTTGATATATACATTTATTATACCACTTTTGTATAATAGATAATCCACCTAACCTTTATGGAAAAAATGTTATTTTTGTCGTGTAATTACTAATTGGGCATGTTAAAATGAGTTTGGATGTGTTGACTACCCCAAGCCATGGATTTGGACTAAACGTTTTATATTAATTGAAAATAAGATTTCATTTCTATACATTTCTTTCTAGTTACATTGTTACTAATGGGATTTTTTAATAAAAAAATTATTATTGTACTTTAATTTGATTTATACCAAACCCATATTTTATATGACAATGAATTCGAAGTTTAACTCTTGAACTAGTCATTTAGTTGAGTTAGACCTTAGCTCATATTATACGTGATATTAGATTTTATCTCATCACGATTTAAAACATTTTGATATTGTGTTCCTATTGTGATGTTCACGCTCTAATTTGGGGTGCGATACGGGCCGGGTCGACCCGAGCTCGGCCCGAACCCGAAAAAAACCCTCATTTTTAAACAAGACTAAAACGCCTAAATTAATCTATACAAATCTAAAATTCACGTTAACAAATTCAAAATGCTAAACAAATCATTAGTCTAATAGTCTAAAACACATATCAACAAAGATTAAAAACTATTCTATACAAGTCCATAAATAAAAAAAATACAAACAAATTTGACTTGAATCTCTTGCTCTTCCGGTTTCACCATCAATATGCTTATTGGGTCACGGCGAGAAATCCATCGGGGCCGCTAAATATAAAATCTACACATTATTCAATCAAAGAAACCAAATGAACAACATAAGCAATCGTATAATCTCGATAATTTGAATTGAAATGTATAAACTTAACCTTCTTCATCGTAACCAAGTAACCAAGAACGAGCAAAAATTAAGGCTTGAACATTTGAGGGTAAGAGACGGCTTTTGTACACACGCGAGTCGGCACTGAAAGATGACTCTGAAGCAACTGTGGTGATCGGAATACTTAGGATATCAAAAACCATAAGCGCTAACTCAATATCATATGTCTTAGTGTTAGACTTCTAGAACTGCAACACATCCATATCGGTATGATCTTGCATGCATATATCAGGATCACACATACATTTGTGATATTTTCTTTTTCACTTTTTTGTGTCACATATATGATATATGTGTAAAGTAAAAATTTACTTATATTCATAAATTAACTTAATTTTTATTTTTAATGGAAAATAACTCAAATGAAGTTAATATATATTATAAGTTATATCATAGCACATAATATTTAGGGATTTCTCTCAAAGAGCACTACGGTTAGGGGTGCGGGCCATTTTCGGGCTCGGGCAGCCCGCGGGCCGAGCATGACCCGACCCGATTTTTGCGGGCCAAAATTTCCCAAGCCCGGGCCCGGCCCGATTGAAAACGGGCCTATAATTTTAGGCCCAAACTCGTAATTTTTTGGGCCGGATTCGGGTCGGGTTTCGGGCCGAGCTTGAAATTGACATCCCTAGCTCTAATACCGAGAATGGTCATGAAAGGGAATGTTACATTATGCTGTGTCACATCTGTTAGAATATAAATCATGGATAAATATAATCTGTTTTGTATAACCTTAAATCATGAGATAACTTTTGTGTTGATTTAGATCCATATATGTGTGTGTGTGTGTGTAAACTAACCTAAATTAACCTAAACAACTCGCAAGTGCACGACACATGTGTAGTACTCTAAGTGTCGATCCCACAGGGACTACGCAACACAACCTAAATCTAAAGTACGAATCAAACTTGCAAACAATGAAATATAGGTTTTAAGATTCAAATAACTAAAAACAATAAACTAACGAGTTCTTAACAGTGAGACATACGTTCTAGGATTACGGTTTCACCACAGGACATCCGAAACCAACAATTAACCTATCTAATCATGCATTCCCAATCAAGTTATCTAAGATGGACGATCCTAATATGATATCTACCCTCACTCAAGGCATAGACACGTGATCTAGTCAAGTTATCCCTTACTTTCGTGCCTGACACCTGAACTAAACCAATAAGTTCTATGATTCATCTGTTTTATCCGCAACCGCTACTATCCTGCTTTCGTGGCCTAGCCTCGGTTGTTCTACGCCTACTCATCAAGAATTCAAATTCTCCTTTCGGTCATCTTCTAAGTTCCTAAAACATGCATCTACGTGGCCATTCGTAAACACATGTCAATCAAGCACTCACACAAAGAATAGATAAACAAAAACGGTAAATTTCATTCAAAGATAAATCAAAGTGGTTCCGGGATAGCCATGGGCTAATCCCTTCTCCTAGAACAAAATGATTACTCGCTCATGCGTCCGAAAACAAACAACATAATAGAAATAGATAGTATAAGGAACACAAAAACCAAACGAAACCGAAGTCCTGAATTGATCTCCAATGCTCCTTGAATGTCTCTTGCCAAAAACTCACGAACATTATTCTCTCTACTCTCTCTCTACAATTCTCTCTCTAACTTGTCTTGTTTTCCCCAAAACTGAAGTGAATTTGTCCCTAGCTCTCCTTTTTGTATTTCCTCTTTATTTTCTTTCCTTTTCTCTTCTTTTTCCTCTTTGGTCATTCACTTCCTTTCCTTTTCTTTCCTCTTTATTGGAGCATGTTGTTTTGTGAGTTTTCCATTCTTATTTGCATTGGTTTCTATTCATAAGTAAGTGGGCACGTTTCCTTTCTATTTTCTAGCCATATACCTCTCATTCCTCTTCTCTAACCATGTTTCCTTTTTGTGTAGGAAGCTAAACACTTCCTTTTCTTGTTTCCCGCAAGTTTCCTTTCTTGTTTCTGCAGGTGACGGACGCGACCCGTACAAGTTGAAGAGTGTGCCCCACACGGGCTCCCCTGGTAAAGTGCAATCCACGTGTGCTGATGACTTGCCCGACCTATGCTGAAGCTGCTGGACGTGTTGGACCAATTGCCCCGCACGGGCTAAGGAATGTGCCCCGTGCGGGTTGAGTTGAGTGACCCGCGCGGGCTGTAATGTTGCTCAAGGTCCGTGCGGGCTGAAGTCCTCTCTGACCCATGCTTTTTCTTGTTCTGTTTGTTCCGTTATAATCCTCGATGCTAAGACTTTGTCCCGTGTACATTCTTTAGCTCCAAAACGAACCAAATGTGCATTATAACCTATAAGAACATTAAAACACAAAAACGAGTAAAACGGATACAAAATCACATGTAAACATCGCATCTATCATCATAAACATCTCTAAAATCATGCGAGAAATGCGTATAAAAACGAAACTATCAAAATCCTCCAGACTTAAATGTTTGCTTGTCCTTAAGAAAACATAAACGTAGAACACATGGGTTATACAAAAGCCGAGAATTCCCTTTCTCCTAGAAATATCGGTAAAGCGAACCTAACCGATCAACTAGCAAGTCGAGAGCAAATTCGGCCTAATTCAATTTTCAGTCTTCATCCTAGGTTCACCAAGGCTACCTATGAGAATGCAAATCGAAGGCAAAATAAACAAGCCACCGTAACTCCCTTCACCAAACAAGACTTCAGATAAATACTAAACGTAGAGCAAACGAGAATACTTGTTTCATTTACGAGCTTCTTCCTTTCTTTATTTAATTTTTTTGTTCTTTTTCTCTTCTTATTCTTTTTTTGTGTTGTGCAGACACACTAGGCTCCTAGAACGTCGAATTTGAAGGGATCCAGCCTCTACTTAGACCCAGACTACCGATGACGGTATACTCATGCATCTCGTTCAAGAGTGCATCAGAGTAGGCGGTGTTTTTATTGTGCCATGTCCGTAAGACGTAAAAAGATGATCGCCAACCCACCACTTAGACCCGAACCATCGAAAAAGTGTCAAGGCACTCACACTCATATCGATTTTAGATCATGCTTTTAGGCATTATTTCTATCGACAACGGAGTGTTAGTGTGTGCTCTTTATTTTGCAGCTCGATTTCAATTTCATACGATCTAATAATCCTCATCAAAAGAAGTAGAGCATCGCCTATACGAAGAATAAACGATAAACTAGCCTAGCGACCTCATCTAAACCTCCCACAAGCAACACTAGGATTCCCAAAAAATTATGACCTATTGTTTTAAATCGACTAACAAGCTCTAACGCTTAGGAAAAAACTAGCTCAAACATGCAAAATTTCATGGAAAAGGTTAGCTTCTTAAGTATCCTAGGTTTAGGGTTCATCTCAAAATGTGGCACCAGACAAGTGCCTAGGACGACTCTAACTCACGAAAACAAAAACAAAGCAGAAACTACAAAATAAAAAGGAAAATAAAGAAAATGAAAAGAATTCACCTGACAAACGTGAGCTGCTCCCCCAGACTCGAATTGAACGGCGTCCTCGATGTGAAGCTTCGACGGAGGGTAAGAGAAGTGAAGTCACGTTTGTGGTGGTGTTTTTTTGTTTTATTACTATAAACGATTCTTAAAACTAAACAACTAAGAAAAATACAAAACAAAGTATTGGGTTGCTTCTAGAAAGCGCTTATTTAACGTCTTTTAGCTTGACGTCTCCATACCTCATGTGTGCACGATGGTGGATCAGAAAGGGAAATGGAGTTTCCACTTTCGATCTGTCGAGCGGCTTGGTAGAGCTTTAGTCGTTGTCCATTAGCTTTGAATGTTCCGCTCGAATCGCTCCATAGTTCCACTTCTCCATGTGTGAAGACTTCTTGTACCTAAAAAGGACCAGACCAACGGGACGGTAGTTTGCCCGAGAAAAGCTTAGGACGAGAATGGAAAAGTAGAAATGAGTCACCTAGTTGGAATTCATGAGGTGAGATCTTTTTGTCGTGCCATCCCTTAGTCACTACTTCTTTCTTTGGCACGCGATGCACAAGATTCACTTGTTCGTGCTCGAGGTTGGATAAATGATATCTGCATCAAAAAGTTTATGGTGTCTTTTTCCATTACCTCTTTCCAGTGTGGGTGCAGCCTCCTTTGAGTTTCGGTGGAAGGTTCGTGGTTGTCTTCCATAAAACTTCCGTGCGTATATATTGAAGAGCTAACTCTCCTACGCTTCTTTACACGAGTGGGTTGTTTTCTCATGTCATCTATACTCAAGTTAGCATTCATAACAGCATGATATGTTTTATTGCATTCAATATACTCATACCGAAGAGAAGTAGGAAGAGGTGCGAGCTCATGTTCGGGCGCCTTCTCCATTGCGAAATCAGCGTGTATTTCGTGTGGTATCTCTTCACATGGGGCGTCTCCTAGTGCCTCAATGGCACTCATGAATTTTTTGTATAGCTCGGCTCATTCGCCGGTAAATCCTGCATCTTCACAAACTCGTGTTAAGTATCGCAAATGAGGATCGGAAAGACTTACTTGATCAAGTGTGTATTCGCTAACTTGTCCAGCGAATCAACTCTAAAGCATGACTCCTTGAAGGAGGTTCCGTTCATGGAGTTGGACAAGTTGAACTCTATCATCTCATCTCAGACACGTAAAGAAAGCTTTCCTTGTTGTACGTCTATCATGGCACCTGCAGTAGCTAAGAAAGGTCTACCAAGAATAATGGACACCCTAGCATCTTCCTTTATGTCAAGTACAACAAAATCAGCAGAAATGCAAAGATTACCTACCTTGGTTGGAACGGTTTCTACAATTCCCACTGCATATCTTACCGAGTGATCCGTGAGCCGTAGAGACATCTTTGTAGGTTTGAGATCTCCGAAGTTAATCTGCTTGAAGACCGAGTGTGGTATGAGGCTCACGCTTGCTCCTAAATCACACAAAGCATTGTCAATGTCAATATTGCCTATTGTGCATGGAATGGAGAAGCTTCCGGGGTCCTTCAACTTTGGGGGCAGCGTGTTTTGAAGAATGGCGCTGCATTCCTCGTTGAGTGCTACCATCTCGTTCTCTTCGATATGCCTCTCTTTGGAAAGAACCTCCTTGAGGAGTTTGGTGTGATTAGGCATTTTTTGGAGGGCTTCCACGAATGGGATGTTGATGTTGAGCTTCTTGAGACCCTCTAGAAATCTGACCACTCTCTCTTCGTTCTTGCTGCTCACCAAACATTGAGGAAACGATATTGGAGGTTTGTACGCCGGTGGAGCAACATATGGTTTGTCTCTATCTGGTTCAACTCCTTCCATAATTGTGATGCTGCCTTTTCCTTTTTCCATGGACATTCCAGCAACTTGTTCTTGCTTTTTGAAGGGCGAGTGCTCGATCGTATCATTGTTGCACAAGGTAATAGCGTTCACGTACTCTCTCAGGTTTGGATCGGGTTCTGGGAAGCTGTTCTGGATTCCGAGAGGATGACGCAGCTTGTTGTGCTATGGATTTTTCCAAAATCTTCACATGTATTTTGAGCTCGTTGATTGCAGTCCCCATATCCGCAATGAATTTAGCTTGAATCGATTGTTTTTGCATTTGTTCTTTGATGAATTTAAGCATAACCGCCTCAAGGCTTGACGAGGGAGCTTGAGGAGGTTGAGGAGCTTGCGGAACTTGCTGAGCTTTCTGGATATGCTGATTATTTTGCTGGTACGGCTGCAAATGTCCATGGCCGTTCAACATACCATTCTGATTATCCATCTCTTCTTTGATCTGACGACTCTACGAAGGACAGACAAAAAGGATTTAGGTAGAAAGAACGAAAGAAAAACAACAACATAAAAACAAGAATGACTCTAGGCTCGAATCTAAGACGTGTTGACAATAGTCCCCGGAAACGGCGCCAAAAACTTGATGCGTTTCAAGTTAAATTAAATTAACCAAAACTACCCGCAAGTGCACGACAAGTGTGTAGTACTCTAGGATTAGAATTCTCCTTTCTATCCTTCTCCTAAGTTCTTAAAACATGCATCTATGTGGCCGTTTGTACTAGTCAATCAAGCACTTAGACAAATAATAGATAAACCAAAACGAGAAATTGCATTCAAAGATAAATCAAAGTGGTTTCGGGATAGCCATGGTCTCTTCTCCTCTCCTAGAACAAAACGACTACTCGCTCATGTGTCCGAAAACAAACAACATAATCGAAATAGATAGTTTAAGGAACATAAAAACCAAACGAAACCGAAGTCCTGAATTGATCTCCAATGCTCCTTGAATGTCTCTTGCCAAAAAACTCATGAACGGTCTTCTCTATTCTCTCTCTGCAGTTCTCTCTCTAGCGTGTCTTCTTCTCCCCAAAACTGAAGTGAATTCTTTCCCTAGCTCTCCTTCTTGTCTTTCATCTTCTCCTCTTTTTCCTTTTTGGTCGTTCACTTCCTTTCCCCTTCTTTCCTCTTTGTTGCATCATGTTGTTTTGTGAGTTTTCCTTTCTTATTTGTATTGGTTTCTATTCTTAAGTAAGTGGGCATGTTTCCTTTCTATTTTCAAGCCATATAACTCCCATTCCTCTTCTCTAACCAGCTTTCCTTTTTTGTAGGTAACTAACCACTTCCTTTTCTTGTTTCCCGTAAGTTTCCTTTCTTGTTTGTGCAGGTGACAGACGCGACCCGCACAGGCTAAGGAATGTGGCCTGCGCGGGCTGAGTTGAGTGCCCCGCGCGGGCTGTGATGTTGCTCAAGGTCCGTACAGGCTGAAGTCCTCCCGGACCCGTGCTGTTTCTCGTCCCGTTTGTTCCGTTATGATCCTCGATGCTAATACTTTATCCTGTATACGTTCTTTAGCTCTAAACAAACCAAATATGTATTATAACCTGTAAGAATATGAAAACAAAAATGAGTAAAACGGATACAAATTCACACGTAAACATCGCATCTATCATCATAAACATCTCTAAAATCATGAGAGAAATACGTACAAAAACAAAATTATTCGTGTAACTGCATAGAAATTTGAATTGTTGTGGTAATGCGAATGGAACACTAATCTAACATGGAGGTTTGCGTGACACTTGTGATACAAAATTTTACGCGGTCATAACACCACTGCAACACAAGTTGTATACCACATTGGCGTTAACACTGCCTTAGAAAATTTAACGTGAACGAGTAAGGTATGGTAATGCAATGTGTTACACCACTAACGGAAAGTTCGAACAACTATCAGTTTACAAGCGGCATAGTATCAAAGCGATTGCGTTGGTAATTTGAGAAAAGTAACGCAAAGGCAACTCCATTGCGTTGAAAATTATGAATATCTTATATCAAATCACTCATATCTAAAACTAAAAACGAATCTAAACTCTCTCACTCTCTCATATATGATATCTTTAACCGATTCAATATTTGGTTAATTTAGAAGATCGATTTTAGACAAATCAAGTTGGATTTGCAAGGAATGGTAAGTTATATTATCCTTATTGTAGGTGTAAAAATGAAAGAAAATGCTTAGTGATATGATCCCGGAGGACGCTGAAGACGCGACCAACAACAGTGAGGAGGACGCGACCCGCACAGAGGACGAAGAGGGAATCTCCGCGACCCGAGACGCCGCGACCCGAGA
>CM071863.1:56621750-56659485 GCA_036759665.1 Gynandropsis gynandra
GGATGGAGGATGTGCATAGACTACCGCAAGCTCAACAAGGCGACGAGGAAAGATCACTTCCCCCTCCCATTCATCGACCAAATGTTAGAACAGTTAGCGAATCATGCCTATTTTTGTTATTTGGACGTATATTCTGGTTTCTTTCAGATTCCCATTCACCCTCAAGACCAGGAGAAGACGACTTTCATGTGTCCTTATGGGACATTCACTTACCGTCGTATGCCTTTTGGCCTCTGCAATGCCCCGGCTACTTTCCAGCGTTGCATGATGGCAATCTTTTCCGATTTAATCGAACATATCATGGAAGTGTTTATGGATGATTTTTTTGTTTATGGCTCTACATTCGATAATTGCCTCGTTAACCTTTCTAGAGTGTTGCAGCGATGCGAGGAAGTGAATCTTGTTCTTAATTGGGAAAATTGTCACTTTATGGTGAAGGAAGGTATTGTACTTGGACATATGATCTCATCGAGGGGCATAGAAGTCGACAAAGCCAAAATTGAGGTAATCGAAAAACTTCCTCCACCTGTTTCAGTTAAAGAAATTCGTAGCTTCCTAGGGCATGCAGGTTTTTATCGGAGGTTCATCAAGGACTTCTCAAAGATTACAAAACCATTGACGGAGTTGCTGGCCAAACATGATGCATTCGACTTCTCTCAAGAGTGCCACAACGCCTTCAACACCATCAAGACAGCGGTTTCAGCGCCTATCATTCAGCCACCCGATTGGAGCCTTCCATTCGACATTATGTGTGACGCTAGCGACTACGCCGTTGGGGCTGTCTTAGGGCAGCGAAGAAACAAGGCATCTCATGTCATCTCCTACGCTAGCAAGACACTAGATGACGCTCAAATCAACTATGACACAACCGAGAAGGAGCTCCTTGCCGTTATCTTCGCCTTTGACAAGTTCAAATTCTATCTCATAGGGTCAAAGGTAATCGTTTATACTGATCATGCAGCGCTGAAATAACTTCTAGGGAAGAAGGACGTGAAACCACGCCTCATCCGATGGATTCTTCTCTTACAAGAGTTTGATCTCTAAATAAGAGATAGGAAGGGGTCCGAGAACGTTATTGCAGATCACCACTCTCGCATCATTGTAGAGGATGAGAGACCTATCGACGACTCCTTGAGAGACGACATCATATGCGCACTCACTTCAGGTAACCCCACTCCTTGGTATGTTGATTTTGTTAATTTTCTTGTGAGCGGTATACTATGACTCGACCTTTCTTTTCATGAGCGCAGGAAGTTCTTTGCGGACGTCAAACATTACCATTGGGACGATCCAATTCTGTACAAGAGATGCACGGACGGGGTCTTTAGGAGATGCATCCCCGAGGAAGAGGTAGAGAGCATCCTATTCCATTGTCATGGATCGGATTATGGAGGTCACTTCAGCAAGTCCAAAACCGCTTCAAAGGGGCTACAAGCGGGTTTTTATTGGCCGAACCTCTTCAAGATGCCCATAGGTACGTTTCCTCTTGTGATAGATGTCAAAGAACGGGAAATATATGTAAGAGGAACGAGATGCCACAGAACTACATCCTTGAGATAAAATTGTTTGATGTTTGGGGTGTAGATTTCATGGGACCTTTTCCTTCGTCGTGTGGCAACCAATATATTTTGGTAGGTGTAGATGATGTGTCTAAGTGGTTAGAAGCCATAGCAACGCCGACTTATGACGCTAGGGTAGTGATAAAATTCTTTAAGAAGATCATATTCCCTCATTTTGGAGTTCCTAGATTAGTCATTAGTGACGGAGGTTCACACTTCATTGCAAGACAATTCGAGTCCCTCCTTAAGCATTATGGAGTGAAACATAGGATAGCTACACCGTACCACCCACAAACTAGCGGACAAGTAGAAGTTTCGAATAGGGAGATTAAGAGTATACTAGAGAAAACCGTGTCTAGGTCTCGTAGAGATTGGTCGATGAAATTAGATGATGCATTATGGGCCTATAGGAAATCGTTTAAAACTCATGTTGGCATGACTCCTTTTTCAGCTTGTTTATGGCAAGTCTTGCCACCTATCTGTCGAGCTAGAGCACCGCGCCTATTGGGCGACAAAGCTCCTTAACTTTGATATTAAGAGTGCAGGTGAGAAACGGCTTTTGCAGGTGAACGAGCTCGACGAGCTTCGTCTTGATGCATACGAGAACTCTAAGATCTACAAGGAGTGTGCTAAGAGATGGCATGATAAGAAGATCTTACCTCATGACTTTCAGCCAGGTGGCTTGGTTCTACTATTTAATTCTTGTCTTAAGCTTTTCCCGGGCAAATTACGGTCACGTTGGTCTGGTCCTTTTCAGTTACGAGAGGTATTCCCGCATGGAGCAGTAGAACTTTGGAGCGAGACAAGTGGGACATTCAAAGCTAATGGACAGCGGCTAAAGCTCTACCTAGCCGCTCAACCGATCGAAAGTGGAAACTCCATTTCCCTTTCCGATCCACCCGTCGCACACGCATGAGAAATGGAGACGTCAAAGCTTAAAGACGTTAAATAAGCGCTTTCTGGGAGGCAACTCAGCTGTTTGTTTTTTTTTATTTTTCTTAGTTTTTAGTTTAAGACTCAGTTTCGTTAAAAAAAAATACCACCACAAACTTGACTTCACTTCCCTTACCTTCCATCGGAGCTTCACGTCGAGGACGCCATTCAATTCAAGTATGGGAGAGCAGCTCACGTTTGTCAGGTGATTTCGTTTCATTTTCTTTCATTTTCCTTGTGATTTTGTAGTTTTTAGGTTATTTTGTAGTTTTTAGTTTGTTTTTGATTTCGTGAGTCAGAGTCGTCCTAGGCACTTGTCCGGTGCCACGTTTTGAGATGAACCCTGAACCTAGGATGCTTAAGAAGTTGGCCTTTTCCGTGAGATTTTGCATGTTTGAGCTAGGTTTTTCCTAAGCGTTAGAGCTTATTAGTCGACTAAAAACAATAGGTCGTAGTTCTTTGGGAATCCTAGTGTTTCTTGTGGGGGTTTAGACGAGGTTGCTAGGCGAGTTTATCGTTTATTCTCTCTATCCAGATGGTCATACTTTGTGTAGACGATGCTTTACTTCACTTTTTTTATGAGGATTACTATATCGTATGAGATCGAGCTTATTTTTCAGACTAAGAGCGCACACTAACACTCCGATGTCGATAGAAATAATGCCTAAAAAGCATGATCTAAAATCGATATGAGTGCATCAACCTTAATACTCTTTCAATGGCTCGGATCTAAGTGGTGGGTTTGCAATCATCTTTCTACGTCCTAAGGGCATGGTACAAATAAAACGCCGCCTACTCCGCTGCACTCTTGAACGAGATGCATGAGTATACCGTCATCGATAGTCTGGGTCTAAGTAGAGGCTGGATCCCTTCAAATCTAACGTTCTAGAAGCCTAGTGTGTATGCAAAGAAAAAAAAAGAGGAGAAAAGAAAAAGAAAAAGAAAAAAAAGAAAAAGAAAACAGAAGACATAAAAGCAAAAGGAAAGAAAAAGAAAAAAAGGAATAAAGAAAGAAAAGAAAAAGAAAAAAGGAATAAAGAAAGAAAAAAGCTCGAAAAAGAAACAAGTATCCTCGGTTGTTCTAGGTTTAGCGTTTGTCTGAAGTCTTGTTTGGTGGAGAGAGTTACGGTGACTTGTTTAGTTTTCCTTTAATTTACTTTCTCGTGAGTAGCCTTGGTGAACCTAGTATGAAGATTGAAAACTTAATTAGGCCGAATTTACTCTTGACGTGCTAGTTGATCGGTTAGGTTCGCTTTACCGGTATTTCTAGGAGAAAGGGGAATTCTCGGATTTTGTATACCCCACGTGTTTACGTTTGCTTAGAGACGAGCAAACATTCAATTCTGGGGGATTTTGATCATCTCGTTTTCATACGTATTTTTGCACGATTTTAGAGATGTTTATGATATAGATGCGATGCTTTACGTATGGTTCTGTATCCGTTTTACTTGTTTTCGTGTTTTCATGTTCTTACAGTTTTTTATGCGTATTCGGTTCATTTCGAAGCTAAAAGACGTGGACGAGACAAAGTACCAACATCGAGGATCATCACAGAACAAACGGAACGAGAATCGGCGAAGAGCACACACTACCCGCGCGGGTAACTCCCTAGCCCGAGCGGGCATTTATTACAGTGATTTGTCCAGCAAATTGAGCACGAGTCGGGCAAGAACTACCACGCCCGGGGCCTCAGCCCGAGCGGGCAACCGCACAGCCCAACCGGGGCACCTTCTAGCTCGACTGGGTCGCCCGTTTTCCATCGCGTTCTTGCGCGATCATCCGCGCCGCACCCGAGCGGGTCACTTAGCCAGCCCACACGGGTTGTGTCTATCACCTGCAACTCCAAATAAGTTTATTTGTCTTAAAACAAATGGAAGTTTGTTGGGGACTTATAAAATAAGGAAAACGAATTTAGAGAAGAGGAATAAGTGATATTTTGTTGGAGAAAGTAATGGATACGTCGCCCAACTTATTCAAGAATGGAAACTCATGAAAAGACAACAATCGGTGGTTGCTGCAACAAAAGGAAGAATTGAACGGCCGAAAGGGAAACAAGGGAGAAAAGGAAACAAAAGAGGAAAGAAAGAAGAAGAGAGGGGTGAGAGGTCGAGCTGATTTCACTCAGTTTTCAGTTCTTGATCGAGGAGAGAGAGTAGAGAGAAGGAGGAGGTTCTTGCGAAGGAGACTTACAAGGAGCATTGGAGATCAACCCCACACTTCGGTTTCGTTTTGTTTTCATGTTCCTTAGACCTTCTATTTCGTTTATGTTTGTTTACGGACGCATGAGGAGTAGTTTCTTTGTTCTAGGAGAAGGGATTAGCCCATGGCTATCCCGGAACCACTTTGATTTATCTTTGAATGCATCTTCCCGTTTTCATTGCGTAGTCCTTGTGGGATCGACACCTGAAGTACTACACACGTGTCGTGCACTTGCGGGTAGTTTAGGTTATTTGTTTAACTTTGATAACGCATCAACAAGCCAATCAAAGATGTTATGAATGTGAAGGATACGACCATCTCCTTTGTTGAATTACACGAGAAACTCCTCAACCATGAAGCGGATCTCCTTGCAGCCGAATCAGTTCCCTCGGTGCTTCCTATTACCGCAAACAATGTCCATCACAAATCTCGTGGACCATGGCGCCCTGATTCCCGTGGAAATTCAGACGCCCGAGGATCAACTCATCCCTGTTTCTCATCGCGTGGTGACCAATCCCGCGGTTACCAAGAAAAGTGCCAACTCTGCGGTACACACGGCCATAGCGCCCGATGTTGTCATCTCTTCCATTAGCCGGCTCCGTCTTCCAACACTTCTGCTTCATGCGGTGGATCACCATGGCCTCCGAGTGCTCATCATGCCTCACACGCCTCGATTCCCTCTGAGGCTTTACCGACGTGGATCCTAGACTCTGGAGCCTCTCACCAAATCACCTTCGACATGGCGAATCTTGCTCTTCACGCCCCTTACACGGGCAACGACGGTGTCATACTCGGTGATGGTTCTGGCTTACTATTACACATACGGGTTCCTTGTCCTTACCCTCCTCTTCTCGTCACTTATCCCTTTATAATGTTCTTTTTACCCCTTCGATGCATAAAAACCTTATATCAGTTCATCAACTATGTACTAACAACAATGTTTCGGTGGAATTCTTTCCCCGTTGCTTTCAGGTGAAGGATCTCAACACGGGGGCACCAATAAAGCAAGGACTTCTTAAAGATGGTATGTACATGTGGTATGTCCTTTCCAAACCAACCTCTCTGTCGCACTCTCCCTCCATTACTGCTTTCATTAGCATCAAGTCCACTTTGTCCGAGTGGCATTCTAGACTAGGCCATCTGTCTTCTGAAATTTTGAATAAAGTTATCTCGTCTTGATCTTTGCCGTTACAGCCGCCATGTCATATTTCTTCATGTGATGCGTGTTTACGAAACAAAAGCTATAAACTCCTGTTTTATGTTTCAACAGTTACTTCATCTCGTCCACTTGAAATCATTTACACCGATGTTTGGACGTCTCCTGTGATTTCTTTCGATGGGTTTAAATACTACGTTATTTTTGTTGATCATTATAGTCTTTATACATGGTTTATCCCATGCATCGAAGATCTCAGGTTTCTGAAATTTTTCCAAGATTCAAGGCTCTTGTCGAAAATCGTTTTTCATCTAAAATTGGATCTCTTTATTCGGACAATGGCGGCGAATTTATTTCTTTACAACAATTTTTATCCACCCATGGCATTTCTCATTTTACAACGCCTCCCCACACACCCGAGCACAATGGGATTTCTGAAAGAAAACACCGCTATATCGTTGAAACGGGTCTTGCTCTCTTGTCTCATGCATCCATGCCTATTGATATTTGGATTTTTGCATTCCCGACAGCCGTCTATCTCATAAATCGTCTTCCCACTTCAATCCTTGGTTTTAAATCGCCATTTGAATCTCTTTTCACATCCTCACCTAATTATTTCAAAATTTGCATTTTTGGTTGTCTATGCTACCCGTGGTTAAGACCGTATACACACCACAAACTCGAGTCACACTCTCCCATGTATTTTCGTCGGGTATTCTCTAACCCAAAGGGCGTTTCTCTGTCTCCACTTACCAACCTCTCGAGTCTTCGTCTCTCGTCATGTTGAATTTATAGAAACCGAGTTCCCTTACCCTCGTTTTCATTCACCGAGCGCATCCATCCCTGATACTTCATCCATCTCTTCCTTCCCTCCGTGTACTATTGTTTCCATTACCTCCACTCGTACATCACCATCTACGGCCGAGCCCCAATGTTCGGATCCTTCCCCACCGGTGTCTTTGTCTCCCTAACCATCGTCGCTATCCCCTTCGCCACCACCACCATTGACCACACCTCCAGAACTTCCACCGCAAAATACTCATCCTATGATCACCCGAGCCAAAAATCGTATCACTAAACCGAAACAAAAACTCACCCTCACCACAATAATTTCCCCTTCCACGGACATTGAACCCACATGTGTCTCTCAAGCTCTTAAGAACCCAAAATGGAGGACGGCCATGAATGAACAGTTTGATGCCTTGGTTCCCAATGGCACTTGGGACCTTTTCCCACCGGATCCCTCGTATAATGTTGTTGGGTGAAAATGTGTGTTTAAAATTAAACGTCTTCCTGAGGGCTCTATTGACAGGCTTAAGGCGCGCCTTGTAGCTAAGGGTTTCCATCAACGTCCCGGTGTCGACTACAATGACACGTTTAGTCCCGTGATCAAGCCCGCTACTATTCGACTCGTCCTCAGTCTTGCTGTCACGAGGAACTAGACGTTGCGGCAACTCGACGTCAATAATGATTTTTTGCAAGGCTCTCTCTCTGAGGTCGTCTACATGGTTCAACCGGCGGGTTGTATTGATCGGGATCACCCGTCTCATGTGTGTAAATTACACAAAGCTCTCTATTGCCTCAAACAGGCTCCGCGCGCGTGGTACAACGAACTTCGAGGTTTTCTACTTGCGTCCAGGTTTGTTAATTCACTGGCTGACACTTTTCTCTTCCTCTTTCAACATGCTGATGATATCATCTATCTCCTTGTTTATGTTGATGACATTGTTATTACCGGCAACAACTCTGACCATGTCGATCGCTTCATTGGCCTTCTATCGGAAAGATTCTCCCTCAAGGATATGGGACCACTCTTCTACTTTCTTGGGGTTGAAGTTACTCGGAGTTCACGTGGTCTCCTCCTGACGCAACAACGGTACATCACTGATCTTCTCACACGCACTAATATGTTGAATGCTACGTCAGTTCATACTCCTATGGCGTCCACTATGCGGCTCTCCTCTACCTTAGGTACACTGTTAGATGATCCTACCGAGTATCGCAATGTGATCGGAAGCCTACAATACCTTATGTTCACCCGGCCGGATATTGCTTTCGCCATCAATAAGCTCTCTCAATTCATGCATTGCCCTTCAAGTGAACATTTGCAAGCTGCCAAACGCATTCTTTGCTATCTTGGAGGTACGCGATCTCTTGGCATTTTTCTCTCGTGTAACAGCCCTCTCACTCTTCATGCTTTCTCCGATGCGGATTGGGGTGGCGACCGTGATGATTACACCTCGACGGACGCTCATATTGTGTATCTCGGTTGCAATCCCATTTCTTGGTCATCCAAGAAACAACGGTTCCCTGCAAAATCATCTACGGAGGCTGAGTATAAATTTGTTTTGGCGACAGCTTCGAAAGTTCGGTGGTTTACTTCTCTTCTTAGTGAGCTTGGGATCTCGTCCTCTAGTCCGCTGGTCATTTATTGTGATAACGTTGGAGCAACGTATCTCTGTGCCAATCTGGTCTTCCACTCTCGCATGAAACACGTAGCTATTGACTATCATTTCATCCAAAGTCTTGTCACGGCTGGACTTCTTCGGGTGGCTCATGTCTCGTCTGCGGATCAATTGGCGGATGCTCTTACCAAGCCGCTGCCTCGGACACGCTTTGATCTACTTCGGCTCAAGATTGGTCTCTCCACCGAGACTCATCTTGCGGGGCCATATTAGGAGAATATTATCAAATATTCTCCTACATATCAATCTTCTTATGTTTGTTAATTTTCCTTATTTATAGTATCTTAATTTATCTATGTTTGTTAAGTTTTCTTATTTATAGGATCTTAACCTCCTATATATTTTGATGTATGTTCTTGGTTTAATGAAGGAAAAATATTCAAAACTCTATTCGCCTAATAGACTAACAAAACCCTATTTTCTTTTTCTTCCACTCCCACTCCGCACTCTACGTCGTACACCTTATCTTCTTCCTTTTTGTTCTCTTTCATAATCATCATCTTCTTCTTCTTTTATTTTGTTTGTTCATCCACTTTGACGTTATGTTCTCGTCGGCATCATATTCATTTTTATTTGTATTTGTCATATGAGTATCGTAAGCTTTTAATCTATAAATTTTAAAATTTTCTGAAAAATTTGTAATCCTTGAACCGATCTATTCGGGGTCATGATTTTAGGCTACTTTAATGGAATTTCTTATGAATATTTTTTTGGGTAAGAAGATTAGCGTTTCCTCATAACTTTTTTTCAATCGTTAAATACTCTTCTTTAGGGGATGTTTCTATCTGATTCATATTTCAAATCATAATCATAGAACTAAAATTATACGTTATAACATAATACAATAAATTAGACTGTATCCACAAATGTTTATGAGATGTTGTGTTTGAATATGGTGATTGATCTATAATAATTATTGATTGATTAGACATGATCAGTTGATTTATTGTTAGTATTGATGATCATGTACGTTATGCATGATTTTATTATTGTGTGAGATACAATTAAATACCAAAATTATTTAGAAAAATACATAATGTGAAACAACAAAATAATATAATAAGTTAATGAAAAGTTTAGTCATTGGATAGAGTTTAGTTACAGGAGCCTAAAGAGATGCAATAATTATGGATTTTCTATTTATTTCGGTTTTTTATGAATCGATTTTGAATTATTATTTTCACTATAATTGTTATTTGATTTACGCTAATAAATTTAGAAATTGGTTTTATTTCTTCTTACACGTATTTGTGTTTCTAATATATATTTAAAACGTTAACAAAGTTTTTATTCCATTGAATAAAATGATAAAATTAAATACGCTACGTTTTATTCAAAGGTAATTAAATGCATATTAAAATCATTTTTCGTCGTAACCCTTTAACCGGTTGGAAGTTTCAAATTTGTACTAAAATTTTCATATCTTATCTACCTTCATGAGAACAATTAGTGATATCTTTAAAAAGACCTTCGGACTACAATCATCCACCAAACTTCAATCCAAATTTGATATTTACGATTTAAATTCTTTAACTTGAGTGGCGAATTGCGGAGAAAAGTTTCCAAAAATATTCTCGACTCAATCATGATAAATTAGCATTCACTTTAGATTTATTCCTATAGATTATAAAATTCTTATTTATAATGTCTCTTTTAAATATATTACAATGTAACCTACAACGTATTACGCAAGAAATACACAAGAAATTCAATCTCTTGGCATTATATGATCAATGTACATATTCAACATTAACTGTGCATCCTAAACTTTTTGCATATTCCATTTATTAATTGATAAAATCGTGGTCGTTTTATTTTAGAATTACAAACATAGACTGAGATATTATAATCTCCACAAATAGAAGTTTTTCGAAACAAAAAATAGTCAAAACAAGTAAAACATTCGGCTTGGTATTTCTGTACGACAAATATGGAAAAAAATTTGCTAAAGAAGTCAAAATATGTTCTTAGGAAAAAAAAGAAAATTGTTTTTTAGCCAAAGCAATCACGTTGACCACTAAACCATATCTGAAAATTCGTGGTTATAAAAAGTAAATACTTAAAAATAAAATAAAAGATCACTTGAAATAAGAACCAAATTCCAATCCACGCATTAAATTTCTTTAAAAAAAGAAAAAGAGAAAAAAAAATCTAAATTTAGCAAAACAAATATCCACAATCCAATCTCCCTTCCTTAGAGTAGTCATAAACTCTTGACCCCTTTTTTTCAAAAGGAAGATATCAAACCATTTGAATTACAACACAAACTCTCCTCTAAGAAAAAAGTCTCTTTTTTTCAAAATCTTCTGCGGCCGCCGAACCAAAAGAGGTGTCTCCCAGGTTTGTGGCGACCGCAGTAAAACTTTTTTTTTGTTAAATGGTATTTTGTTTGTATTACCTTCACAAAAGAGCTTTAGTACTAATATTTTTAGAGCGAAAAATTGCTCGTGGATACAAAGAGCTACAAAATCCCGTAAAGCAATCCACTGTAATATAACATCAATCCTTAAAGAAAACGAAGGCAAGTGGAAGGAGTCAAATTAGAAAAAGTAAAGGAAAGATGGGTTGTGGTGGTTCTAAGAAGGGTGGTGCAGGAGGGGATGATCTTCCATCTCGCATTCGCCCTCTCTTAATTCAACGTTTAGAAGAAATGAAGAAACATAGGCATGCAAGTGTGTTGAAAGGTAACCCTACCTTGTCCAAGAAGGAACTTCTTATACACAATGGTCATGATGAAGATGAGATGGAGCACCACCGAAGGATGATTTCGGCTAAGGTTGCTCATGTTTCTGATCACAATGTGGTTTGCAACAAAGAGGTTGTTTGTGAGAAAGTTATTGAGGTGGTGAAGGAACAAGAGGTTCACGATAATGATGTTAGTCATTATGATTATTGTCATGAGGAGGAGGATGAAGAAGAAAATGAAGAGAGGATGAGCAATTACGATGGTAGAATGATATGTCCTGGATCGCCTAGTTTTAGGGTTTACTGCATCGATCTTTCTGATGACGATGAAGGTGAAGTTCTTGTCATCTTAATTTCGTGAAATGTATATGATCTTAAATTATCTCTTCTGCCAAAATTTACAAAAGAATCAAACTTTACATGAGAAAATTTTGCCTAATGAAATTGTTTAACATAACGTTCATCGAAAATCTATATGTTGGTTTTCAGATAAAGATGGAGAAGAGAAGAAATCACAAACAGAAAATGGCACCCTTGTCGTGGTTGATCCAAAGGTAAACAAACCATCTTGTTAATTAGTCAACTTTTAAATCATTAACAAAATCATATATATGAATCTTTTCGAATGAATTCTCCAATGATTTATTTTCTCCTTCTATATAACAATTGTTCTTTGAGATTCAAAACATTTCGATCTATTAGGCTTTTCGTGTACACCAAACGGTTTTCTTTAATCTTTATATCAATCACGACAGGACCCTAGTATTATCGAGACAGTTAAAAAAGCACGGAAAAGGCGAAAGTTCGGAATAGCATTGCCTAAAGCGACAATGCCAAAGAAATATCTATCAAACGTAACGACACCTTGTTACACCGTCGCAGCCCGCGGTTGCATGGGGAACCACCATTCTCGTCTTCTGCAAGATAAATCATCATCAAATTAAATGCATATATATATATATATGTATATATTATACCTATATACATACAAACACCAAAGCACACTTTTGTTTGTGTGAATATTTGTACATCTTTTTATTCAGGTTAAGTTTTAGTGTCGAGGAAGATTTGGAGAAATACATGTAACAAAGAAAAATAAAATTGTTTATTTTGATCTAATTGGAGTGTTAAGCAAATGAGATACTTTATATTTAGAGATTGGTCAAATGAGCGTAAACAAGACTAGAAGAAACATATTTAGAATCCAAATATAGCCATTACCGTTATTACCATTAGTGCTCCGCCAATGACTTGGTGTCACTGGTCACAGCGCAAGAGAATGTATGCATGTTCTTAGGCTTTATAGGTGGATTCGTGGTATTTGCATAATTAACGATTTGTAGCTGATATATTTTGTAAATTTCCAATATATTTGTTAAGTTCTTGAAATCTTGAAATTACATGTATATATAATACTTAAGGCTAACAATAAATCCTAATTTTAATTTTAAGTGTATTTTCCACAATACTCCCCCTCCAGTTGGAGTGTGTACGTCGTAGACACCCAACTTGCCAAGAAAACGATCGAAAACCGCCCGTCCAACAGCCTTCATAAAAACGTCTGCTAGTTGATCCGTAGTGCGCAAGTACGAAAGAGAAACTCGTCCTTCCTTCCATTCGCGAACAAAGTGGCAGTCAACTTCGATGTGTTTTGTCCGTTCGTGAAACACCGGATTGGACGCGATATGTAGTGTGGCTTGATTATCGCAGTGAAGGTGGACTGGCTGTGGAAGAGAAACGCCCAATGTACGTAGTATTTCCCTTAGCCACTTGAGCTCACAGCAAGTATAGGCCATTGCACGATATTCTGCCTCCGCGGATGAACGTGAGACAGTATTCTGCTTCTTCGTCTTCCAAGAAATCGGAGAGGACCCAAGAAGAACAACATAGCCTATGAGTGAACGACGTTGTAAAGGACATGAAGCCCAATCGGAATCACAATAGGCCAATAATCGTATGGAGCTATCGGATCGCAACAAAACTCCTTGTCCTGGACTCCCTTTGAGATATTTCACCACACGTAAAGCAGCTTCCCACTGTTCTTGCGTCGGGGACTGCATAAACTGTGCCAAAATATGAACAATATAGGAGAGATCGGGACGAGTAATGGTGAGATAAACAAGACGTCCCACTAGACGACGATATTGGGCGGGATTATCAAATGGAGGTGAAGTCGAAGATGCAAGCTTATGATTTTGATCAACTGGGAGAGACACTAGTTTCGAGCCTAAAAATCCACATTCGTTGATGATGTCCAATGCATATTTCCGTTGTGAAAGGAAGATACCATAGGAACTTCTTGCGACCTCAATACCCAGAAAATATTTCAGAGAACCTAGATCTTTCATATGAAAACACTCCCCGAGATATGTCTTAAACTGTTGAATAGTGTTTGGATTGTTACCTCCAACTAGTAGATCATCAACGTAGATTAGAACATGAAGACGCACATCACCTCGGAGAAATGTAAACAGTGAGTAGTCCGAATATGATCTCTCGAACCCAAACCGCAACAAAGCTTGAGTTAACTTTTCAAACCAACATAGCGGAGCCTGACGAAGACCATACAATGATTTTCGCAACCGACAAACCTTTGATCTATCGGCAATAATAAGCCCGGTGGTGGACGCATATACACCTCCTCTGCTAAGTCTCCATGGAGAAAAGCATTGTGAACATCCATTTGATGGACTTCCCAATCGTGGATCGCAGCCACAGCAAGAAACGTGTGCACAGTCGTCATCTTTGCCACAGGAGCAAAAGTTTCATTATAATCGATCCCCTCCTTCTGGTGATTGCCAAGAACAACAAGTCTGGCTTTGTATCGTTCAATAGAACCATCAGAATTATGCTTAATCTTAAACACCCACTTGCACCCGATAGCCTTCTTGTCTAGAGGAAGATCCTCTAAAGTCCATGTATTATTCGTTTGGACGGCACGAAGTTCAGATGCCATGGCCTCTTGCCAGTGAGAGCTCTGCTTTGCTTCATGGTAAGTATTGGGCTCGTACGTATCTTCAATAGCGGCTAGAAAAGCACGATGGTTCGAATTGAATTTGTCATAAGATATGTAACTAGCTAATGGATAAGGAGTCATACCTGAAGATCCTGGAGGTGAAGAGAGCGGGTCTGAATCGGGGTTAGAAGTACTCAAATGGTAAGTGACGTAGGGTTCCAATCTCACAGAAGGATGCTTTGTCCTTTTTCCTCGACCAAGGTCTTCTTCTACCTCGACTGACGAAAGAGAATTCAAATCAGTATTCAAATCAGGGAGTTGTTGAACGCTCACATATGGGTCTGCATTTTCCGTAGATTCCTCCCGATCCGAGACTATATTAGAAATCTCTTGTGTTTCCAAACTCCCCCTATCTGATAAATTAGGCTCACGGAAATAACCCAAAAAATCATCATCCGAGAATGTTAAATGGCCAGGTACTTGATCTGAAACAGTAAGTACTCTCGAGTCCTTAAACGGGAATGAGTCTTCGCAGAAAACCACATCTCGTGATTCAAAACATTCGTAGGATTCTAGATCGAGAACCCGCCATGCCTTCTTCCCATCGGGATAACCCAGAAAAATACATTTTCGACTACGAGAAGAGAACTTATCTCGAGTCTTCGAGTGGACATAGCAAAGGCACCCAAAAACCTTCAGCTGAGCATACGCCGGAGGCTTATGAAATAACAATTCATAAGGAGATTTGCCTTGGGTAACCTGTGATGGTGTGCAATTGATGATAAAAGTTGCCGCAAGAACACAATCTCCCCAATACTCGATTGGAAGATGCGCCTGAAAACGAAGTGCGCGAGCCACATTTAGGAGATGTCGATGTTTTCTTTCAACCTGACCGTTTTGTTGCGGCGTGTCTACGCATGACGTCTGATGCAATATCCCTTGGTGTGAAAAATAGCTCTGCAATGGTGAGAATTCTGTTCTGTTATCAGAACGCACAACCTTTACCAACTTAGAGAATTGTCTGTTGACCATGGAGCAAAATGTAGGAAATATAGAAGCAACCTCTGATTTAGAATGCAAAAGATATATCCAAGTGGCGCGTGTATGATCATCAACAATTGTAAGAAAGTAGCGTTCGCCAGTACGTGTTGGAACCGGGTATGGTCCCCACACATCGCAATGAACCAAATCAAAACGGTGCTGAAGCTCTATGATTAATCTCATGAAAAATAGTCTGTGTTTGTTTGGAAAGAAAACATGTATCACAAGGAGGTCCTTTATTCAATTGAGATGAAGTAATATCAAGTACACCCGATAAACCAGAAATAATATTGTTTGAAGGGTGTCCTAGCCTCCGATGCCAAAGATTAATGGAACCTAAAACTGAACCCGCAAACGCCGTCAAAGATGGAACCCGACGAAACTTGTAAACCCCACCGCTCTCTTTACCGGCTCCAATCAGGATCTTCGTGGAACGGTCATGTATCACACATAGCTTATTAATAAACGTTACATAACAAGACAATTGTTGGGATAACTTTGACACAGAAATAAGTGTACATGTTAGAGATGGGATAAATAACACTTCGCGAAGTATGAATGATTATGAGACATGGATATCTCCTGTATGTTGTGCAGCAATATTGGAACCATTTGGAAGATCGACAGGATGCGCAACAATAGATTTAACATTAATCAATAGGGAAAAATCGCCAGTCATATGATGCGAAGCACCCGAGTCGATGATAAAATCAGTAATACTTTGTGTTACCCGTGGTTCGGTCAGATGGAAGCTTCTGCGCACTGAGGAGTGTCATGAGAGCATGATATTGATCCTTCTTCAATCCCGGAACATCACTGATATCGGAGGAGCTAGCTGAAGATAATGATCCCGAGGAAAGAGAGGAAACCTGGGCAACATTGGCAACTGCACGTCCGCGGCCACGAGTATGGGTAGATGTGGAGGATCCACGACCTCGACCACGAGCAGGTCTTCTATTCTCAGGCCACCAATCTGGGTAACCGTGAAGAACAAAACAGGTATCCGCGATATGTCCGTTTCTTCCACAATGAGAACAGAGTAAGGATGGATCTCGAATTCGCGGTTGAGAATTCTAAGGATTTTGAGTAGTTTGAACAGCAAAACTCATAGCTGGTGGTTTCTCCTCGTGTTTTGCAAGAACAATAAGTTGCCGTTCCGCTTCAATCACGATAGCATATGCCGAGTCCAAATCCGGCAATGATTTCATCGATAAAATACTGGTTCGAATATGACCAAACTTTAAAGTATTGAGACCCATTAGAAACTGATATAACCTCTCCTCTTCACGTTCTTGTGCTAGCTCCACGGTTAAAACACCACATGAACATGTATTTAGTGGTTTGTAATTACCAAGTTCACTCCAAAGGAGTTCAATTTTCCCAAAATAGTCGGAAACCGAGAGCCCCTCTTGACGACAAGTCGCTATGGAGCAACGGAGCTGATAGACTCGAGAAGGATTTCCGAGTGACATACGACGTCGTATGTTATCCCATAAGTCCTTTGCAGTAGAAGCATACGCGAAGGAAGATCGAAGAGATGGCGAGATGGTATTCATGATCCACGCCATAAGTATCGAGTTGACTGCACACCAATCATCATATTTTGGCGAATCATTAGTCGATGGTGTCACAACACCGTTGAGGGAAAACACCTTCTTTTTCGAGAGTAAAGCATTACGCATTGCCTTAGCCCATCTATCGTAATTATCTTTCGTCAACTCAATCGTAGACAAAACCATACCCGGATGATCTGCAGGGTGGAGGAAGAACGGTGAAGCGGATGGGACATCCGCACGAGTAGTGACAGCCGTGTCTTTGCTTGCAGCAACGAGAGCAGGCTGAACAATTGTCCCAGTGTGAAGAGGATTAATAGTTGGAGTCGTCATGTTATTCGGCGATCAAGATCACGATCGTTGTCAACACAATCAAGAACACAAGCAAGAACAGCTGATTCGGCGAGGGAGTTCACTGGGATTATCCACGGTTGACATTTATCCGGCGAGAGAGTTCACAAGCGACATCCACGGCGAGAAAATTGTCTACGGGATGGTGAAAATCGAGAAATCGAGAAATTGAGAAAAAAATCCCGCACCCACCGCAAGAAGAAATTAATAATCGGTCGATCTTAAGGATTCCTGGGTAATCTACGATTTTTATGGGTTCGTTGAGATTACCCTGTTTTTCCGGCGAATTCCGAGAATTCCGGCGACAAGGTTCTGCACTCTGGATCCTCTGCTACTGCCGCCTCTGCAACTTGCTAGTGCCGCCTCTGCAACTGGCTCGCCTTAACAATATCCGTCGCCTCTGCAACAGTATCCATCGTAAAAGAACAGTCGTTGACGCTGGAGAGCACGGTGATGAAGGAGATGAGCAGGCAACGAGAAGACCACGTGGTAATCAAAGGTGACGAAGTCGGCGATCCGTCGCCTGGTGTGAAGCGTATCAGCGGCTCGTAATGACCAGAAATTGAAGATGGTTCTGGTGGTTCTTTAACCTCTGCAACTGGTTCTCGCCGGAGAAGATGACTGGGACTCAATATTTTTTTTTAACGCTCTGATACCATACCATGATATATTTTGTAAATTTCAAATTTATTTGTTAAGTTCTTGAAATCTTAAAATTACATGTATATATAATACTTAAGGCTAACAATAAATCCTAATTTTAAGTGTATTTTCCACAATAGTAGCCTTTTATATTATTTTGTAGTATTTTATATTATTTTGTCTGAATGGTTATAACGTTGCATTTTATAGTGAGTTGTTGCGATTTATAACGAATATTTATATTTATTCATACATATGTAGATATATGTATATATATGCTTATATTTAAATATATTTACAGTTAAATATGGTATCTAACAAAAACAACGGATAATTGAAATTAACTAGGAATGGACCCGTGCGTTGCGCGGGATATAATATTTTTGTATTGTAATTGAAGAAATAGGAAAAAATCAATAGTTAGTAGTCAACATAATGATTTGTTTAATTTGGGTAAATATTTAAAAAATTTTAGTATATGGATTTAGAACAACTAATGTTATTGAAGAAATAATGTTAAACATATGGTTTGTTTTTAGTTTTTGTTGCATATGGTTTTGTTTTGGCTTGAATATGAAGGGCGTGTACTTTCGGTTGTTTGAGATGTACTTATAGTTGGTAGGAGATTTTTTCGATGGTTAGAATATTTGAGATTGTTTGTTATGAATTCTCCAAAACTTTTAATGGCCTTTGTGTTTGTATAGACTGAAATGGTTTGATATGGATTCTACTTTGGTACTTTATCGTTTAATTTCGGGGAAAGTATATGAGAAACTTTTCTTAACTGCAGAAATCATGATCATAATAGTTTACTTTTTCCAAAATTAGAATCCCTCAAGATAAGGCATGTGATTGACACTAACATAAGCTTAACAATTCTATGGGAGGTGTACTCACAAAGAACTCGAACAACACATATGTAGAAGGCAAGCATTGCATATGCGGGGAGCAAAACAGGTGAGTGACCATCCTTATTTTAAAGTTTTCTTCCTTTCATGTGTTTTTTATAACCATTAATCAGTCTTATACTAAGATGAACCGTGATAAAATTGAAGAGAACAACAATACTAACAATGTGAAATTTTAGAAACACTAACTGAAACAATCCTCATAAAGTCATGATACTCGAAAACAAATATTTCCAATCCAAAATTTGTCCTTAAAGAAGTGTGAATCAAAAGGTTAACATCAAATCATTCAAACTATTTTATCCAGATTATCTTACCACGGTCTTGTTTTCCAACTATTGCAGTAGTTTCTGATCCATCAACCTTCCCATGTAATGTGTTGTCCATTGAATAACAAACCTACACAGAAACTTAAAATATAATTTACGATTAGAAAATCATTAATACCAAGATTTGATGTGAGTTTAAGCACAATATCATCACTGTCTGGATCTTTTATAGTTGTTGGTTTGTCTACAATCATTCAGGAAACCGTGAATGATTGGTCTCCATCATCAATGTTCCCTTGAAGCTTCGATGACTGTATAAACATTCAAAGTGAAAGAGAGATCGGGTAGTAGTGTAACAATTTTGGAATAAAAATGAATGTTGTTGAGGAAAAATATCATATCATATCATCTATTAGGAGGAATCCATCCACAAAAGCTGGTCATTTTTCTTCACATTATGGGCTTCCAAAACGCGGAACAACCTAGCGAAAACCGACTGGTGACAACGACCAATAGTAAAAACAAAATGTGTTGTCTCATAATGTTTGCATTTGAAATTTGGAATGAATCCATTATCTGATGGGCAACTTTTGGTTTTTTTACTGTTTTGGAGAGGTATAATACACAATCTCTTTTATTGATTGGTTGATTAGGCAGGTTCATTCCTATGTAAATGATTGTAATGATGAAAATAACTATTATGTTTAGAAATTTAGTGCAGATTGTAAATGGAATATAAATGGTTCAATATTAGTGTATTTATTTGAAAATTTTTAGTTTGACTCTTTGGATGCCACATTTTAATGCAATAATTAATTATTGAAAAATATGTAATGATATTTATTTCATTTTTTTTATTGTTCTCAATCCATTTTATGGAAACGTTCCAATTAACTCTAAAAAAATTAATTGCTTAGAAATATGTATTGTATTTATTTTATTATTTTTGCTTTTTATTGTATTAGTGTATATAAATAATTAATATTATAAAATAATTACAATTGTTAAATAATTGGATAAATTCTATATTAATTATTTTGTCTTAATTGTATTACTAAATTTTTTCATTATTTAATGTTTTTGGTTTTTTTATTTTATTTATGTATATAAATAATTAATATTATTAAATAATTACAGTTATTAAATAACTCGATAAATTTTGTATTAATTATTTTGTCTTAATTGTATTACTAACGTTTTAATTATATTAATTATCTGTCTTAATTGCATTACTAACGTTTTAATTATTTTAATTACAATTATTAAATAATTGGATAAATTCGATATTAATTATTTTGGGTTAATTATATTACTAACGTTTTAATTATATTAATTATCTGCCTTAATTGCATTACTAACGTTTTAATTATTTTAATTACAATTATTAAATAATTGGATAAATTCGATATTAATTATTTTGGCTTAATTATATTACTAACGTTTTAATTATATTAATTATTTGGCTTAATTGTATTACTAACGTTTTAATTATTTTACTGTTCTTGGTTTTTTATTTTATTGATGTATATAAATAACTACAAATATTAAATAATTGGTTAAATTCTATATTAATTATTTTATCTTAATTATATTACAAACTTTTAATTATATTAATCATTTTGTTTTAATTGTATTACAAATGTATTAATTATATTAATTATTTTGTCACGTTTTAATTATATTAATTATTTTGTTTGTATTACTAACATTTTAATTAACACCATAAAATTAATTTCTGAAAAATATGTATTGTATTTATTTTACTATTTTTTTTATTTTGTTGAGATATATAAATAATTAATATTATTAAATAATTGGATAGTTTTGGTGTTTATTCTTGTAAAACTTATTTATAAATTATAATAAAAATTAAAAAAATCATGTGTTGATGAGGTGGCGCAAGAGCTCTATTTTATCAGTAAAACTTATTTATAAATTATAATAAAAATTAAAAAAATCATGTGTTGATGAGGTGGCGCAAGGAGAAAGCTCTATTTTATCCTACTTTTTATATATAGAAAAATATGTATTTTATTTATTTTACCATTTTTATTTTTTTGAGATATATAAATAATTAATATTATTTATAATTGGATAAATTCTATATTAGTTATTTTGTCTTAATTACATTACTTTTGGTATTATATACTTATTATTGTATTAATATTTATAGTAATTATATTAAATATTTTAAATAAACTATTAATTATTAGAAAATGTATTAATATTTATATAAAATATATTAAATATTTTAAAAACAATTATTAAATATTAGAAAATAATTGAAAGGAGGATGTTTGCTAAATATTTATGTAAATATACTATATATTTTTATTCATATAAATACGTAAATATTTTATTTAATTGTAATTTAAATTTTGAAATATTTAATTGTAATTTAATTTGTATTAAAAATTTTTTGTAAACATTGAATCATTTAATATCTTTTGGAGTAAAATTTTTGTTGTATTTAACCCTTATGTTTTCTATGTGATCATAGATTCAAGAGTGAAGACATAGTTTATTTGTTAAATGGTTAAACAAGACAATTTTTAGAAAAACTTTATAAAAAATACATACTTGAACACTTTAGGATTAATTGAATCGTTCCACAAAGCTAGCCAAGTGATCGTGTTGTCATGCTTCACTTCTTTCCATCTGCAAAATTATATTTATCATAATTAATTCAAAGAAATTCTTTTTCATTACTTTTATATTTTAAGGAGAAAGGAATAAGACCTTTCACGGGTATGAGAAAACTTATCTTTTTAACATCATCAACAATATCCCTCATATTCTTCTCTAGCTCCATTTTTCCTATTTCACAACTTTTTCCTCATACACACCATCAACTGAATCATATTATCCAGGTCGAGAACAAAGAGAGCATTTATAAGACGTTTAAAAAAATTTAAATGTTATTTGTTACATAATTATAACTTTTAAGTAATTCTTTTAAAATAAATTGATATATTGTGTAAATTAACAAAATTAATACATAATACATAGATATACATATACATATACAGATATATATATATACACAAATATACATTGTATACCACAAACATATATTTTAAAACAATATATGTGTGTGTATATATTAAAAGATATATATGTATACATATATATATAGGGGCGATCTAGTATTATGACATTAGGGTCATTTACCCCATATTTTTTTTATCAAATGTAAAACTTAATATTATGTAATAATATTATTATTTTATAATATGTAGATAAATTTCAAGATTTTCAATTTTTTATTTATTTTTGTGTTTTCCCATATCTTTTCATTTTCATTCTTTTTTGTTCTTTTTAATTTATTATATATACTTATTTTAAATTTTTATCAACAGCTTTTTTAAATCTAAAATCAAAGTCATTATATATTTTGTAAAATTATTAAATGACTATAAAATAATTTTTAGGTGATTTATATTTAATTAAATGTGTTTGAAGTATCATGTAAAAAAATCTATAAACCACGAAAATTGTTCTATATTTTAATTAATTATATATTTTCTCCAATTAAGATATTTTCTACATTCTTCTTCATGTATATATGTATGTTTATATGTATATATAAATATATATATGCATATATACATATGTTTTTATGTTTGTGGATGTGTATATATATATATATATGTGAATCTCAATTTTTTTATTGCGTATATATATGTACATATATAAATGTATATTCATATGAATATGTGTTATAGATATATATTTATATGTATTTATGTGTATATATATGTATATGTAAATGTATACGTGTGTATGTAAATATATCGTATCTGTAGATATATATATGTATTTATCTATTTTTTATGAATATTATATATATATATAAATATATATCTATATATGTTTGTATATGCGTATTTTATATACATGTATTATGTGTGTATATATATGTAAGAATTTTTATTGATTATATAGGTTATAAAAGATATTTTTGTCATTTGATTAAAGTTTCCTTTATATAAAGGTTTTCATTCATCTTGATCGCCACCAAACGCAATTATAATCGCAACATCCTCTGTACGTTTTAAATGTCATGATTAACAACATTTGTGGACGATTCTATTTTCAATAATATTTTTTGTACCGCTCGCAATCGTCTAAAAGCATAAATGTAACGTTTGTGAATGTCTGCGTGTCCATTAATCAAACCCTGTTTTAGTATATAATTTTATAGTAATCAACTTTATAGAACACAAAATACGATTCCAACAACATTGGGGGAAGGAAAAACGAGCTGTTTATGCTTTAGTAGCTACCGTGGATCATAGTGGAGATCATTGTCACTTTTAGATCTATTATTTAGATAACTAGAACTACGGTAACTATAAAAAAAATCTCGGTCAAGTCTGGGGAGTTTCATATAGAAAATCAAAGCAAAAATAATCTCGATCCAGGCAGTAACATCATTTTGAATTCATTCAATTTGAATTAGTATTTTGCTTCATAAAAATTATCATCATAATTATTATGAAGAAACGCCCACAATAATTAGTCTTGAACAATTTATTTGTGAAAATGGGCCCCCAGCAGGAGGCTCGCACGACGGGCTATTAGCTCAGTGGTAGAGCGCGCCCCTGATAATTGCGTCGTTGTGCCTAGGCTGTGAGGGCTCTCAGCCACATGGTCAAGAAAAGTAGCTCGTTCAGAGAGGGTAGGTGCTATGTTATTGGCAGGCTTCTAAAGATGCCTAGAATTAAGAGTTTGGTATTCAGTAAAGTGTAGATCAAATTTTTGGTGGAAACCTGTTCGCAGTCAAGGTTTTTATGCCTAGGATTATTCTTAAGCTTAAGCTGATTTGGCATAATATGCTATATAAGGTAAAGACCGAACAGGAACTAGGAAGAAATAAGTCAAATGTACTTTCAAAAGTGGGCGAGAAAAAATCATCAATGAACGTGATGAAATACTGACACTCTCCTAGACTCAATGGGGTAGATGGAGATCCCCAAAGATCCGAATGTATATAGTCTAGAATATCTTTTGAACTATCCTTTCTTGAAACTCTGCTTGTGTGATTTTCCTAATATACAGTCTTCACAGAATTTCAACTCATCCACTTCACCTTCTAGAACATAACCATCTCGTTCTATATTTGTTCGAATAAAATGCTTAGCTAATTCCATGCGTCTAACTAAAAAATCTTTTCTTCTTCCAATTTTTCGATCAGTTAACAACCTCTTCTTTCTGCCTGCCTCTGAAAAAGATTCATTCATGGTTCCAATTCAAAAGAAAACTAAGTACTCCCTTGCTGCTAGCTGATCTGGCTTTCCGCGATTTAGCACCGATGAGACTGACCGCGTACCATAACCTTAGAACAGTCAAAGAGAATTTACAAGTGGTAAAGCAAATTCAGACTTCCGCTATCGAACGACTAGTGGCTTATCACCCATGGAAATAAAAAGGAATACCACACGGGGGAATTGAAGGAAAAAGATGGACTCCTCTCCTGGATTGGACCAGTTGCAAACTGCTTGTGCTGCTGGGTTGCATGCTCGAAGTTTAATGTGGTTGCCGATCTGTTCCATCTGGTGCTATATTATCCATTCAATTGCTTAGTTTTCTAGATCGTTTGGCAAATTTTTTTTTTAATTTTTTTTTGTTAATCAATCCTGTTAGATTATATTATAATTGTGAGATTTTTTCACTTCATATGTAAAGTAGTTATCGTAGTTCTAGTTATCTAAATAATAGATCTACAAGTGACAATGATCTCCACTATGATCCGCAGGACCAGAAGTCAGAGCTCGAAAGTCAAAGTAAGCCTTAGAATCCTCATTCCGGGCAGCAAAACATTTACAGCGTCTAGTTCTTACTCAGAGTTCAGTGACAACACAGTCCCTCCTAGATAGAAAGTTCCAAGTAAACCTACCAGAAAAAAAGGAGTAATATCTCTTGCTATGACTCTTAGCTCAGGGTGGGTGGTCAGCACACAAAGAATGAAGTCGTACGATCGGCGGACGTTTGAAAGAGAGCTTCAGTACAATTATCGCTGGGATAGCTTAGCAGGTAGGTACCACTACCAACTACCTTAACGAAGGAAAGCAGCTAATAAGGAAGATAAATCTTCCATTAGGAGCAGTTGGTCTTTGTTCCCCATAGCAACGACTTTGCACCAGTGATTTCACTATTATTAGTGAGATCGACTGTCACTTTGTTCGTGAGCGGTTACCCGGAATCGCTAGTAATCGCCGGTCAGCCATACGGCGGTGAATTCATTCCCGGGCCTTGTACACACCGCCCGTCATTATTTACTCGATTGCAGAATTTCTGGAACACCTCTAATAGAGGGACAAAGAGTCAATTTTGAAAGAACTTATTGTCAAAAGATTCCTTTGTGGAAGGCACAATTTTTTCTGAAGAATCCGCCATGATATATCTGAAAGAAGCAGATACATTATGGGTATGTAATAAGCCTCATCAATCATAGAAAAAAAATAGAAAAATGAAGGGATATTTTAATCCTTACCAGCTTGATCTTGTTGCCCCTAGCAACCAGCACCGGAACCCGATGCTTTCTTTTCCTTAATGCACTAGGAGTTGAGTAAGGACTCACAGCTTCTAGTTTGAGAGCTAGTATCTATGGGCCCTCTTATCTCTTCCTTCTCCGAGCTCGGGTTATGGACGAAGTCTCAACGTCACTTCCAAAACCGCCTTTCCCAAGTCTATGAAAGGTGAAAGGTTGAAGGTCCACAAAAGGTAACATAAATGACCTTCATACTTTCCCCGCCTTCTTCATCATCTTGTTCCATCCTTCAGAGATGTTCGGTAGGAGTTTGGGCCGTGTCTCAGTCCCAGTGTGGCTGATCATCCTCTCGGACCAGCTACTGATCATCGCCTTGGTAAGCTATCGGCGGAATTTTGTGTTATATATGGTAATCCTTCTAATATCCAAATTGTATATCTGCGCAGATCCTCTAGACATAGAGCGGCTAGGGCTTTGAACCCAAATACATTACCCACAATAGATACAAGACAACCAATCCGAAATGTCACCAAATCCCCTGTGCTTCGGGGATGCCCTCAGCGACGAGGAACATGTACTAGGGTGTATGTGCGGACTCCCCATTCAATAGATAGAGAAGATCGCCAAGATTTCGCGATCCACTGCCGAACTTATTCCATTTCAATAAGAGATCTCGGATCGAGATCTCTTATTGAAATGCTCATTCAATCAGCTTTATTTCGAGCCCATAAGTCTCTCTTTTTTTCGGTATAGCCACTTTCACATCCCATTTCAGTTGCCTGATGGGAACTTCATTGGCTTAGTCAGCCGGGGCCATCCCCTTCGCACTTCGCCCGCCCTATCTATCCGCGCGCTGGCAGGTAGGGGCTTCTCCTTTCTATTCTTGATTATTCTCAAAGGAGAAGATTAATATTTTTGCCAAATATCTGCGGGTCCAATCACACGTTCACCTCCAAAGGAATGAGTGTCTCTTCCGAACAAAGTGATTTGGCATTTTCTCGCTCACCTGAAACTAATGATGTTTCTCTTCCTTCTTGATGGTTTAGAGTCTAATCTGCCATCTCTTTCACTACAAATGAAATTATAAATGTATCTTTCAGGATGAAGCTTGGGTGAAACTAAGTGGAGGTTCGAACCGACTGATGTTGAAAAATCAGCGGATGAGTTGTGGTTAGGGATGAAATGCCACTCGAACCCAGAGCTAGCTGATTCTCCCCGAAATGCGTTGAGGCGCAGCAGTTGACTAGGGGGAATCTTCGGGTTTTCCAATGAAAGAAAGTAGTTTATATCTATCTAGTTGCTAGTTGCTTTACAGCAGCTAATAGCACCTATCCCGAACAGTCCAATTGGTCAAAATACTCGGAATTTCTGACTTTTCGTGGCGGGTTAGATCCAGTCATCGGGGATTTATGGTTAACCGATATAGCACATCCAGAAAGCCGTATGCTTTGGAAGAAGCTTGTACAGATTGGGAAGGGGTTTTGATTGATGCCAGTATAGTCACAGTTGATATTTCTATACAAAAGAAAGCTTTAATTATAGATGCGATTGTGAGCAGGTTTACGCGGACCTAATTTTAACAGCAGGTACAGTAACAATGAAAATGGCTCCTTCCCATGGGCCTCCACTACTATATGTATGATGGAATGTTATATTTATGTTTTCATTTCTGCATCCAAGTTTTTTTAAATACATTAAATAGTCTTTATATGTTATCGGTTCAAGGACGCCAGGTGTCCCTGCTTTTTCAGGGTAAGAAGGGGGTTCTTCTATTTCGCATGATGAGGTGAGATAACGAAAAATTACGGAATCCCCATGAATAGGATAAAACCTTATTCTTGGATGGATGAGTAGGCTTCCCCTTTCGATTCACCAAATGTGATCTGGGACACGATAGGAGTTTGCGTGCCTCGGTAGGAAAGAGAAGGAATGCCTAAGAGAGAGCTCAGTTCCAGCTTTTAGCCATGGGATGGATGGGTTATAGGAAAGGAAGGAAGTCCCCGAATCGATATCATCGATCTCATAAGTATCATACCAAATCCCATCAATCAAATCACAGATCTTTTCGAACTCTGTCTGTAACTCACTATAGGCTCGGGAAACAAAGAGAAGATGTGTACGAACAAGATATCCAGCAACAAGACCCACACATGGTGGATTCACAATCCACTGCCTTAATCCACTTGGCTACATCCGCCCCTACTCTACTATTTTTTTGTCTTGTCTAAATTTTTTTAGAAAAATATAAAAAAAATGAAATAAGGTAAAAACTTATTTCTCAAAAAAAGAATAATAGTACATTACATTAATAGATAAGCAAAATATATCACTAAAATAAAATTTGATTGTTGATTATTATTCACATTTTTTTATAAATTTACCAAGTTCAATGTTAGCCAGATTAGTCAACATTTATATGTTTCGATGCAACAACAAGATTTTGTAACAATAGCCAGATTAGTCAACATTTATATGTTTCGATGCAACAACAAGATGTTATTTGTAACAAGTAGCGTCTTTTCTTATGTGACTGGGGAGAATAAAAGAGAAGTCGTCTATGAGTAGGCAAATACGCTAGCATGGGACTTCTGATCCCTATTTGATGAGATAGAAGAATAGGCAAGCTGCTTGGGGCTCCTTGGGTTTGCTAGATTTGACACAGATATTAGACCGTGGGGGCTGACGCCTGTCCAATGCCGGAAGGTCAAGGAAGTTGGTGACGTGATGACAGGGGAGCCGGCGACCGAAGCCCCGGTGCTCTTTCCGGCTAAGGAGGGATTATTTTACCCAATAGGCTAGCCCCCGCTTCGGTTCACGCTTCCGTACAATAAACTTATACCCAAAACTCCTATTAATAGAAAAATAGAACTTCCTACTGTGCATAAAATAAATTTTGTAGCTGAATAAAGACGTTTTTTGCCTCCCCACATGGATAAAAGTAGATAAACGGGAATTATTGGCGAATGTAATAGAATCAACTTACTCTTTCAACAGATGCAATATGATCAATCACAGACGCCTTTTGTTAGAATATATATTTATAGACTCATATATACTATTTTAATCAATCATGAATTATTTGTAAACTATTTTTTAGATTGAATTGTAGAGGTGTACAACAAATTAACTCGACTAATCGTAAACTCAAAAAATAAAACAAGGTGACTCGGTCTAACCTATTGTCTAAGCGAATTAAAAAATCTCAATTCAACCCATCGTTAATGAATTGGTATAGAAAAAAAATACATTGTATAAACCAACAAAATATCTGAAATATAAAAATAATAACTCAAATACAAAATTATTAATTGAAATATTAAATCGAATAAAAAAATCATAAAATATTATAATATCAAATCGAGTACTTGAAATCCGATACACTTGACAGTTTTTATCTACTTTTTAGTAACAACTAGGAATAATCCCGCGCGATGCGCGGGTTGAAAAAAGGACAAAAAAAAGATTGACAAATAAAAAAACGAATCTTGTTGAAGAATAAAGGATTTGAGCCCGTGCGATGCACGTGATAACAGTTTTTGTACATGAACCGATCATCAGATCTGGCACTAAATTTCACTAATAAATCTACAATATCATTCTACTAAAAAATTCAGGTAGAAGTAGAATGATGAATACATATAAGAAGAATTGATTTGATCACCAAACCTATATTCCAATAACAGTGTCAAAGATTTGAAACACGAAATCATATTCCTTGACTTGACGAAAGACAATCAAAGACTCAGGAAGATTGAATACTACTTGTTGCCAAGAACTGCGTGAAGGTGGGAACTCAGATCCTGAAATAGAAGAAACATGGAATTACCAAAAGGTTTTACTGTGACATTATCATACTGGGTGAGAAGCAAAAAGAGAGAGAGGATGCTTCTGTTGCCCTTACGTTTTCAAGGTGTAGTTCAGATAACAACGAAGCAATTTTCTCTTCTTCGTCTTTGGACCAAGGAGCTGCTTCCAAGTACGCGAGATATGACAGTACCCCAGCATCAAACCCAATTGCAGCCGAAACCTGAGGAACACCAGATGAACTCGAAAATCATGCTTGATCTTACATTTCAGTACGCCCGACATCACCATATTCAATCAAGAAACTAAGTAGCAAGTAACATCTCATTGCAAATTCACATTGCAAATTCAGATTTAGCATTGGAAAATTCTTAAATCGTGTTCTTGGATTTAGCAAGAGAAATATGAGTTGCAAGTAACAATAAGGAATCCAACAGTTTTTTACTTTCCTCAGCGTCATAATTCAACAACCAAGTGCGAGTTGAATATTTCTCATATTACCTTCAAAATTCCAAGAACCCTAGGCACGTCATGTCTCATCAGCTTCTTCCTCAGATCCCTGCAATACATCAACATCAACGTTTCGATATATACCTCAACGTCGTCACAATCCGACAGCGTTAATAGATGAATATCGTGACATAAACGACAGCGTTAATAGATGAATATCGTGATATTCCAACATGGATATCGTGATTTACAATCAGAGACATAAACGACAGCGTTAACAGAGGATGTAGTTCTTCATTTTTGGAAAATAGCCCTGCTAGGAGTAGATCTCAGACGAAGGCAAAAAGGAGCAGAGAAAACCCTAAAAAGAGAAATCTCATATGAGCGTGAAAGGAAGAGGTGCAGGAGTAGATCGGGGAACCAGTACCTTGATTGTGATTCGGCCGATCATCTTTTTCTACTTCGTCCACCCATTCTGAAACGATCGTTTGAACCTATTCCGTCTCTTAGTTTTAGTGTCTCCTCTCCCGAAAACCTCCATCTCCGTTGATGTCGAAGCAGACGAACACTGTGTCGTCATCAATCGTCGTGCTATCGCGCCGCACCACTGCAACATCGCCATCCCTCTTCTCTCTCGGCTTCGACATCTCTTTCTCGGAATCTCAAATGGAAGGAAATTGAAGGAAATTGTTCCCTGATTTGTTATCGGCAGCACGCTCATGGACGATGATCCCGCCGACTCCACCGCCTAGGGTTTCAAAATCGATACCACACCCAAAAACAAAAAAGTCGAGATTAACCGAAATTCATAAGGCCAGATTCAAATCAGAAGTGAAGAAATCACAAAGAGAAACTTCAATTAAGAAGAGATGCATACAGTTTCGATAGCAGCAACGACAGCCTCATTTTCTACCTTAGCTCGCTTGCTCTGTCGAGGCGGTGAGGCATTCGCCGAAGCAGAGAACCGCTTCGTCGTCGCTGAAACATGCCCTTGGTTAGCGGAAAATAGGTCTGAAACTCGCATCTTCTCTTATTTCTTCTCAACTGTGCTTTTTAAACTCAAACGGAAATCGTGGGAAATATCGTGGGATAGAGAGATCGTGGGAGAGAAATATTAATGCTGTTCTGATGAGGTGGAGGGTTGAGAGGCGAAAAGCTGACCTAAAACTTGCTTTATTAATATATAGATTTCATCACTTTCAAAATCAATATATTTATATATTAATACATTTTAAACAATAAAACAAGAAATAAAAAGTTAATCCATCTGAACCCTAAACCATTTGGAACCCATCTCGTCACTCCTTTTCTAAACAAACTAAAAGAATACTCAGTTTAAAATTGGCTCACAAATCGACAATTTCATGTTATATAGATCCAAACCCATTTATTATGAAATCAGAGCCTGCTTTATTTTGATCTGCTTCATTTTGATTTGAGTATTCCGACGAGGTTATGCCCTTGTTTGTGACATGTACACTCCATGACCGAACCTGTACAGAAAAGGATATAATATTATGTTTTATCATCTCGATGAAGATATAAATCCATTAACAATAACCTTTTCAACCCTTGATCTACCTTTTGACTTGAATTAGTGCCAAATCCATTTTTCAGATCTTGCGATGGATGCAGTCCAAGAACTTCATCAGGCACCAGAACTCTGAATACTTCATAATGATGGTTCAAACTCTTTTGTCCTTGAAGTCTGTGAACACTCCCCAGTCCGCCTGTTGTTGGGTTGGGAAAGGCATAGAATATGCGTTTTATTCTTTGGTGTACAAGCGCCATCGCACACCTTGTACAGAAGAACACAACACAACAGAATCATTACAAGACCTAAACCCTAAATCCTAAACCTGTAAACATGTGGAGAATGTGTATGTGTATTCACACTCACATCGTACAAGGCTCCCAAAGGAGGAAAATGTCGTAACCGGTGCAAAGGTAGGGTCTCTCAGTTACCATATCACCGACAGCATTTTCTCTATAACCATTTTGGATCTGCATAACTTAAACATTTAAATGATAATGCCATATTACAGAAAGCATCCGAAGGAACGTTGAAAAAACTATATCTAGAATGAACTCACATCCGAACCCTGAAGACTTGTCTTTTGCTTCTTAAGAGGAGAATCGCTGCTGAAGAGTTCAAAATGGTTTGGGCTACAATCAATTGCGGTATTTGGGAAAAGTGTTCTATCTCTTGCAGAAGAAGATTCGATTGCGACAATAGCAGCATGTCTTAGAGGATGCCACTGGTCACATTCTTGGGCATGATTTTGTTCCACACTCCAACGCCAGGGATTCAAGCAAGCAACAGAAGAACATAACCCTTTTTTCTTGTCAAGGGTGCCATTTAAAAATGTCTCTGTGCTGGCGCTGGTCTCACGGCTTGTAATGTCACGAGTAAATGACGGATATACTTGATCCATTTCGCTTGCTATTACCTGCCTAGCTGAAGGATCGACTATTACCGCAGCATTAACTAGCTGAAAAAGCATTCCATCAAAAGTTTAGCACGTTAAATATGATAGAAGAACACCTCTTCTTGTTTTCATCGGATCCTTTATTGATCATATTAGCAAAATGACATTTACTCAACCAAACGGAAAAAAAGAGCGAATAAAAGATGACTGATATATATATTAAAAACACAGATGAACAGAATACAAATTGGAGATCTGATCTTTGGCAATTCCTTATCAACAAATCCATAGACATTGAAAGGGCTGTTACAGTTAGAACTCAGAGAGGTTGGGTCGCTACCTAAAACTTTTGAGTTCAAATCACATATGTATATGTAAAGAAGCTAACAACTTACTGGTTTATCCCCAGATACTGCCAGATCAATTGCAAATTTCATGAAATTGCAAATTGAACGTGAGTCCTCCTTGTTAAAACCACCAACGCCATCCACATTGCTGTTGAAACACATAACATTGAATGACAAATATCAGTGTGCAGAAAATCATATTGATGACAAGTGAGTACAACATGGACTATGTCTGCACCATCATCCACCAGAAAAGTAATTATACAGATCCATCTGATTAACAGTTCAAATTGAACGAGCAAGATATTGATTGTTACCTCATTGCAACAACCAACAATTGCAATAATTAAGAAAGAGAAAAATACACTTCAACCCGTTCAATCTACCAACAAAATATGCCAGCCTGATGGCCAGACAAAGCTGGTGGAAGGAAAAGGTTGAAGTGATTTTAAATGGATGATGGTAAATAGAATTAATTATGGACTCCACCAATTTATCATCTCGAGAAGGCAAGTGAAGAATGCAAAAAAGCCAAAAATCCAACAAATAGTGTAGAACTTACTAGGTTGGTGGATGGTATGAAGTCGGCCACAGTTTGCATTGTTCTTCCCACTCTTCTTTCGACAATGCAGCATACTTGCACACCTATCAAATTATAATGGAAAAAACTGTATATTATAGCAAATATAAACCAACAAAATGAACATTATAAACTTTTGAAGCACAAAAAGAATCTAGAAGATTCCTACATGATGAATGAAAAAGCTAACCTACTTTTGTCAAAAAAGGACTCAATTGATAGGAATTAACGAGATCTTGAACACCTGGTGGCATATTGTTCAGCTGACGTTCATCGTGCTCAGGTGCTAGACATAAAACGATAGTCAACTTAGTTTCACCTGTCCAATAAACCAGTAATCAGGACCATACCACTTGGGATCGAATGCTCGTCATATCAGTGTGTCAAGAAATTTAACTTATATACCTCGATCTGGAATAATCTCTTTCCGTATTCTTTTAATATGACGGAGATCTTCAAGAGGTGCGACCCGACATAAATGCCTATAACAAGGTCATAGAATTCTAAATTCAAATGAAGTGTTAAAGAAATACTGCAAAACCTCTCAGTCGCATATATTCATAGTTGAGAGAAGAATGAACACAACAAACCTCACAAGAGTATTGGCTGATTTGGCCACAATTTCGCTTGCGTAGACATTCACTAAGACCAGGATAAGAAAAAAATGACCGAGGTTAGAAAAAGCCTGATAGGATAGATTTGACAAGAGAGGCTATCAAGCATGGAACAAACCAGTGGGCTGGTTATCAGGTGAAACAGGAGGCTTTCCTGGGATGTGGATGATCTTCCATTCATCAGAATCCATTGGTTGTCCGTACTTTTCACTGATATGCGGATAGTTCACACCATAAATTACCCGAGTTGAGAAAAAAATCAAGACTCCGGTGAAAAATACACAAAACAACAAAATAGTAAAACTTCTCTTGTCATACTTTACTGCATTGGCCAGTAATGTCCAAAACTATCAAAATTACAGAAGCTTGGGAGGATATAAAACAAAGGCTTGCCACTTTCCTGATTAAGCAAATGAATCGTAATAGTTTTATTCACTGTAACCAGTTGATCCATTTGACCAGATACCAAAATAGCATTTCAAAGATTACACAAAAATAATTTTCCATCTGAAATTTAATTGGCATCTAATAACTGGTCTGTGTAAGAAACAAAATTCCCCTACCAACAGATCTTGATTGAAAAATCATATATATAAACAACGTGCAACGCCGGCGACCAGAGAGAAGACCAGATATCTAGCACCGATCGCAGCCAGTGAGGAACAACGGCGGATTTAGAAGGAGGCGAGCGCGACAGCGGTAAAAACGGGTGCGGCGGACGCAGTGGAAGACCAGCAGTCGGCGGAGGCGTGCGTAGAGGAGGAGAGTCCGACGACGGTAGGTATGGAGGCCAGCTCGGCGGTGGGCAAAACGACGGCGTGAAGGGAGCAGGAGCTCGGCGGCGGCGGTAGTGAAGAGAGAGAAGGAAGAGAAAGCAACCGACGGCAGCCGAATTGAAGAGAGAGAAGGAAGAGAAAGCAACCGGCGGCAGGCATGGAGGCCAGCTTGGCGGTGGGCAAAACGCCGGCGTGAAGAGAGCAGAAGCTCGGCGGCGGCGGGAGTGAAGAGAGAAGGAAGCGAAAAAAAAAGAGGATAGGGTTGTTAGGGCTGAAGGAAGGTTGAAGACTGCAAATTTAGGGTTTCCCAAATTTTGTGTAAAAAAATTAGGGTTTTCAATATACGTATGAATTATATTTTTAATATATAAGTTTTAAGAATTAAATTTTTAAAAATTAAAGAAAATAACATAAATATATATATATCATAAACTTGTTTCTATAAACGTGATTATATATGTATTAAAAAATTGACATATTTTTTATATATTTTTTGAATTAATATTTTAACTAAAAAAATATATTAAATAATGTAAATTTTAATTGGTTTTTAGGTGAATATAATACATTTAATGGTTATAGTTTCGACATATGAAATTGAACATTAAAGAACAACGATACATCTTATAAATAGATCGAAAACAATGATTGGTGGAGCAAAGAAGAAAAAAATGTATTCCAAAACAATGTTAAAAATATATGTGCAATTCGATCTACAAATTAAATATCCACTTATATTTTTTTATCGTAATTTTATTTTATTTCCACGTTAGTTGTTTTTTTACCTCCATTAAATTCTTAATCCCGTATTACGTATATTTTGAAATAAAAATATTTAGAATTTAAATGTTTTTGTACAATAATATTATGTTTGTATATAATGTAACATAAGATTTCAAAAGATAAAATTCATGATATATTAATGCGAGCAAACCATTAGAAAAGAAATACCGACTTATCAATATTATACTAATTTATTATTATATTTTATATTATAATATTTATTATAACTTATAAAGTTTTATAAAATATAAAAAATATTAAATTATTGATATAGTACAAGATCAAATACTTATCATCATTAACTAAAAAATAATCTATTCTTAGTCATGAATGAATAAGATTTTAGAAATCATTCAGTGTCATTGTTGTACATTGTTTGATAATATTTACCAAATTATATAAAATATTCCACATAAATATAATATAAAAAAAAATTCACTACTAATTTTTTTTTGAAATTATATAAAATATTACACATAAATATAATATAAAAAAATTTCACTACTAATTTGTTTTTAGATTATTATGATTCATGTATTTTGACAATTCATACCTTATACTCTTCAAAAATTTATAAAGACGAAAAATTAAAGATGATACAAATTTCATGTATCAAGTTAAAAATTTTACCAATACACATAATAAATCATTAAGATATTATTTTCAGCAATATCTTTGCAAAAAAGGTCCTTTTTAAAAATAATACACAGTTAAAAATATAAATTTATAAAAAAATACATGATCAAAATTAAATATTAACCAGTTATACAATTATATTATATCATATAATAACGATTTTACATAATAATATATTTATATATTCATTTTATTTTACATTAAAAATAAATAATGTCCGACCATTATTAAAAATAAAAATATGAAGTATTAACCAATTATACAATTAAATATTAACCAATTATACAATTATAACCAGATATAATTAAATATTAACCAGTTATATAATTAAAAAATAAAAGTTAAATATTAACCAGCTATACAATTATAATAAAAATAAAAATAAATAACTTAAAAAACACAATCATGAAGAATATGTCCGACCAAAACATGCAATCACATTCTATTGATTAAATTTTTATATTGAAAATTAGAAAAAAAATAAATTTTATATTCAAATATTGCTCAAACGATTGTCAAGAAAATAGTCACGATCATAATTCTATGATGATAAACAATATTTAAAAAAAAATAACATTTATATTAATTAATATTCTTTTGTTCATGTCATGATGCAATTAAGGGTTGTTAACAGTGCGATCGTTCTGTTCCACAAACATCTAAACCAATGAAATTCTCAAGACAATCAAGAAATTCAAACATAAGTACATTTTAAAGATCCACAAATTATGTCAATACCTTAATAATTTTTTTTAAATCATGTTTGTGATAGAATAAATAAATTTGTTAGATTTATTAGGGTTATTAGACTATATATATTGTACATGATACATGAGAATTGGCAAGGGAAAATATTTTCAATATGGTATCAGAGCATGGGTAATAAAATTTTTTCCTCCTAACCACCGTTCTAAAATTCTGCAATTCTTTCCTTTCCTTGTTCTCCCTCTCTTGTGCAATCTTGCTCTCTCTCTTCTGCAATCCCTCTCTTCTTGCTCTCTCTCTTCTGCAATCCCTCTCTTCTGCAATCCGAAATCCGAAATCCGAAATCTTGCTCTTCTTTCCAAAAATCTCTGCATTCCAGCCACCGCCTCCTTCGATATTCCCTCCCATTTGCACCGCCTCCTTCAATCTTCTCTCCCAACCCGTTTCAGCCACCGCCTCCTCCGATATTCCCTCCGCTTCCGTTTCAGCCACCTCCAGCACCTCCTCCATCGATACTTCCTCCGATATTTTCTTAGTCTTCTCCTTCTCCATCGACTCAGTCGCGACCCCAGTGAACCTCACGACGTCGTATCTCCGTCGCAGCCGCCGCTGCTTCTCTGTTCAGACTGCCGTTCAGTTCGTGCCACAGACCGCTGCCTCTCTCTCTCTTTCTATTCAGTTCGACTGTTTCACCTTCTGAAATCTCTCCTTCTCCCAAGTTTCGTTGAATCTGCTGATATCTGCTCCAGTCTTTGTCGGCTTCTTTAATCCGGCGTCTCTGTTCCGTCCGGCATTCTGTTCTGCCATACGCCTATTCTGTTCACCTCTGCTCATCAACCGACCGTTCTCAACTTTTCTTTGCTTCCTGGTTCTCATGGCTGCTTCTAACAACGTGGACAAAGCTTTTGGAATAACCAATATCAAGACTCATATCCCTATCATCTTGGATATGGAGGAACTCAATTATGATGCGTGGCGAGAATTATTTGAAACACATTGTCTTAGTTTCGGTGTTATGGGGCATCTCGATGGTTCTTCCGAGCCTACTAGTGCTACGAATGATCGGTGGAAAAGCGTTGACGGTCTTGTAAAACTTTGGATTTACGGTACCATATCTAAATCTCTCCTCAACTCGATTCTCAAAAAGAAGTGTACTGCCCGATCTCTTTGGATGAGCCTCGAAAACCTTTTTCAAGATAACAAAGAAGCTCGTGCTCTCCAACTCGACAATGATCTTCGCAATCTTTCCATCGGAGATCTCACCGTTCATTCATATTGTGAGAAATTGAAGCGAATAGCGGATCTTCTCGCCAATATTGATGCGGAAGTCCCTGCTCGCACACTTGTCATACATATGCTGAATGGACTATCCGAGAAATTTGACAACATCATCAATGTGAT
>CM071863.1:56672730-56694520 GCA_036759665.1 Gynandropsis gynandra
TCCCAGAATGCGATTTTTCTCACGTTCGAAAATTAAGGGTAAATTTGTCTTTTCTCCAGTTTTCTTTTTTCCGATTAAATAATTATTTTAGGGAAGGGTATTTTTGAAGTGTTTTAGCCCGACGAGGGTATATCTGATATTCCGCCCATTTAAATGTTTGTTTCATGGTAAATTTTCTATGGGTCCAATTGGTGGGTTTGCCAGAAAACGCAAACATAACGATTGCGTTTTTTGGCGATTGCGGACGATATCTAATGTGATTGGTGGAAACGTAAAAATATAGACGTCACGAAACGTAAAATTTAAAAATATGATTTTTTACTACACTACGTCTGCGTTTGAACACGTTTTCGACTAAATTATTGAAATACCCTTGTCATTTCTCTCCTCTTCGCCTCGCCGATTCTCGTTTCTTCTCTCCTCTTCGATTCCTCTCATGTTTTTTCATTTCGCCGTTTCTCTCCTAGGTAAGCCTCTCTCCTCTTCGTCATTTTGCTTTTCAACTGTGAAGGATTTTGTGAATGACTAGGGTTCATGAAATTAGGGCTTCTCTCTGTTTTCCTCTTCATACTTTTGGGCTTCTCTCCGTTTCTCGATTACGAATTGGTTTGTTTCAGATATGTGTGTGTGACAGTCGATGTGTTTTTGCTTGTGTTGTGATTTGCTGCTCGTTCATTTCGAGATTGATTGTTTTTCGTTTGTTATATTTGGGGTATTCTTACATTTATCGATTTGTTTTTTCGATAGCCTATAGCTTTTATTTGATTGCTTGGACCCTGTAGCTATTGGGTCATCTTCATCTTCTATTGGAGCTTTGTGATGAAGATTGGTGATTTGGGGGATTTTTTCCTCAATCGGATTATCTGGTGTTTTTACACTATTTGTTTCCCGAGAACTACGGGAAAATAGTGAGATATGAAGCTGAAAGCTACACAGTCCCTTCGTTTACCCTAGTGTGATCAAGTCTTAGCATATTGCATTTTCAAGACACAACACAAGCTGTAAAACCCAGATATTGTTTTGTGTTCTTGCACAGGTTCTCAGGTTTTTGTTGTGTTTTTGCACTTTCTTGAAGCGACCAGCTTTTTCCTACATAATTCAAATTACGTCGTGTTATTGACCCAGTTCAAGTATTTACCTTCTCACTTAGTTTACTCGAGAAGTCCGACTAGATTAGGTATCGAAAAAGCTTACCAATGTATTCCTTATGTCACGTAATGTTTGCGTACTTTGTAGTTCTTTATCACCATTACTCTCGGGAAGCTTCGGGTCTGATCTTTGTGTTCCTACGAATACATCAGTTTTTGTTCTATGAGTTTTGATTTGCGAATTGGATGTTTGTTTAGGTTGTGGTGGCATTGATCTGCCTTTAGGGGATTCAGTATCTCTACTTGTTCCATGGACTAAATTCGTATAAATCCACTTGGTAAGTTCATTTATGTGCTTCTATTAGATTATACTTATTGGGTTTAGAGGAATCATTTCTTTGATGAGAATTCCACTTATTTTGATAAGGATCACATAAAAAATTGAAGAAAATTATTTCCTTTTTATGATCATACCATAGTTGTTGTTTTTGCCATTGCTTTTGATCTTTGTTCTTTTCTTCCTTAAATTAGTCGACCGGTAATGCTTTTTGGTTTCTGATTATAGAACCATTTGCTGAAATTGGAACTGGATTCTTATAGTTAGGGTTCTTGGCCTGTGACATACTTGCCATTTCAATTAGGGTTGTGTTGATTTGTGTTTGAGGTTCTCTAGCATCTATGTTGATGATATCTTCTTTAGCCTTTAGTTCAGCATTGTCGGTCAAGAGCCAAGTGGCTGGTCGTATATTGATCCAACTTCTTGTTTTGAATTCGTTTCGCTCATTAAGTCATGATTTGTTTTTGTTGCAACAAGGACACATGGCCTAGGGAAGTGGTGAATGCGAGAAAAAGAAGGTAAGTACCATTTTATATGTGCACACATTTTTCATATATGTATTAGTTTTGTTATTTGAATGACAAATTGTTGTGATAGTGATTTAATTTTGGAATTCGTAATTTTTAGAAAATATTTTGGTCAGATCGGATGACTCGTGCTATGCTAGATCTCTATATATTAGAGAAACAAGTCGGTCATACAAAAGGAGGTAACCTAAATGATTTTGATAAAGAGAACATGATTATAGAGATAAATAAAATATTTGGAATGAATTGCTAGTGTTTTTCATATGTCTTTCGGAACAACCAATATGCCATCAGACGAAGTAGAAAAGATATACAAATCGCATAGTAATACCTAAAAATCAAAGAACAATGTACATTGAAAATGTTTAACTCTGAGTAAAAAAATAACTCAATTTAAAAGGAAATTAAAAAATTTAAGCCAAAAACAAATCATTGACACTGAAAATATTGGGAAATAAAAGAGAAAACCTATAAATGCAAACAAAAAAAATAAAGGATATAGAAGAATAAAAAAATTATTAAAATTCAATTTATAATAAAAAGAAATCAAATATAAACAATTTATTAATTTTTTTTCTTTGTTCGTTATATTTTACTATATTGTTATTTTTCTAATGAAATGGTATTTCATTTTGTCATTTTTAGAGATAACATTGTTATTTTTATAACGACAAAATTAGCTTTATTACTAAGAATTACAAGATGAATAGCTATTTTTATCGTTATTGTTAGTATCCACATTTTTTCGTTAAACATAAAATTATTAAAATTGATTAGTATATAAAATTCTAATATTTTAATAATTTTTAAGTATTTCCATATATTGCTTAACAATTTTATTAATTTCTTATCTTTATAAAATAATTGTAAGCTCGTGTGCATCTAAATCAAAAGGTAAATTGTTTGGTAAATGTCTAATGGATATAAATATTATATTCAGCAAATTAATTACAATCAGTGTTGTAAAATTTATTAGATTGTATTTCGGTGGTCGACGAATATCTAAAGACAGATTAATCGGTGTCTAGACGTTTTTCTAGTACTAAATTTATTTTTACGATTTTTTAAGGTTTGAGGAACGAAAATAACAAATATATTTGTTTTAAATCGATTTTAGTTTTATATGTTTTTTTTTTATCAAAATGACATTGTTTTGGATAAAAACGTTTTTCTAAAAATCCATATTCACTAGACAATATCTAGTCAACTGTTGGGTATATAGTTATAAAATGAGTTATCGGCTCGCGAACCAGCTCTAATTCATATCATATTTGAGCGAATCGAGCTGAATATTATCACCTTGTTTAAAAAACGAGTTGAGTCGGAAATAAATTAAAGCATAGATAAACTAGTTCGCTACCTTATAATCTAATTACAAAAACACATGCAAATCAAATGTTTTCCTATTTCTCCATATTATATAATATTTTATGTATTTATTAAATACTGGTTAAAGAAAAATCATATATTATTTACATATTATATTATTATTATTATTATTATTATTATTATTATTATTATTATTATTATTATTATTATTATTATTATTATTATTATTATTATTATTATTATTATTATTATTATTATTATTATTATTATTATTATTTTCATATTTTTACTAAATTAATATATTTTTATTAAAAAATAAAAAATATTATAATAATATTATAAAAATATATTTATATATTTGATATTTTATTAAATATTCAATAAATTTTGTTTTGTAATTAGTATTTTGATATTTAATAACTTTGTATTTGTATTTGATTTAATATTTTTATTTTAGATATTTTATTTGGTTTGGGGATAAAAATATATAATATTAATATGTTAATTCTTTTAAATTAAATATTTTAGTTCGCGAGACAACTTATCTTTTGACGAGCTATGCGGAGTTAGGATTTCTCAACTCGTTTTGAAAAACGATTCGAACTGAACAACTCTCTTTTTTTTTTGCGAGTTCAGTCGAGTCAACATTAGATATATTTGTTGGTGACTAAGCGTTGTAGATATTTTTTTCTTTTGTTTTTAATTGGTTTTTAATCACTACTAGAAAATTGGAAATTAGGGACGGAATTTAGGAACCGACATTTCCATTTCTAAATTTAGAAACGGATTAGACACGGATTAGGGACGAACGATAAAATCCGTCACTAATCCATTCCCAAATTTGGGTATCGAGGAGTCGTGTCTAATCCGTTTCTAAATGGGAACCGATTAGACACGGCAGACCATCCGTCTCCAAATTTGGAGACGGATGACATGTCCGTCTCCAAATTTGGAGACGGATTTGAAACCGTCCCTAAATTTAGGACTTCAAAAACAGATTTAGGGACGGTTTAGGGACGATTTTTCGGAAAATTACTCTCTTAGTCCCTAATCCGTTCCTAATCCGTTCCTAAATAATCTATTTAACCCCTCAACCATTGATCTGTTTTTCATAAGCTACTCTCATATTTTTCACCCCATAACTTCTTTAGTGTTTGCGATATAATGGCATCTTCATCAAGATCGAACATTTTTCGATTCTAGACAATGGATGTACAGAAGAATTGATCCAGAATCTCAAAGCGTATCGAAAGAGTTTATAGAAGGCGTCACACAGTTTATGACAATGGCGACGAATCAACAAGTTTACAAAGAAACGGGTACGTTGGTTTGTCCATGTGTGAAATGCAAGAATGAAAAATTTGTTAATGAGAGAACTGTTTGGAAGCATCTTTATTTAAGAGGATTTACCGAATTATTTCCATGTGGTTATATCATGGAGAAAAATTTGCACCACGATCTAGTAATGTTGTGGAAAACTTTAGAGGCACTATACATCATGATGAATTTGAGTATTCTCAAGATGTAGAAATGAACCCCTATGTGGAAATGATGCAAAATGTATTCCGTGAAAGAAACGAAAATATTGAAGAAGATCCGAATGAAGAAGCAAAAAGTTTTTTTGAAATGCTAGAAAGTGCTAGGAATCCACTTTATGATGGTTGTAGGAGTGGTTTATCACAGTTATCTCTGTCTGCACGTTTGATGAATTTGAAGACTGAAAATAATTTGTCTGAGAATTGCATGGATTCGATATTGCAATTAGTAAGAGATTATTTGCCAGAAGATAATAATGCAGTAGACTCCTATTATGAGACAAAGAAGATGATGCGATCTTTGGGTTTATTGCCATATCAAAAGATTGATGTTTGTCAAGACAATTGCATGATTTTTTGGAGAGAGACATCGGAGATGAGTAATTGTCTATTTTGTGGAAAAGATCGGTTTTATTTAACAAAGAATGGAAAATCGGTTCCATATCGTCGTATGTGGTACTTACCAATTACAGACAGATTAAAAAGATTGTATCAATCTGTGGAGACCGCAAGCGACATGAGATGGCATGCTGAGCATTCAAGTCAGGAAGGAGAGATGTGTCATCCCTCAGATGGTGAGGCGTGGAAACACTTTAACAAGGTATACCCTGATTTTGCGGCTGAGAGTCGAAATGTCTATTTAGGTCTTTGTACCGATGGTTTTAATCCATTTGGGATGTCTGGAAAGAATTATTCATTGTGGCCAGTTATAGTGACACCTTACAACTTACCACCGGATATGTGCATGAAACGGGAATTTTTGTTTTTGAAGATGTAGAATTTGAATCAGATACGGAAGATTCGACGGAACAATTGTGTGACTCTGATGATGAATCATGTTAAAATGTTTACGAATTGTTTTTCATATACTTTTTAATGATTGTTTCTATTTTCTCATGTTAAAACGTCTCGATCTATCGTCCCGATTTAATTTTTTTAATAACGATCCACATATATACGAGGAACCGATTTGTTTATAACGATCCACATATCCACATATATATGATTGTTTCTATTTTCTCAAGTCAAAATTTCACCAAAACCGATTTAAATTTTTTTTTATATAAAAAAAATTGGAAACGGGCTTTGCCGTCTCTAACGATCCACATATTGGAAACGGGCTTTGCCGTCTCCAATTGGGAACTGATTCTGCCGTCTCCAATTGGAGACGGAAATTTTTCGCGGAAATTAGAAGCCCGTTTCCAATTGGAGACGGGAATAAGTATCCGTTTCCAATTGGAGACGGAATTTCGGCGTCCGTTTCCAAATTTTAATCAAGTTCGAGCCCTCGTTTCTCTCTGTCGTTCGTCTCTCAAAGCTTCCTAACTCGCTCTCGACCCCTTGTCGCCGCCGTCTTCCCCTTCCGACCCCTTGTCGCCGGCGTCTTCCCCTCCCGACCCCTCGTCGCCGCCGTCTTCCCCTCCCGACCCCTCGTCGCTGGCGTTGTATGTGTATGTGTATGTGTATGTGTATGTGTATGTGTATGTGTATGTGTATGTGTATGTGTATGTGTATGTGTATGTGTATGTGTATGTGTATGTGTATGTGTATGTGTATGTGTATGTGTATGTGTATGTGTATGTGTATGTGTATGTGTATGTGTATGTGTATGTGTATGTGTATGTGTATGTGTATGTGTATGTGTATGTGTATGTGTATGTGTATGTGTATGTGTATGTGTATGTGTATGTGTATATGTGGTTATGTGTATATGTGGTTATATGTGGTTATGTGTATGTGTATATGTGGTTATATGTGGTTATGTGTATATGTGTATATGTGGTTATAGAAATTAGACGTTAGACGTTGATGTTAGAATTATGTTTGCGGTTCTATGACGTTAGGATTCATCGTTGAAATGATGTTAGCGGTTAGATGTTAGAATGATGTTAGCGGTTAGACGTTAGAAAGATGTTAGCGGTTAGAGGTTAGAATTTAGAAATATACATTGACAATATTTTGATTTTACATTTCAGTATGTCACGACGAGTTGGAAGAGGCGGGAAAACGAGAAACCGCCCTCAATCCGTAGAGGTTAGAATTTAGAAATGTACGTTGACAATATTTTGATTTTACATTTCAGTATGTCACGACGTGTTGGAAGAGGCGGTAAAACGAGAAACCGCCCTCAATCCGAGGAAAGTGGCAACATTTCGTCTCATTCCCGACATTCAAATTCGGGATATGATGATTACATGAATCCAGATTTGTTCCGAAACACTGAATCGACACAATCGGGGCAATATATGTCGTATTATCCGCAAATGCAACCACCACCAGATCAAGTACAACATGACGATCCACATATATATGAGGAACCAACAGTGGAATAAATTTGAGCAATGGATGAAGAGCGGCGGAGGCTTCCGCTTATAGACCCTTATGAATCCGGCGCACTATGGTACGTATACTCAATTTCAAATCTCAACTATAAATAATTAACTAAATGTTAATTTATCCGTAATTGTGATTTGTAGGTTTGGCATTAGGCAACTTAATCGGCAAATAACACTTACGATAAAAGCTGATTTTGATCGGTTCTGTTACAATTGGACACATACCGATCCAGAAATTAAGGAACGATGGTGGAAATCATTTGTGGTAAGTTTTAAACAATTTTAAATTTTATCAAGTAATTTAAAGTACAATTTAAATTTAATAAGCTTATTATTATTTCAGCAAAAATATTATTGGAATCCCGCCATTACCGGACTAGTAAAGTCCGAATTTGAAAAAAATGCAGCACTGCGTCTCAAGTCTCTCGTAGGTAAATTGCACGCACAACAATATATAAAAGGAAAACCCATATGGATGTCGGAAGATATTTGGAATCAGATGTGCGCACTTTGGGATTCCCCGGAATTTAAGGCAAAGAGCGAGCGAGCAAGTCAATCCCGACGTTCTGATAGAGCGGGATACGGGATGAGCGTGCACATGGCAGGATCTCGTTCTTTTGCGGAAGTATACCAAGATCTGGTAAGTTTTATTCAACTTTATGCATTTATATAAAATTTACATTTTATTAAACTATGTCTTTTTTTATTTTTTTCAGGCGAAAGAGAAGGGATACGAACCATCGTATATAGAATTGTTGGAACGTACACATGTTAGGAAGTCAGATGGTTCGTGGGTGGATCCTAAGGCGAAAACCATTCACGATGAAATTCAAAACATTGCATCGGAGCGAGTATCGCAAATTTCCCCGAGAGAAGACGGCTCACAAACTACTCTTAGTCAGGACGAGTACAACGAGTTGTATCTCGAGGTAATAATTGCATTCTACTATGATCTAATTTCATTATTTAGAAATGTTATTAATTCTCGGTATTTGTTTTACAGCAAGTTACGCCCTACAAAGGTCGTATTTTCGGACTTGGAGCAATGTCCTCAAAACATTCAACTTCATCCAAAGGTAAAGAAAAAGTGGATTACGAGCTCCGACATCAAATGGACGAAAGGTTCCAAGAATCCGACAGGCGCGTAGAACAAGCACTAAAGGAGGCTGAACTATCAAAAAAGCGTGCTGAACGATCAGATAGGCGTATGGATAAGCTTCTGCGCATGATGAAAGCGCAAATGCCTAACATCGATTGGGATGCAGTTCAGAACAGTGATTCCGACGAGGAGTAATCGGACGGCTTAGGTTTATATATATGTAATCGGATTAATGTAATGTAATCGAACTTTTAAAAATATGTAATCGGAATGTAATGTAATCGAACTTTTAAATTTATGTAATACTAATATTTATCTTTTAATGTAATTGATTAAATTTAAAAATTTTAATTTTTTTTTATTTTTAAAAAAACATTGGAAACGGCCCGAGCCGTTTCCAATTTGGAGACGGCACAGCCGTTTCCAATGGAAACGGTTTGTTTTCCGTTTCCAAATCCTGGGACCGATTGGGGACTATTTTTCCGGTCCCTAATTAGGGACGGATTGGGGACTAAAATTTCCGTCCCTAATTAGTAACGGATTGGAGACCGCAAAAAATTAGAGTCGCGCGATTGGATACTACCAGTGGTCGTCTCCAATCCGTCTCTAAACTGGTTTAGGAACGGATTGGGAACTGATTTTTCGGTTCCTAAAACTCTTTTTCTTGTAGTGAATTGTTATCATCAATTTTTTTTAATTTTATAAAATTTTGATTACGAATATAAAAACATATTTATTCTAAATCAATTTAAAATTTATATATTTTATAAATATGAAAAATAAAAATAAAAATCTAGAATCAACTGTAATTGTTATCTAATCGGCATTGGCCGACTGTCATTCACCAAATATTTAGAAGAAAATTAGATGAAATACGAAATTTGTAAGCAAATTGGATAATCCTATATGCGGAATTAATTATCGACATTCTAATAGGAAATTAAATCAACCAAAAACAATAAATAAATTATACTTATTTGAATTTTCCATGATTTGCATTCGGTAGGAATTTTCTTTTCTCCAATGCCTATTCCTCCAAATTTCTCCTCAATGTTCTCTTTGATGATATAAGAGAACTCTTTTTGTTTTTTGTGTTTTGTTTTTGTGATTTTGTTACTGTAAGTATATTTTAAAGGGCATTAAAACATTGTTTTGTAATAATGAAAAGACATATCCTAAAAGACATGTCTTTTGATACATACCCTTTAAACTCTTATTAATTACAATAAATCCTCAATTTGTAATTAATCACAAAACCATCATTATATTTCTAGAATTGCGGAATGGCACGGAGGGATTTTCACCCGATAATTGTCTCTTCAATACAACACTAATCATCACCGTGTGTACCTCAATAACAATTATCTAATACTTATATTTCTATGAATCAACGTTAGAATAAAATTTCTAACATTCTCCACTTGATTCATATATGAAAAGTATATAAAATCGTTGAGCTCACTTAAATGATCTTATATACGAGTCACAACTTTATAAGAATTAAGTGACCGAATCATGGCGGTCACAGGCCTGGCAAAACATCTCGATTCCTTCCATGTATCACAAATCAATATAATTCAAATATCTTGAATTTGATAAGAGAGACATCTAAAATTATCTTATCCCACAATGTTTTAAAACAAAGACTAAGTATCTATAATCATAACAAATATGCATAACTGAAATATGATTCATAGATAAGCAAAATCAAAACTTATATTGATATCTAGAGTTCAAATAAACTTGTGCAAGACTTATATCCATACATGTATGATCATCAGCAATACAAGGACTTTGCGACTACTCCCATTTCACTAACATGGCCAAGAAAGATCTTTGGAGCTAGTCTTTTAGTCAACGGATCCACAATCATATCATTGGTGCCGATATGCACAATTTGAACTCTTTGATTTTGCACTTCTTCTTTAACCGATAGATATTTTAAATTCATATGCTTGGCACCCTTGGAATATCTATCGTTCTTTGAGAAGAATACGGCTGCCGTTTTATCACAATATATGTTCATCGGTTTAGCAATGGTACCAACGATGCCTAAACCATGAACAAAATTGCGCAACCACAACGATTGAACTGTAGCTTCAAAGCACACTACAAATTCGGCCTCCATAGTGGAAGTAGCAATGACAGACTGCTTACCACTCTTCCATGACATAGCTCCCCCAGCTAGAAGGAACTAATAACCGAATGTCGATTTTCGAGTGTCCGAGCATCCGGCATAGTCTGAGTCTGAATAACCAACAATCTCAAGATTGCTAGTTCTTCTATACGTGAGCATGTGATCCTTGGTGCCTTGTAGATATCTTAAAACTTTCTTTGCAGCTCTCCAGTGAAATTGTCCGGGATTTGATTGGTAATGACCCAACATACCAACCGAAAAACGGATATCCGGTCTAGTACAAGTCTGAGCATACATCAAAATTCCGACTATAGAGGCATAAGGAATGTCATCCATTTCCTTACACTCTAAGTCATTCTTAGGACATTGGGATATACTGAAACGATCCCCTTTCTGTATGAGAACCGGACTTGGTGAACATGATTCCATTTTAAATCTTTCTAAATCTTTGTCGTTGTAAGTCTTTTGAGACAATCCCAAAATTCCTTGTGATCTGTCTCAAAATATTTCTATTCCGATCACATAGGAAGCCTCACCCATATCTTTCATCTCAAAGTTACTAGAAAGATAATCCTTAACATCATGTAATAACCCACGATCATTGGCGGCAAGAAGAATATCATCTACATACAATACAAGGATTATAAACTTGCTTCCTACAATCTTTATGTAGATACACCGATCAACGGTCATTTCTACAAACCCATATGACAATACAGTATCATTGAACTTCAAGTACCATTGTCGAGAAGCTTGTTTTAATATATAGATTGATTTCTTCAACTTACATAACAGATTGCTTCTACTTGTGGTCTCAAAACCTTGAGGTTGATCCATATATACCTCTTCTTCTAAATCTCCATTGAGAAAGGCTGTTTTAACATCCATTTGGTGAAGTTCATGATCAAAATGAGCCACCAAAGCCATGACAATCCTTAAAGAGTCCTTTCTAGAAAGCGGAGAGAATCTCTCTTTGTAGTCAATACCATTCTTTTGAGTGTAACCTTTGGCGACAAGTCTGGCTTTATACCTCTCGACGTTGCCCTTAGAGTCTCGTTTGATCTTAAAGACCCATTTACAACCAACTCTTTTAGAATCCTTCGGCAATTCCGTCATTTCCCAAACATTATTGTCATCCATAGATTTCAATTCTTCCTTCATGGCCATCAACCATTTGTCAGAATTTCCACTGCTCATGGCTTGGTCAAAAGAGACTGGGTCATCATTCATGCTCAAGTCATTTTCATGTTCAAGTGCATAACACATATAATCATTTGAAATAACTGGTCTTCTATCTCTAGTAGACCTCCTCAAAGCTATTCCTTCTTGAGGTTGCACTTGTTCATTTGCTTGAACATTTTCTTGCTCTTCTTGAACAATGGCATCAGTAGTATCCATTTGTTGTTGTTCCATATTCACGCCCTTTGGCTGTACTACAATAATAGGAACATCAATCTGTTCTTCAAGGAAACACTAAGGATGGAGTTTATGTGTGGTCGTCCCTTACCACCAATGCCTCACCCACCGTTGCCTTCTCTGGCCTTATCCACACTCCCGCACTCCCACTAATTTCGTCATTTTCAATGAAGCGAGCATTCCCAGACTCTACAATTCTTGTACTATGGTTAGGACAATAGAATCTATAACCTTTTGACCTCTCTGGATATCCAATAAAATAACCACTACTGGTTTTGGAATCCAATTTCTTTTTATGTGGATTATATATCCTCACTTTGGCTTGACAACCCCATATGTGAAGATGTCTTAAACTAGGTTTCCTAGATGTCCACAGTTCGTAAGGTATCTTAGAAACTGCTTTACTAGGTAACCTATTCAATATGTATGCAGTTGTCCTCAATGCATACATCCATAATGAAATAGGTACAGAACTAGTACTCATCATACTCCTAACCATTTCCATCAATGTACGATTACGCCTTTCTGCAACGCCATTTTGTTGTGGCAAGCCGGGGCATTGTATATTGCGCACAAATGCCCTTAGATTCAAGAAGTTTCTTAAATGGACCTGGAATTTGTCCAACTTCTGATGTCTTTCCATAATATTCACCACCTCTATCGGAACGTATTACCTTAACCTTTCTATTTAGCTGTCTCTCAACCTCCGTAATGAATGTCTCAAGGACATCAACAGATTGAGACTTTTCATGCAGCAAATAAAGGTAACAATACCTAGAGTAATCATCAATGAAGGTGATGAAATACTTTTCAACGCCCCAAGACGGTACATCAAAAGGACCACAAATATCTGTATGTATTAGATCGAGTAACCCATTACTTCTTGTTGCAGCATGTTTTGATACATGTTTGGTTTGCTTACCCTAAACCCATAAAATCAACTTTAAATTTAACTAGGCACATAAAAAATACCCGCCCAACAAATCAATCCATAAAATATTCATCCAAAATATTCACCGAAAATTTAATTCTATATTTTATTCAATTTTAGATTTAATCAATGAATTTCATTCCGGTGATTTAGTTCCTATTAGTAGGCTCTGATACCAATTGTAAGCAAATTCGATAATCCTATATGCGGAATTAATTATCGACATTCTAATAGAAAATTAAATCAACCAAAAACAATAAATAAATTATACTTACTTGAATTTTCCATGATTTGCATTCGGTAGGAATTTTCTTTTCTCCAATGCCTATTCCTCCAAATTTCTCCTCAATGTTCTCTTTGATGATATAAGAGAACTCTTTTGTTTTTTTGTGTTTTTTTTTTGTGATTTTGTTACCGTAAGTATATTTTAAAGGGCATTAAAACATTGTTTTGTAATAATGAAAAGACATATCCTAAAAGATATGTCTTTTGATATATATCCTTTAAAATTCTTATTAATTATAATAAATCCTCAATTTGTAATTAATCACAAAACCATCATTATATTTCTAGAATTGCGGAATGGCACAGAGGGATTTTCACCCGATAATTGTCTGTTCAATACAACACTAATCATCACCGTGTGCACCTTAATAACAATTGTCTAATACTTATATTTATATTAATCAACGTTAGAATAAAATTTCTAACAAAATTAGGTAAAAACTTTAAAAACATTGATTTTTTTAATTATAAAAGATATTATTTTCTCTTTTACAATCAAGAGATTTTTCTTGCAAAGGAAAAGGAAAGGAACCAAAATACACATTGTATCGTGTTTGCATACAAGTTGACACACTCATATTCAATATCAATTTTTGTTTTTATTTTCAATTTATTTTTTATTAGGTATAAATATTTAGGATTAAGCATGATATTTAACATTGGCAGTGCAACACCTTTATCCACGGATAATTGGCGGTGTGAGAGGAATGTTGATAAAATATGATAAGTCTCGTAATCATTATGATTAGGATTGTAAATACATCGTTTGATTTTAGTTTAAATCAGACAATGTTAGATCAATTTAATAAATTTATATTTTCAAAAAATTGAATTCACATGACTAATATGCTAAAATATGTCGGAAATTACGCCGAAACAGGGAACTATGATTCGCTTAATTCGAATAAAAAATCCTTTAATTTGTGAGAATTTGTGAAGATAACAAATTAGGACAGCAAAAACACGAAGCATGGGAAATGAAATATACAATCGATTTAACATGAAAAACTTCGTCTATATGAGGAGTAAAAACTACAAGACCTTAGTCCATCCAAAAATTCATTATAATAAATCATTTTTAAGTTACAACATCCAAAAAACTCTTTTTTACAAGAGGTACATCACCAAGATCCTAGAACATAAGCTCCAATACTCTGATCTCGATACACAAGAGAAAACCCAACAACGAGTTTCAAACTTAGACAAAAAACCAACACTCATAACTTATGATTCCGACAACCAAATCTAATTTTCACTGTACAAATCCAAGATATAAGATTCGGAAACAAACCTACAAATTTATACTTAATCAGAGAAAAATCAACCGTGCGATATCACAAAGAACAAGATCTGGTCACTCAAACTCGTCCTCTGCAATACTTGTACGAATAGCTCTACCAAAAACTTCGCGTCAAAACTTGACTGTTGAAATCAAATTTTTTTCCACTCAGAATTTAGAACAATGAGTTGAGATGTTGCTCTCCAAGTTTCATTCTGATCAGACAACAATCAACTGATTGATCGTTCGTTTGATCAAAACCGCTTACTCTGTTTTTCTTCTCACGAAAAATCTCTTTGTCTTCCTTCTCTCTCTTATCTCTTGACCAATAATGCGTCACATTATTAATATATTACTTCGTTAACCCACGTGATGTGCAAGTTTTTATTAATTACAATATGTATTTAAAACAAAATAAATATATAAATATATAATTATGTTAATTTATTGTTGTATAATATAATATAATTGTACGAATGATAATGATTCATTCTTTATTTTAGTTGATGAGGGTCTTATTACCATTTTCCCTTTTGAACATGCAACACAAGAACATTCATGAGTTTGAAAAATCTTCTGGTTTTTCAACAAGTGATCACATGAATTCTCAATAATTTTTCGCATCGTCATTGAACCGAGATGACCTAACCGATCATGCCAAACTTTGAAATTATTTGTAAACCTCGGGTTTACTGTATTATATGCTCCATTCATCTCAATAGATGTGTAATATAAACCAGATGAGAAAGCGAACACCTTTTCTAACACACACCTCTTACTCATCATAGTTGAGGTAATACAAAGGTATGTAATTCATTTTTCATTCATAGTTTCTCATACGAATATCCTTGAAACTTAATAAATTTCTTGAAGACGTTACTGAATATATGACGTTGTCAATGATACAACTTTTGTGCCTTTTGGCATCATAAAAATTGCTCTTCCAGAGCCTTCAACAATTTTTGCACATCTCAATATGGTATTGACATGTGCTTGATCATTTCTTAAATTTGAAAAATATTTCTTTTCTCTAAGAATGGTGTGTGTAGTAGCACTATCCGCGAGACATAAATCCTTATCTTGGATCTTCATTTGATTCATATTTATAATATATATATATATATAAATGAAAAATAAATACAAATAAATAGACATTAGATTAAAAAAACATTATATTGCATAAAATGTATTAAAATAAAGAGGACTAAAAGTTCAACAACTAGAAAAACATAAAAAACATATAACTTATAATATTGAAATAGAAAATGAAAAACTTCTTGATCACTTCTTATCATTTCCTTCTTCATGATGGATAAGAAAATCGGTAACGTCAAGGGACATCAGATCATATATGCCTTCCATAAACTTGTTGGAGTCATCCAATCCTTCAATAAGCTTGTTGGAGTCAACGACAACGAAATTAGCTTCAACATCATTTCCTCCATTCTTCAATGACTCTTGGTAGATGTTTACAAAATGCTTAGGAGTATGACAAGTACGCGTCCAAGTATTGAAATCTTTTAAAAAATATTATATAGAAAAATATCTATAACCCAAAATTAATAATAATTTATATTAATATATAACACATAATAATTAAAATAATTCATAAGATTATACAAAAAAACTGTTAGTAAGAATATATAGATAAATTAAACAAAAAATATAAAACATTAGAGTAAACATAGAGAATGAAACGGGGGATTATCAAAAATGCCCCTGTAGGGCTAAAGTGCTTCAAAAATACCCTTGGCTNTTAATCGCACTATGATTGATTTCATTCTGATATAACATAAATGAAATTTAGATGTTCTCGCATATATTTGATTAATATTTAATCCCGAATGGCAAATTTAAACCCCAAAATACTCTTTCTTCCGTCCTCATTTTTCTACGGTTTCATTGATCGAAAATAAAACCTTATGTTTGATCAATGTATTGCGTTTTCTATTTGGTTGATGCACTATAAATAACGGTTGTTTCTTCTTCATCACTTTCATCATGTTCTTTTTCTTCATATGCATACTCGTTTTTCTTCTTCTTTTTATCCTTGTTCTTCTTCTTCTTATGCGACAACATTGTGCCATAATGTTGTGTCACCCGCATTGTGCCATAACGTTATACAACACGTGATATAATATGTGATACAAAGTGCAACGTTGTACAATGTATGGTACACTATATGGTACAATGTGCAATATTGTACAACGTGTAATACTATATGCAACATTGTAGAACATATGGTAGAATGTGTGATACAACGTGTAATATTGTATAATGTGTGGTGCAACATGTAACATTATATAATATGTGGTACAACATGTGGTGCCACGTGCAAAATTATACAATGTGTGGCATAACGCGTCGTGCAACATACAAAATTATACAATGTGAAGCGCAACATGCAATATTGTACCACGTGTGGTTCAATGTATGATACAACGTGCAATATTGTACAATGTGTGCTACGGCGTGTGGTGTATCCTATGGTACAATTTGTGGTACAAAATGTGATATAACGTGCAACGTTGTACAATATGTTGTACGATGTGTGGTACAACGTGTATCACAATATTGTTCAACTCATCACAACATGCTGGTACAACGTTGTGCGTACCATACATTAACACGTTGTCCAATATGTTGTTCAATTTTGCATGTTGTACCATCCGTGTTGTGCGACAATGTTGTAGCGCATGTTGTACAACATAAAATACAATGTGTAGGACAAAATTGTCGCACAAAGCGGATGGCACAACATTGTACCATACATGTGTACATTGTACCTCATGTTGTATACCATTGATTGATAAATTTTGTGAAATTTTGTTGAGTATGATGAATTTTTCAAGGAGCTAATAAGTGGTTAGTAATTCATTTTGACTATGAAGAATTTAGTCACAAAATCCTAAATGATGAATGGATACTATTGGGTTAAAAAAGGATGATTTTTATACAATAGTGTCCTACAAAAGTTTGCACAGCGAGAAATACAATGATCTTGTTGATCACATTAGTAGGATGATTTATACGTATAAATCTAAGTAGAAGATAAGATTGAACTATTTTCCGATGATGGTAGGACCCAATAAACATTCTTACATCTTAGATGATGAAGATATTATTGAATATTTATTGAAAGTTGAAAATGATGGATGCAAAATATGTTAGGTGTTGAGATCATCCACGAAATCCAAAAAAAAAAAAAAGAAAAAAAAAGAAAAAAGAGATGATAGTTGTTGTAGTTTTTTTAAAAAAGATCATGTTGAAAAAAATTTGTTGAAACTGAACAATTTGTTGAAGCTAAAAATCAATTTCAAAATGAATAACGTATTGAAGTTTTAAATGAAATTGATAATGAAGAACGTGTTGAAGTCAAAAATTGAAGCCAAACTAAAGTGTACCTTTATGATTTAATGATTATTGGTTCTTCATGTTTTGACTGCGACGAAAGTGTAGACATTATTGTTGGTCAAGAAATTGAATGCAAAGACAATGTTGTGTTGTTGTTTAAGAAGACTGCATGCATTAAATGCTTTAGATATAACGAAATGAAACCACAAAGACATTATTTTCCGAAACATGCAAACAAAGATATATGGTTGCAAATGGTCTTTACCTGTGGCTAGGTGCAACCTTTTAGATGTTTTTTTTTCAGTGAGGGTACATAACAAGACTCATACATGGTCGGTGAGTGAGGTGAATAAAAATGTTGGCAATCCAAAATGTTTTAATTCCTTTTGAAGGAAAATAATTGGGAAAATAGATACACCAAATCCAAGAAATGTAAAAACGATAGTATATGGATGTTTTCGTGTAAAGATATAATATTCTACAACATGAAGGGAAGAAACTGGCTGAGTATGATGTATACGGTAGTTCATAAATTAGTGTTGAAATACTTCCATGTTACTTGAACATGATAAAGAAAGTGAATGAGAGATCTATTACTTATCTTGAATTAGACAACAATAAGAGATTCAAGTTTTTATTTGTTGTGTAGCTTGTATTAAGGGGTTTAGAGCATTAAAAGAAATTAATTTTTTGGATGAAACTTTCGTGAACAATACGTATGGTGGGTTCTTGATCATTGCTACTGATCAAGACGCCAATTTTCACAAATATTTAGTTGCTTTTGGAGTAGTTAACTCGGAGAATAATGCTAATTGGACATGGTTGATGACGAAAATTAAGAGGTTATATAGGGTGATCTTGATTTAATTTTCATTTAGGATAGCAAAAAGTATTGTCAAGACGATAAGTGAAGTATAAAAGAATTCTAAACATGAGTTTTGCATATTGTATTTATCATAAAATATGAAATTGAAAGTTTACAATGTTTTTGCAATCTTGTCAAATTGAAACGTGGTGTTTTTTGTTCAATAAGATCGGAGAATTGCAAGAAGTCTTGAATAGGAAAGAGGTGGAATGGTTTATATAACATCCTCAATTTAAAGACTATACCACATGATATGATCCCGGAGGACGCCGAAGACGCAACCATCAACAATGAGGAGGACGCGACCCGTGGAAAGGAAGAAGAAGAATTCTCTGCGACCCGAGACGCTGACTCCGCGGCCCGAGACGCCAAACCCGCGGCCCGAGACGCGACCAACTCCAGCGCGACCCGAGACGCCTTAAGGTCAAAATACGTCGGTCCCGTGACCCGAGCCCGAGCTCTAGAAGAGGATGCTATGATCATATCCGCTGGTCCCATGACCCGAGCCAAGGCTGCAAAGCTCAAGGAAGCTATCATCGGGATTCTCACGACCGTCCACGCCCACGAGGAGTATGATAGTTCACGCGATGTCACAACATTCAAGAACGTCGTCAAAGCCGAAGCTCGTTCCGCTACGACCAATAATTAGGTTAAGTATCCCGCGTGTACTCTTTTCCCCTCGTCGGTTTTGTCCCACCGGGTTTTCCGGCGACGGGTTTTTAACGAGGCCGCGAGATACTTATTTTCCCGTTACCTAATCATTGATCGGACGCGTGATACGAGGCGGGACGCAACTCAAGGTGCACGGCCAGCAAGACAACCTTATCTTCTTGTTTGAAGACTTCAAGGAATTAAAAGAAGCACTTGCATGGAGAGTTGTAATTAATGAACCAAAATTTGAATTCTCCTTGTTTGTATCTAAATATGGCCGGCCCCCCCTTGTAGCAAGAATCCAACTTTTTCTCAATATTGAAATTATCTTTGAATTGATCCTTTGATCATTCTTGAATTCCTTTGTGAATTCCTTTGGTTGTTGGTGCGTAATATCCAACCTCCTACTCGTTGGTGCGTCATATCCTTCGAGCCGTTCGTCCTTCGTGGTGCGTCATATCCATCGAAGACGAACCCGGTAAATCGAGAGCCTTTCCGCAACTCTCGTGCGACCATTCGTTCCACACACCCTTGTGCACTCGTTGCAGCAAGGCATATCCCCCACTAACCAAGTCTAGAGCGTCGATTCAGTCGGGATCGCGTCAAGTGGTATCAGAGCTCGTTCTAGCACCCACGGTTAGTTTTTATTTTTCTTTGTTTTGATCTTTCGGTCAAAACTGTTTTATCCCTACGAAAATCAAAAAAAAAAAAACAAAAATATATAAAGAGAAACGTTTGAAGAATCATAGGTTTGAAACGTGATTGAATTGCTCGAACGAATCATTGATAGAAACAAGAGAAGCACTCGTGCGCCTAGGTTTATCGGTTAGAAGACTTTCGTGTACAAGTTCTTGTTTCGTGCGTGTGTGATTGTTGAGAACGTTGAGTCGTGAACGTGATTAAAGGAATATTGAACGTATTAGCTTGTGTTTTTGAAATCAAATTCGAACTTAGTTAGTCCAAGTGATAGAAAACCCGTTCGATCGTGTAACGTGCGCAACCGAGTCCGTGCGTGTACTAGTCTAGGGTTTCGGTGTTGTTTTGCTTTCCGCTTGGGGCTGCTCCGTTTGTTAAGTGTGCAGGAACCTACGGACAGATTCACGCCAAGGAAAACCCGAGACACACGGGTGAAATGGAGGGCGAACAAAGCCGTGTCAATGAGAGACTCATTGAGGCTCTCGCGGCTCGCCTAGAGCAAAGTCTCAACAACAAAATGGAGGAATTCCGACAAGGATTCCAAGCTGAACGTCCCCCACGGCCACGAAACGTACAAACGTTCCAGCAACGTGAAAGGAACCCGCTTGAGGAGGACAGCAACTACTACGAACGAGGTAGCTCATCCTCGTCCCGAAGTAGTCACCGGCGGCGACGCGCGCCTAGGGAGCACCTTGCTGGTCTAAAACTTAAAATTCCCGCGTTCCACGGCAAGGCCGACCCGGAAGCATATCTAGAGTGGGAGAAGAATGTAGAACTAGTGTTCGGATGCCAAGCTTACCCCGAGGCCAAAAAGGTTAGGATGGTGGCCAAGGAGTTCTACAACTACGCCTTGAGTTGGTGGGATCAACTCGTGAGTTCTAGGCGACGTTACGGAGAGAAACCTATAGAGACGTGGCTGGAAATGAAAGCCATAATGCGCAAGCGATATGCTCCGAATCACAATCTCCGAGACTTACACAAATCGATTCCAATCGATCAACAATTCCAGCGAAGAAGGAGCTCTCGTTCTAACTTTGGTGTTGAAAAATACTTTCAACTACAAGAGGAAAAGCCGAGCAAACCATGGAGAGACAAATCTGCTCGAGCAGCCCGAGACGCAATCAAAATGGTTCCATCGGTTCAACGAGACGAAGGAAAAACCGAGGTCACAACGTCAAGGACTCGGGACATAAAATGTTTTCAGTGTCACGGCAGGGGACCCTATACCAATGAATGTCCAAACAAAAGATTTATGATATATCGTGAGGATGGTGAGAGTGAATCCGAGGAAAAAGAATCTAAATCTTCGACCAAGGATTATGAAGAAGAACTCGATTTAGAGGTCAAGGAGCACCCAAGGTCTTCTAAACTACAATGGCTTCACGAGAATGGCAAAATGAACGTGACCAACCAAGTGGTCGTACCTATCACCATTGGTGAACACAAGGACGAGATCATGTGTAACGTTCTTCCAATGGACGCAAGCCCTACCCTTCTCGGTAGTCCGTGTAAATCGGATCCTAAGGTAATACTTGACGATTTTGATAACCAACATTCTTTCAAGCATAATGACAGGAAAATGAGTCTTATTCCTAAGACACCAAAGGAAGTGCAGCAAGAACCAATGAACTTAAAACAGCAAGGAGAACGCGTGTTTAAGTCTTTGAATTTCTATGCGAAATCGGATGAGATCAAGAAATCTTTTAATTCGAATCAGTCCATATTATTGTTTGTGTATAAGAAAGCTCTCTCGAGCTTAGCTAACCTTGCACCGGTGCTGCCGAGTGAGATCTATATTTTATTTCAGGAATACGGCGATATCTTTCCCGAAGAGAACTCCACCGGATTGCCACAAATACGTAGAATCGAACACCAAATCGATTTCGTTCCCGGAACAACGTTACCAAATCGGCCAGCCTACCGAA
>CM071863.1:56696019-56748857 GCA_036759665.1 Gynandropsis gynandra
TTAGCTGATCTGCCTGAGAATCAGAAGGTGATAAGTGTAAAATGGGTTTATAAAGTTAAGACAAATGAGAAGGGGGAAGTGCAGAAATTGAAAGCAAGATTAGTGGCTCGTGGTTTTACTCAACCCTATGGTTTGGATTATGGAGAAACCTTCGCTCCAGTATCCAGACATGACATAATTAGAGCTCTCATTGCAGTAGCAGCACAGGAGAAGTGGGTGTTACACCAGATGGATGTTAAGTCTGCATTCTTGAATGGAGACTTGACTGAAGAAGTTTATATAGAGTAGCCCCCGGGTTACATAATAGAGGGTGCAGAAAATAAAGTGTTGAGGTTGAGGAAGGCACTTTATGGGCTGAAACAAGCTCCTAGAGCTTGGTACAACAAAATTGATTCATTTTTCTTGGCTGAAGGTTGCAAGAGAAGTGACTGTGATGCTGCCATGTACCTGCAAGAGAGGGAGGAGGAGAAAAAGTTGCTAATCATCTGCTTATATGTAGATGATCTGATAATCACAGAAAACAATGAGGCCTGGATACTGGATTTCAAAGGGAAACTGAGCAGAACCTTTGAAATGAGTGATCTGGGCAAGCTCAAATACTTTTTGGGGTTTGAGTTGAATTACAGTCAGGAGGGAATTTTTCTGAGTCAATCCAAGTATGCACAACAGTTGGTAAAGAAGTTTGGTATGCTGAATTCCAAGAGGGTTAGTACTCCTTATCACCCTATGGAAGAATGCAGAGAATGAAATGGAGTTGAGAGATCCAACAAGATACAGAAGTATGATTGGTGGGATGCTGTATTTGACAGCAACCAAACCTGATCTGGCATTTGCAGCATCATATTTATCACGGAGCAATTCAAATCCAACTGAGAGGAGCTTGCAAGAGGCAAAAAGAGCACTAAGATACATTGCTGGAACGTTGGATTTTGGATTGATGTTCAGGAGGGAAGAAGAAACAGAATTGGTTGGTTATGTTGATGCTGATCTAGCTGGGAGTAAGAGTGATTCAAGGAGCACCGCAGGCTATTGTTTCACAATTGGAAGTGCTGTTTTTACTTGGGGGACACAGAAACAGAGCACTATTGCTCAATCAACAGCAGAGGCTGAATATACAGCTCTCTCTGCTGCTACAAATCATGCAATCTGGCTGAAGAGGTTGTTCACTGAGTTTGGATTTGCTATGGATCAAAGTGTTACTATCTTTTGTGATAATACAGCGGCCAGAGCAATAGGTAAAACTCATGTTGATCACAAGAGGACTAAACATATTTTGATCAAGTATCATGTGGTAAGGGAGGCTGTTGCAGAGAGAATAATTAAGCTGATTCATGTGGCTGGTGAAAACCAGTTGGCAGACATTTTGACAAAGTCCTTAGGGATTAGGAGGTTTGAGGAGTTAAGGCTGAAGCTTGGAGTTATGTTGAAGGAGCTCAAGAGGGAGAATGAAGCAATTGAGCAGCTTCAACATTCAAGAATCTGCAGCAGCTTGAGGAGTTGTGGATCACAGGACAAGGAGACAAAGAAGACGTCCGGGACAAGTTGGAAAGAGGAGCTGGACGTGGAGCTGGTGCAAGAGCCGCATCAAGACAGTGAGGACTGGACAGACAGCGGCAAAGTATCAGTTTGAAGACCCTGGAGAGAATATTGCTAAGACAGGGTAGAAAGTAACTTTTGTAGGAAATGTCTTTTACAAGGGATGGTTTCCTTTATTTAGTAATGTTTTACAACGGGTTGTTTAGCATTAAAAGGCTAACAATGACGTTTACATATATTTTATCTTTTGTAAAGAAATGAATCACAAGAGTATTATTCAGAAAATTTGCATCTGTGTTCTTCAATTTTTTCTCTCTGGTTCTTCTTTCAACGTCTTGAATTGTTGAGGGTTAGAAGGTGTTTGAGCTCTTTTATATTTTGTTTGCACAAGCATAAGAATGAAGATGATGTTAAGGACCAATTCATGCAGTATTATTGCTGCTTAGTGTCCTAGTTTAAACAATAGGAGCGCGAGGCGAGGCGAAGCGAAACGGTGGCAAGGCGAAGCGAGTCGGTGGCGAAGCAAGGCGTGGCGAGACGAGGCGGGTGAGGGAGGAAGGCGAGACGAGACGGGTGGGGGAAGGGATGCGCGAAAAGGAAAGGAGGCAAGAAAGAAGGCACCAAGAGGAAGATGGAAAGTGGAGATGAGGAGAGAGAAAAAGAAAAATGGAGGCGGGGGAGAGAGAGAAGAATAAAAAAATAATATTTTATTATTAGAGTTTGAGGGTATTTTAGTATTTTAGTATTAGGGTATAATAGTCATATACATATATATTATTAATATTTTATTATTAAATTTAAACAATTTTTTCTAAAGGTTGTTAAATTTTTTTTTGAAAAATACAATTTTTAAAATATTAAACAATTTTTTCTAAAGGTTGTTAAATTTTTTTTTGAAAAATACAATTTTATTAATTAAAATATTTTTATTAAAGAATTAAAATTTAAAAAATTTCAATAAATTGTTGTATTGTAAGAATATTTTAATACGTACAAAATTATTTTCCATTTTTAAAACGAAAATTATTTTAAAAAATTGTAAAATAATTCTATTATTAATTTTTTAATAAAAATAACGTTGTATTGTAAAAAAATAATGAGACAACAAAATTAGAATAATAAAACAAATTTAGTTTTTTAATTTTTTATAAATTAAAATTTTAAATGTGATTTTAAATAATATTGATTACATTATTTTAAAAAAAGTATGTTATATCTAATTTTTATTTTAGTTTCTTTGGTTATTTAATCTTTTATTAAATACAAAATATATTTAATAGATATAAAAATATTTAGATAAAATTCAAAAATTGATAATAGTAATTAATAGTGTAAATGGAAAATAATTTTTAAAATATATTTCATCTTTAATATAAAAATGGTATCATTTTTTCTTTCAAATGTTACCGATTGGGTTGTGTTAATGTGACAATTATATAATATTCAATGAAAATAAATAAAAATCAAGGACAAAGTTTAAATAAAGTTGGTATATATTTACCACGTCCTATATTTACTCATGGACAATTATACTTCGTCGTTCATAGATTTTAAATATGTGATGGACTTAAAATACTAATTTTAGGTGACAATCAAACAATATGTACGAAAATAATAAAAGTTGTTTTCAAATAAATATTTCATAATTTATAATTTATTTACTTTAAAATTGTATAAATACTCAATAATGAATTTTTTGTAAAAAGATCGAACATTATTACATAACACAATTTGATGTAATATTACGTGTGTATATATATAAATTTTATTCAATCTTTATATCAATTTTTACTAAAATAATATCTTCCGTGCGTAGCACGGCTTCAAAACTAGTATATATATAGGTAATAAAATTTTGGAAAAAAAGTCTTCGGTGCCCAAACCAGCCAATTTCCTTCTCATCTTACAAAATTCAGTCGATTCCCATCTCAATTTTGTCAATTCAGCCGATTCCTTCTCCATTATATAAATCATATAATGACGTTAATTGACCCGATTTGATCCGATTTTGACCTAATTCGAATACCCGATTTTCACCCGTATTATATCCGATTTCGACACAATTTTAACCCAATTTCATCCAAATTTAACCCGATTTCACCTATTTAAATCTGATTTCATATAATTTTTACTCGATTTCACCGAATTTCAACCCGATTTTGACCAATTTTTACTCTATTTCACTCAAATTAATCCGATTTCACCTACTTTAATCAAATTTCACCAAAATTTAACCCGATTTTACCCAATTTTTACTCGATTTCATCAAATTTCAACCCAAATTAACCGAATTCTAACTCTATTTCACTCAAATTTACCCGATTTCACCCAATTTTAACCTATTTTAATCAAATTTCACCAAAATTTAACCCGATTTTACCCAATTTTTACTCGATTTCACCAAATTCCAACCCGAGTTAACTGAATTCGAACTCTATTTCACTCAAATTTACTCGATTTCACCCAATTTTAACCCAATTTCAGCCAAATCTAACTCGATTTTACCGAGTTTCAACCCAATTTAACCGAGTTCTAACTCTATTTCACTCAAATTAAACCCAATTTCATCCAATTTTAACCCAAATTTAACTCAATTTTACCTATTTTAATCCGATTTCGCCCAAATTTTATTCGATTTTATCGAATTTTAACTCTATTTCACTCAAATTAAACCCGATTACACCCAATACCCAATTTCAACCCAATTTTACCTATTTTAATCCATTTTATCCAAATTTTACTCGATTTTACCGAATTTCAAGCCGATTCAACAGAATTTTAACTCCGTTTCACTGAATTTAACTCGATTTCACCCAATTTTAACCTAATTTCACCCAAAATTAACTCGATTTTACCAAATTTTATTTCTATTTTACTTAAATTTAACTTGATTTCACCTAGTTTTAATTTCATTTCATCCAATTTAATCTGATTTCACCAATTGTTTACCCGATTTTATAGAATTTCAACTATATTTCACTCAAATTTATCCATTATGATAAAATCCATCGAGCTTAGCTCATTTCGTTTTTCCATGTATGCACCATTCAAACCGAGGAATATGAGTTCATGAGTTTTTCTATAGACAAAATTGAGTGAAATAGAGTTAAAATTTGGTTAAAACACATTAAAATTAGGTGAAATCGGGTTAAATTTGGGTGAAACTAGGTTAAATTTGGGTGAAATCAGGTTATATTGATTGAAATAGAGTTAAAATTCGATAAAACCGAGTAAACATTGGGCGAAATCGGATTAAAATAAGGTAAAATCGGGTTAAATTTGGGTGAAATTGGCTTAAATCGGGTTAAATTTGAGTGAAATGGAGTTAAAATTCGGTTGAATCGGCTTGAAATTCGGTAAAATCGAGTAAAATTTGGATGAAATGGATTAAAATAGGTAAACTCGGGCTAAATTTGGGTGAAATTGGGTTAAAATTGAACAACAAAATCGGGTTTAACTTGGGTGAAATTCGGTTAAATCGGGTGAAACCAATTTGAATTTAGGTGAAATTGAGTAAAAATTGAGTGAAATCGTGTTAAATTTTGGTGAAATTTAATTAAAAAGGGTGAAATCGGTTGAGTGAAATGAAATCGTGTTAAATTTTGGTGAAATTTAATTAAAAAGGGTGAAATCGGGTTAATTTGAGTGAAATAGAGTAAAAATTGGGTAAAATCGGGTTGAAATTCGGTGAAATCGACGAGTAAAAATTATATGAAATTGGATTAAAATAGGTGAAATCGAGTTAAATATGGATGAAATTGGGTTAAAATTGGGTCGAAATCGGGTTAAAAATCTGGTATAATATGGGTCAAAATAGGGTATTCGAAATCGGGTCAAAATCGGGTCGGTTAACGCCATTACACAGTTTATATAACGGAAGGGGAATCAGCTGAATTGACAAAATTGAGGGGGAATCGGCTGAATTTTGTAAGATGAGGGGGAATCGGTTGAGTTGGATAGTTTAGGGGGAATTGGTGTAAAGCATAATAGTTGGGGGTGCTAGAGGCGTTTTTCCCTAAAATTTTATACTAAATATATCTCTAATATCTAATATTTTCAATTTCAATAATATTATTCTGGTTCAGACGTAATACGTTACTTTACAATGGTAATCAATAAAAATCAAAGTCAAAATCAAGTCTAATTAAACTATATTTATCCCCGTCTAAATTTAGTCATGACTAGTGTTATAAAAGTCGATTTAGGCGGCCGATTAAATTAATCGACGTTTAAGCGCCCGAAGGTATCTAGTCGAAAAATCAGCTCTATTAATTGGTCGAAAAAAATCGGTGACAAGTCGATGCCTGAGCAGTCAATTAGGCGAAAATTGGTCGTCTAGACGAATTTTTTTAAAGCTTAAAACAACTTCGTTTTGGCTATATTTAAAAAAATAATCAAAACGACGTTGTTTTAGTCGTTTTGTTTTCAAAAAAATTTAACGAAAATTTTGTTTTGGTTCGTTCGTCCATCTTAGTAATTCCGCAAAGCTCTAACTCAATAATTCAAAAGTAAAATCATTTTGGTACCGACGTATAAATTGTTCTAATATATTATAGATATTAGATATTTAGATATTTATTAATGCTTTGTTATGTTTATGATATTTGGTTAAGTAATTTATATGGTTTATTTTTTTATATATAATATTTTGTTATTATGTTATTTTTTAATAATATTTTATAATTTTAAAATTGAGATATATTTAAAATAAAAACAAAAATCGTCTAATCGTCGACTGATTCGACTAGTCGTTAGAAATTGGTGGACCGTTTAACTAGCGCCTAACGACTTTTACAACATTAATTAGAACCTTTTATTCTACAATATCAAAAGTCAAAATGGAAAAAAGACTAAAAATATTGATTCCAAATTATATAACCGAAAAACTTTCAATATCGTTTATAAATAGATTTTCATAATATTGAAATATATATATAAATATATGTATTTAATGAATATCATTATTTTAATTCTACATTATATATTTTTAATAATAAATAAAATTTTAAAAATACAGACCCTTGTACATAATTTTGGAAAATTTAATGTTATTAAATTTTTTTGTTGTCAGAAAAGTTATATTATATAATCACTACAACAATCTATTAGTTATAGTATCTAGATACGATATCGAGACCGTTTATCTTAACAACGTCAGACTAACGAATGGTTCTCATCATTTGATGACGTGTATCTATCTCTATATCTTTTGTTTTTACTGTTACGTTTTGTCGTTTGTGGTCCTGGTTTGTTGTTCGGGGAATGATTCTATTTTGAATGTCTCGATTGTTATCTAGTTGTCTGATATTGATATTGATCGTTGATTTAGAGAGAATGTGGGAAATTTTGAGGCGAGGCGTCGTCGATGGAGGCTTGTCTGCTTCGGTACGTGTCTTTTCCTTTAGAAAAATGGTGCTACTACTGAGATTGTCTTCGAAGCTTGTCTTCGAAGCTTCTTGGATTGGAATTGATTTATATTGATTGAATTGTGTCTTGAGATTGTTCTGATATGTATTTTGAACAGTCTCTCAGAAGGGTGCGATTTGCGTTGTTTTCTTCGAAGAGCTACGCCACAGCTGGGAAGGAGGTAATGGGTGGACTCGGTTTAGCTTCCTTATGGTTCTTTTGCTTCGTGGATAGGTTTGGGATTGCTGTAAGAATGCAGTTCCTCTTTTAGGAGACCTATGATTTTCAGTTCTTTACAAGCTTGAGGAGATCGTGTTATCAGTTTTAAACGAAAAGAACTGCTAATTTGTGTGTCTTTTGAGATAGGATCTCGCCTGTAGTTTCTCTTGAAAATAGATTTGGATTTTTTATATAAATACTTGCATTTTCGTGTTGAGAACACAGGCTAGCAAGATATAGTTATTAATCGAAAAAATATTATTGTAGTTTACAGTCTCACGGTCTTGGTTCTGTAAATTTGTGTATGCGATAAATGGATGGATTCAAATGCAAGGATAGATGTTCATGGAACAAAAGATAAAGCGTCTTCATCGGCCTCTTCTGCGTTCTGGTAGTGAAAATGTTGAAGTTATAAAACGCGCACGATTGTGGTGATTTGCTTAGTAATCTAATGTTTTTTAGAGTCATAAGAATTGCAACCATAAGTTGCATTCAAGGTACATTTTATGGTGGACCTTGTTTCATAGAATCTTAAGGGGAATCATTTTATCTCTTGTCTTTGTCAATCCTGTTGAAAACATTTATTTTATATTAAGAATTTTCCCAATATAGATCAACGTCTTTTTGGGCAAAGTGTTTGCCCAATATACCTATTCTTCAGTACTACCTATCTAGGCAGTGGAAATGCTATCGAAAGAGGGAATAAATGCGGAGGTACGAAGATTTCCCTCGGTTTACTTTGTTGATTTGATAACTTCCAACTTTCTCGCCAAGAATCCTCTCTTTCGTCCTGTCACCTTAGGTTATAAATCTCCGCTCCATCCGTCCACTTGACAGAGTGACCATCAACGCATCAGGTAAGAAAAACAAATAGATTGGTTACAGTCAAAGAAGGTTTTTCTCAACACAATGTTGGTGTAGAGATCTGGTAATGCTCATATGCACCCTTTCACTTTACATACTACTCATAATTCAATCTTGGCTTATAATATATGTTGTTATCATAGTGCGTCGGTCATCGAGGAGAGCTTCGTGTACCGGGATGCACCGATTGGGAGGATAGCAGGCGCCAATATCCCCATGCCTTACACCGCGAATCTGGAGCGAATGACAGTCCCACAGATCAATCGTGTTAAATTTAGGTTTGGACAACCTAGCTAGTAAGTTTAGTGTGTTTAAAATCATATAATATTCCATAATCATGTTCTAGTCAATATAGAACGACATAGCGCGTTTACACCTACATTCGATTTTGAGCCCCATATAATGCAAAAAGGGTCTCATGTCATAACATTTAAATCGAAACGAATCAGTCTTTGAAATCATGTTAAATCATGTTAAATAATGTAAGTGTTTATACTTCATGTATTAATCAAAATTTTATAAAACAACATATCATTCTGTATGCATAATCGCATGTTTTATCTCGTTCAATCGATGGCCTATGATCTGTAGGAGAACTCTCTAATCATAACAACGAAGCGATTAAACTATGTAAAATCACACACGAACAAGGTTGAATGATTAGCTTATGTGAACGGTTTGGTTCATTATGTGTAGGTTGAGGATATAGTTCGAGCAGCGAAGAGAGCTTATTATAGATCTATATAACAACTCTCCAACTAATTCATGAACTCTTTTTCTTATTGAGATTCCTTCCTTAAAGTCCAATTTTTTCAAGATTCACGAAACTAAAAATAAAATGGTTTATCGGCTCAGTAATTTTTTTATCCTTTTAAACGAATTAAAATTGTTTTTTTTGTTCATTTTATATAAATTGATTTTATTGTGTGTTTTTGCATTTTCTTTTGATGACAAGTGTTATTCAATTTTGTATTGTATCCACTAAAATTAAATTTGATTTCAAAAATTAGTCCACAATTTTAACAAAATTAAAGGATCAGGTGTAAAATGGGGAAAGAATTTGGTATATGTATAAAAAATACAATTTGTGAATAAAGCATATTTTGAAAGCTTTAAGTTATTTTATTGATCCAAACTCAGATATATATATATATGTTAATTAATATATAAAGATGAAATAAAACACTATTCATTTTATTTTAAATTTTGTGGGGTTCAGCCTGTAAGCACGGTAAATCCACCTATCTTTCTAACCTTAATTATGTAATCACAACAACAAGGTTCGAAAATATTTGAGAAATCTTATTGGATCCAAAATTTTTTAAAAATACCTGAGTCTACGAAGTTGGGGTTGAGATCATAAACTTATATAATTGATAGGTTTTATTTCAGAGTTTTTCTTTTAACATAAAAATATCTGCGAATATCTGGTCATATTTACAATTTTACATATTTTTTTAATAATTATGAAAGTGTCACTAAATTAAAATATTTTATTCTTTCGTTTTCGTTTTGATCCCTAGTCGCTCCTCTCTGGGAGGGTGAGACGGACTCTTCCCTTTCTTGCAGCATCCAATCTCTCCTATCGATCAGTATTTTGCTTATCTTTCTTTCGTTCATTTTCTCTTCGTCGTTATGTTTCTTGCTTGTTTCTCCCCATTTTGTTTATCTCTTTTGATTTGTTTCTTGTTTTCCTTTTGTAGCTCTATTCTTGCGTCCTTCTACCTTGATTTTTTCATTTGTTGTCGTCGTGTTTGGGGAGATGAAGCTCACGAGATAGAGAGATGTTGATTTCATCCTCCTCTCTCACATGGGGGATGAAGCTCACGAGAGGGGAGAGGTGATGAGGTTCGTGAGACAGCGAAATATCAGGGCAAAGACAACGACGGATGAGCTATGAGCCGCCAACTTTAATTATTTATTTAGTAAAATGATTTGGGTTTGGATATCCGAGAAATTTTTTGGGTACCCAAAAATCGGGTACTCACATCTGACGGGTTCGAGTTCGAATATAAATTATGATACTTGTTCAGATTCGGATACCTAACCCATGCCAACCCTAAATACCATAATGATATCGCAACCATCTCTCCCTCTCGTCGCCCGCTCCTTTTTACATCTTCCATCTTCATCGTATCATCGTTGAAGGGAAACTGAGAGAAAAGAACACGCAATGGAAACACAAAGTTTTCTCGGTTTTCTATTAGCGAGATCTGATTCGGAGAGACAGATCTGATTAGGGTTTCTTATAACATACCTTGTTATATTGTAATGTAAAGCCCGGATTTGTGAGTAACAGGCAACAACGAATCGCCCCTGCCTCTATCGGTATCCACACGGACGTAGGAGATCTGGACAAAGTCGAAAACCATAGTTGCTAGATTAGGGTTTCGGCCTCTAGGTTACTTTGGGCGAAGTGCCTTTTCTTTTGTGTGTTGAGAACATAGTTTAAGCACTCTATTTATAGGGAAAACGGTTTAACCCTAACTTAAAATCCTAATTAGGGTTTTGCCCAATTAATTCAGTTAGGCCGAATTAGACCCAATTAAATTGAATTCACAATTCAATTAGAATTGGCCCTAATGACTTGAATTATTCTCAATCCTATTCATAATATGATTGGTCCATTTACATGTCCAACTCCATTCATCTTTGTGTGCGACCCAATAGGTTCTCATTGCGTTGATCGTAACATCATTATTTCCTAAGCAATGAGAATGTCTGTGACTCGACATTACCATTCTCGTGATTTATGTATGTTAATCCGTTTGTCCTTGATGTCTAGATTGAGCATGAGTCATGGAACATATCATACTCATCTAATTCAATCTACGAGCTCGTGACATCACTCCTGTTATATAGGAGGGACAAATCCTTATCTCGATCAACCAACATCTTACTACATAAGCAAATTGCATACCCAATCATTATCTTGTTTGTCCAACCATTTACGAGTGATGTTTGATAGTGTCAAAGCATGCAAGTGCTTATGTTAAGATCTCTGGTGATCTTAAGTCGTAGGATTACATATGCCATAATCACTATGAGAATTGCTATGATACTCATATAACAATCCATGTAGCAATCTCATGGTGGATCGATCCAGTGCATTGTTCTCTAACATGTACCTATGTGTTAAATTGATATCTCATATCAATTTACACATACTAGTCTTAATGCAACATTGATATCCTTATACTCAATGATGCTCGACTAGAGATTTTTAAGACTATTTTAAATTATATTTCTAAGGATATTGTTTCATTTATTTATATACGCAGACAATAAATCAAATGAAATAATAGAATGTCATTTTATAGAATTTTTTTTGTCCAAATGATTGGTTTCTAGAGCATACTCCAATAATCTCGCACTTGTGCTAAGACCAATCAAGTATATCTCTAATACCTAATGATCTAGTATGATGATCATGCTTAAGATGTGCTATAGGCTTCGTCAAAGGGTCCGCGACATTGTCATCTGTCGGTACTCTGCATATCTTAAGGTCTCATCTCTCCATGATTTCTTGAATGAGATGGAAGCGTCTAAGTATGTGTTTGGATCTTTGGTGCAATCTGGGTTTTCCTTAGCATGTGATATAACACCATTGTTGTCACAATAGATCTCAACATGATCTTTTATGCTAAGAACCACCCGAAGTTGAGATATGAACTTCTTGATCCAAATCGCTTCTTTAACTGCTTCTAATGCAGCTAAGTACTTAGTCTCTGTAGTAAAATCAGCAATTGTAGCTTGTTTAGAACTTTTCCAGCTCACAACACCACCATTCAGACAAAACACAAAACTGGATTGCGACTGGTAATCATCTTTGTGGGTTTCAAAGCTAGCATTAGTGTAACCAGTTACAATAAGCTCTTTTTCACCTCCAAATACCAAGAGTGCATTCGTTGTACTTCTTAAGTACTTAAGAATATTCTTTACAGCGATCCAATGACTTTCACTGGGATCACTTTGATGTCTGCTAGTCATACTTAAGGCATATGATATATCGAGACATGTACATATCATAACGTACATGATAGATCCAATAGCAGATGCATATGGAATCTTACTCATGTGTTCTCTCTCTTCTTTTGTCATAGGATATTGTTGTTTAGAGGGAAACTTTCCACTTACCATAGGCAAATTTCTTTCTTTAGAATCTTGCATGCTAAAACGTTTTAGCACTTTGTCTATGTATGTACTTTGACTTAGGCCAATCAGATTCCTCGATCTAACTCTACAGATCTTTATACCCAGTATATAGGCAGCTTCACCTAATTCTTTCATAGAAAAACAATTTCCTAACCAAGTCTTTATAGACTGTAGGGTAGGGATATCGTTTCCTATGAGTAATATGTCATCTACATATAACAAGAAAAGATATGATGCTACCACCAACCTTCTTGTAGACACAAGGTTCATCTTTGTTTTCTTATGAAACCAAACCCTGTGATTGCTTCATCAAAATGAAGATTCCAACTTCGAGAAGCTTGCTTCAATCCATAAATGGATCGTTGTAGCTTGTAGACCTTTTCAGTATTTTCTAGATTGAAACAACCTTCAGGTTCTGTCATGTACACATCCTCAAAAAGTGTTTCATTAAGGAAAGCTGTTTTGACATTCATTTTCCAGATTTCATAATCATGGTATGCACCTATCGCAAGCAAAATAGGGATTTGATCATCGTAATTGGTGAAAAGTTTTTGTCATAGTCTATGCCATGAACTTGTTTAAAACCTCTTGCTACCAGACACCTTTTATAGGTATGAACATTACCATCCATGTTGGTTTTCTTCTTCAAAATCCATTCACAACCTATGGCTCTCACCCCTTCAAGTAGATTTACCAAAGTCCATACTTGGTTTGTATACATGGAGTCCATCTTGGATTTCATGGCCTCAAGCCATTTCTCAGAATCTGGGCTTGTTATGGCCCTTGGTAGGTTGTAGGCTCATCATCTTCCATGAGCATTACATCACCATTCTGAGTCACCAGAAATCTATATCTTTGTGTGCACGATGTGATCTTGTAGACCTACGTACACTTTGTGTCTCATGAGTAGGTTCCACATCAGTTTGTGGTTCCGGTTCCTTAAATAATTGTGGTTCCGGTTCCACAAGTGCTAGCGGTGTTTGTTTTGTTTCCATCTCAGTGTCAACAATATTTTCTTGTGGTTCTTGAAGTTCTTCAAGTTCTACAGTCCTCCCACTAGTTCTTCTAGGAAAAAACTCTCTTTCTAGAAAAACAAACCTATGCGGGCAATAAACACTTTGTGCTCTAAGGGTTTGTAGAAATAGTATCCTTTAGTTCTTTTAGGATACCCCACGAAAATACACTTATCTAATTTAGGGTCAAGTTTTTAGACGTCTGACGTTTAACATAAATCTCACATCCCTAGATCTTCATAAAAGTCATACTAGGACATTTCTGAGTCCATATCTCATATGGTGTCTTTTGAACTGATTTAGATGGAACACGGTTTAATATAAAAGCAGTCGTTTCCAATACATGCCCCCGACACGAATGTGGAAGAACTGTTTGACCCATCATCGACCGAACCATGTTTAACAGAGTTCGATTTCTCCTTTCAGAAACACCATTCTATTATGGTGTAGCTGGTGGAGTGTGTTGTGAGACAATCTCACACCCTTTCAAATAGTCAACAAATTCTTGGCTTAAATATTCACCTCCTCGATCTTATCGAAGTTTCTTGATATTTTTGCCAAGTTGATTTTGTACTTCATTTTTAATTCTTTGAAATTTTCAAAAGATTAAGATTTGTGTTTCATCAGATACACATATCCATATCTACTGAAATCATCAGTAAATGTAATAAAGTACAAGAAATCACCTCTAGCTTGTGTGTTTAAAGGTCCACATACATCTGTATGTATGAGATCTAATACACCACTTGCCTTTTCATTTTTTCCCTTAAAAGGGGCTTTCGTCATCTTCCCATTAAACAAGATTCGCATGTTTTAAATGATTCAAAATCAAATGAATCCAATATTCCATCTTTATGGAGTTTAGAGATGCGGTACTCGTTTATATGGCCCAAGCGGTAGCGCCAGAGATATGTTGGATTAGAATCATTAGTTCTAATCCTTTTAGTATTCACGTTATAGATAGGCATATCAAAGTTCAGAACATAAAGACCATTCATCAAATGTGCAACACTATATACCATATCATTCAAATAAATAGAGCAACAATTGTGTTTTATTATAAATGAATAACCCTTCTTGTCAAACAAGAAATAGAAATGATATTCGTAGTAATTGGTAGGCACATAATAACAACTCTCAAGTTCTAAAACAAGTCTAGTAGACAAAGTCAATACATAAGTCCTTATAGCTAATGCAACAAATTTTGCTCCATTTGCAACTCGCAGGTCGACTTCGCCTTACTTCAATGATCTACTTCTTCTCAGTTCCTACATATTATTACAAATGTGAGAACCACAGCCTGTATCTAATACCCATGAAGTAGAAGTAGATAATTTGACTTCTATAACACAAATACCTGAAGCAGAAGTCTCACTTCCTTCTTGGTCTTTAGTTCTTCTAAATACATTAAGCAATTCCTCTTCCAATAACCGGTCTTACCACAGTGGAAGCTCTCACCTTTCTTAGCCACCCCACCTTTAGGCTTTAAGGCTTTACCAGACTTAAACTTGGGCTTTGACCCATTTTGTTCTTGCCTTTGGCTTTGCCCTTGTGATTCTGAATCATCAGAACAACTTTGGGCTTGACCTTCTTGATGTTTACTTAGCAGTTTTTAGCATGTTCAGTAATTGTGCCAAAGACTTATCAAAATCGTTCATGTTATAGTTCATGACGAATTGATAATAAGATTCTGGAAACGATTGCAGAATCATGTATGTGGCCAACTTTAGGCCCATCGAGAAACCCATCTTCTCAAGGCTCTCAATATACCCAATCATTTTGAGTACATGAGGACCTACAAAAGTTCCATCTGCCATACACATCTAAATAAAGCCTTAGAGGTTTCAAACCTCTCTTGCCTAGTCTGCTCTTGATACAACTCCTTAAGATATTCAATTATATTGAAAGGTGTCATCTCCTCGTGTTGCTACTAAATCTCAGAGTTCATAAGGCAGCTGGCCTCAAGGGAATCATCAAGGTGCTTCTTATAAGCATCCTTATTAGCCTTTGGAGCATTTGCTGGAGGCACTTCAGGTAAGGGGCCTTCAAGGACATACATTTTTTTCTTGTTTGAGGAAAATCCTCAAGTTCCTGTACCAATCCAGGAAATTTGTCCCATTTAGCTTATCCTTCTCAAGGATTGATCGCAAAGACAACACATGTGTGTTTGATGCCATCGTCACCTAAAACAGAGATACACAGAATATGAGTATCATGAAAAGAATCATTTAAACATGGACTTTATTTAATGATTCTCCCACTAAATTTTGCTAATAAATAGCCATCATTATCAATTCAGAAAGTAATATTCATAACTTTCTTAATGGACCAAGATCCATATATCACCTTGTTTAGAGTTTACTTTGGTAAATCATCCTAGGCTTGTTTATTTAGGTAGACAACTCTTTGTCAATTACATCTCATGCAGTTCTTGCATAGTTAGGTGAACAACCCTTGTTCCAATTCATCTCATAAATAGACATCCAACTTTATGCCTCTAAACCCAATCTTATTGAGATATTAGTTAAGTCGATCCAATCAATAAGCAATTGGATATCACAATTATTCGATCGCATCTTACTAGGATTGATGTGGCAATTCACTTTGGCAAATCTACACACATTGACGCGATCCCGACTGAATCGACGCTCTAGACTTGGTTAGTGAAGGATATGCCTTGCTGCAACGGATTGCACAAGGGTGTGTGGGGCGAGTGGTCACACGAGAGTTGCAGAAAGCTCTCGATTTACCGAGTTCGTCTTCAATGGATATGACACACCAAGGAAGAACGAACGATCGTTGGATATGACACACCAACGAAAAGGAAGCTGGATATTACTCACCAACAACCAAGAACTCACAAGGAATTCAAAAGCAAATCAATATTGATTCAAAGTTTAATTTTCAAAAGTTGGATTCTTGTTCTTACAAGGGTGGCCGACCATATGTAGATAAAAACAAGAAGGAAATTCAAAAAAATACATTAAATGCTAGGTCTTCATGCAAAGCCCTAATTAATGTATTGGTTTCTTCAAACAAGAAGATAACTCCTTGCTGGCCGTGCACATTGGGATGGGTCCTTCTTGGGTCTTGTGGTGGGTCATTAATTAGGTCGCGGGAAATAAGTGACTCGCGGCCTCGTTAAAAACCCGTTGTCAGAAAACCCGGTGGGACAAAACCGACGAGGGGAAAAGAGTACACGCGAGTCACTTTACCTAATCAATGACCGTTGCGGGTTGAGCTTCGGCTTGAATGACGACCTTGGCTCGGGTCATGGGACCAGCGGGTAGGATCAAGGCTTCCTCTTCTAGGGCTCGGGCTCGGGTCACGGGACCGACATATTTCGACCTAGTCGTGTCTCGGGTCGCGCTTGAGGTGGTCGCATCTCCGGTCGTCTTCGGCGTCCTCCGGGATCATATCATGCCCCCTTCTTCAAAAGGATTTGTCCTCAAATCCGCTTGATCTGCAACAAAAGGCATTAAGTCAGAAACATTGAAACTAGAACTTACATTATACTTACCTCGCAGATCTAGCCGGTAGGCGTTGTTGCTGATCTTTTTGGTCACAGTGAATGGACCGTCGATCCGGGGCATGAGCTTTGACTTCCGCTCGTTTGGAAAATGCTCTTTCCTTAGGTGAATCCAAATTTGGTCTCCGGGTTTGTATATCATTCGCTTCAGAGCTCGAAAACGCCATAGTTGATGATGCCACGTTTGCAACGCTCCCACAAGCGCGTAAAGCTCTTTATCGTATATGGCACAGTTGAGGTTTGCATCTCCAAGCTTCTTGCTGTAATAAGCAAATGGTTCTCATTCCTGCATCAAGATTGAAACCATTCCTACACCAGATGCATTAGTTTCAAATATTTTAAGGAAATTCGGTAAAATTAATGGAGGGGTATGAGTAAGCTTCTCGTTTAGCGTTTGGAACGCTTCTTCTTGTGCTTCTTCCCACTTGAATCCCATATTTTTCTTAATGACTTCGTTGAGAGGGGGTGCCAAGGTACTAAGGCCCTTCACGAAGCGATGATAGAACTCCGTGAGTCCATGGAAGCTTCGAGCTTCCCCGACGGTCTTTGGGCTCGGCCATTTCCGAATGGATTTGTCCTTCTCCTCGCCCACCTTGACTCCATCTGTACTTATAACAAAACCTAGAAACCCAGCATTATCCGCAAAATAGGTACACTTCTTAACGTTAGCATATAGTTCTTCTTTCCTAAGTACCCTTAGATCCGATTCTAGGTGTCCAACGTGTGCTTCTAACGCTTTACTATAGATCATCATATCATCAAACCAAACCACTATGAGTCTACCTATAAATTCTCTAAGAACTTGGTTCATTAGACGCATGAAAGTACTAGGTGCACTTGTCAACCAAAAAGGCATCACTAACCACTCAGATATTCCATGTTTAGTTTTGAACACCGTTTTCCATTCGTCACCGTCTTTCGTCCTAATTTGAGGATATCCACTTTTAAGATCAATTTTCGAAAATACCCTACTTCCGTGTAATTCATCTAGCATATCATCTAACCTAGGGATATGGTGACGATACTTCACCGTGATGTTGTTGATTGCACGACAATCAACGCACATGCACCAGCTGCCATCCTTCTTTGGTACGAGTAGCACTGGTACGATGCACGGACTCATACTCTCGCGAATATGTCCTTTGGCCATAAGTTCCTCTATCTGCCTCTGTAGCTCCTTTGTCTCCATGGGGTTGGTTCGGTACGCTGGCCGATTTGGTAACGTGCTCCGGGGAATGAAATCGATTTGATGTTCGATTCCACGTATAGGTGGCAGTCTGGTGGGGTGTTCTTCTGGAAAGACGTCATTGTACTCCTGCAATAGTTTAGAGAGTTCACTCAACAACACCGGTGTGATGTTAGATAAGCTCGCCAGAGCTTCTTTATAGACAAATAAAATGATGGTTTGATCGGAATGTAAAGTCTTCTTGATTTCACCCGATCGTGCGAAAAAGTTTGACGGTCTGAGCTCAAGGGCGTTCTGCTTCTTTAGATGAGCTTGATCCTGCATAACTTCCTTCGGCATCAATGGGACAAGTATAGTTTTTCTGCCGTTAAATTCGAAGTAATGTTTGTTGGTGTAACCGTCGTGCTTCACTTTGCGGTCTGACTGCCAACAATGTTATAAAAACTACAACGGATTACGTGTTATCAGGTCACTTGGCTTGTCACCTTCATTTCACCATTTTCGTTCAGCCACTGAAGCTTATAAGGCTTTGGATGTTTCTGAACCTTTAGTCTGAGCTTTCGAACCATTGTAGCACTAGCCACATTCGTGTAGCTCCCACCATCAATGATGACGCTACAGACCTTGCCGTGAACCAAACAGCGGGTATGGAACATGTTCTCATGCTGTTCCTGCTCATCACACTTAGATTGTGTGTTGAGAGCTCGCTGAGTAACCAACAATTCTCCCGTGATGGATTCTTCTTCACGCTGCTCGTCCGATAGTTCGGCCGCCTCGTCCTCGGATTCGAACTCTCCATCGTCACGAAGAATCATGACTTTCTTGTTGGTGCATTCGTTGGGATAGTGTCCCCTGCCGTGACACTTAAAACACTTTACGTCCCGAGTCCTTGATGTTGTGGCCTCGGTTTTACCCTTGTCTTGCGGCACGGCTGAAATAGATTTCGGCGCGTCTCGGCCCACTGTCTGCGTCTTCAGCGGGTCACGGCCTGCTTGTGCCGTGTTGTCCCTCTGGGGATAACTCGGTCTCTCATCTCGTGTTTGTCCGTATTTTCCATCTCCATAACCCGAACGGGGTTGCGTCGCCGCTGGAGTTGTTGTTCGATGAGGATCGCCTTATGAAGCATCTCCTCGATCTCCACATAATGTTGAAGCTCGAGTTGGTCTTGGATGTCTACGTTGAGACCTCCAAAGAACCGTGACATTGTTGCCTCTCGATCTTCCGTAAGATCAGCCCGTAACATGAGCAGCTCCATCTCTTGGTAATACTCTTCCACGGATCGGTTTCCTTGGATGAGTTTCCGTAGTTCTTCTCCCACTCTAGATACGCTTCCGGGTCGGCCTTGCCGTGGAACGCGGGGATTTTAAGTTTGAGACCAGCGAGGTCATCCCTCGGGTCGTCTCTCCGCTCCCTAGGCGCGCATTGCCGTCGGTGACTACTTCGGGACGAGGATGAGCTACCTCGTTCGTAGTAGTTGTTGTCCTCCTCAAGCGGGTTCCTTTCACGTTGCTGGAACGTTGGGATGTTTCTTGGCCGTGGGGACGTTCGGCTTGAAAGTCATGATGGAACTCTTCCATCTTGTTGTTGATACTTTGTTCTAGGCGAGCTGCGAGAGCCTCAATGAGTCTCTCTTTGACACGGCTTGGATCGCCTTCCATGTCACCCGTGCTGTCGTAGGTCTTCTATTGCGTGTACCTACTCTAGATCTCCTGCACACGTAACAAACGGAGCAGCCACAAGTGGAAAGAAAACAAACGCAAACCCTAAAAAAACAAACACGTACGGGTATGGTCGCGCACTCACACGTTCGAACGGATTTTCTACTGCACAGACTAGATAAGTTCGAATATAATTTCAAACACACGAACTAGCACGTTCAATATACTCTAGTCACGTTCGCAAATTTACGTACTCAATGGACACAAAACGCACGAAATAGGAATATGCACACGATAGACTACTAGTCGATGTTGCTGCAATTGTCGCCCCTCCACGATCAAGACTCCATCCCATTGTAAGTTGAAACACTTGACAAATCTGAGTGATCATTTATTAGATTAGGTTTTAATCATGTATATGATTCTTACTTTTAGGTATTGCATATTCCAATTTCAGATAAGGATCCAACCAATATCAAGCCAATAATGTCTTGACTGAAGCACGGATTCATGATAATATCAACAACCTTCGGTGCAGTATATCCCCAACAACATTCTTTCAGGTAATTGTATCTCCAAGATGGCTTCCCTTTATCGCTCCATTGAGAAAAGAGCACGAATTTATATGCCCAATTATCAGTATTGTTAAGAAGGTCAAATGATTCAGGTCACTACCCTTACTGCGGAAAGGTTATATTTACTTGCTGGTGATTGGCCTGCTCTTGATCCTGATACCTTACTTTTTTGACCTATGTTGTGGAACTGATACAATAGGCTAACGCTCGCACATCGTGATGCTTCAATCTTTTTAACAAGGATTCGTTCAAGCTAATCTCTCACGTAATAAACTTTTGAACATTCGAATGTTCCTTTTTTTATATATATATTTTTTACTTGGCTTTATTTTACAGAAGGAATATCATATCCAAATCCATTACCCAGCCTATTAAAAGGGTTGATACTGGATTCCACTTCTTTATGGTTCGAACTAAAACTCGTGCAGGTTGTTGGTATAGAAATGAACCCTTCAGCAGTATCAGATGTTGAATGATATGCCAAATCAAAGGCATAAGTAACTGCAAATTCATCTCTTCAAAAGCAGATTCCTAGTAGTTTAACTTTCTACCTTAGATTAATTAATTCTGATTCTCGCATTTGTGTAGGCAGATGATGTAATGGGTTCTCTGTTGAAGGAGTACTTAGATGTGGCTCCAAAGGATGAACCAGAGAATGCTTCATCTGATGTCAAAGAGATTTTTTATTTTTTTGTAGGATTGAAAACAAGTTTTGACCGAAAGATCAAAACGAAAATAAACTAACCTTTGGGCGCTAGAACGAGCTATGATACCACCTGACGCGATCCCGACTGAATCGACGCTCTAGACTTGGTTAGTGAAGGATATGCCTTGCTGCAACGGATTGCACAAGAGTGTGTGGGGCGAGTGGTCACACGAGAGTTGCGGAAGGCTCTCGATTTACCGAATTTCCACGGCAGAGGTGAATGCCTCAAAGGATGATTCATCTAATGTAAAAGAGACCTCAAATTCCAAGCATGAAAATGGGCAGAACCTACGTGAAAACAATGACCAGAAGGGTTCTTCCTCGGAAGCATATCTTCGAAACATCAGTTCAAAAACGTTGTTGCAATTGTCAACCCTCCACGATCAGGATTTCATCCCATTGTAAATTGCAACACTTGACAAATCTGTGTGATCATTTATTAAATTAGGTTTAGTTATGTATATGATTCTTATATTTAGGTAATCAAAGCTCTTAAGACCTAATCCCGAGCTATATTCACTAAAGGTTTATAATAAATTGATGGTGGAATGAATGCCATGGATACAACTCCAACATGGAAGTTTCGGGGATTCTGAGTGTTTCTTTGTCCACATTCTTTCTTTTTGCAAAAATTGTATAATATATTTTATATATTGAATACTATTTCCTTTTTCCGTGAAGTTAAATAAAACTACATAATTGACAAAACTGATTAAGCTTGATAAGTTGTCAAAAGTCATATATTCAAAACACCTTAAAAAATGAGTCTCCACGGATTCACCAAAATTACTAATTAATGTATTGGTTTCTTCAAACAAGAAGATAACTCCTTGCTGGCCGTGCACATTGGGATCCGTCCTTCTTGGGTCTTGTGGCGGTCATTAATTAGGTCGCGGGAAATAAGTGACTCGCGACCTCGTTAAAAACCCGTTGTCGGAAAACTCGGTGGGACAAAACTGACGAGGGGAAAAGAGTACACGCGGGTAACTTTACCTAATCAATGACCGTTGCGGGTTGAGCTTCGGCTTGAATGACGGCTCGAGACTTCATGTGAACTAGCATACTCCTTATGAGCGTGGACAAACGTGAGGATCCCGATAATAGCTTCCTTGAGCTTCGCGGCCTTGGCTCGGGTCATGGGACCAGCGGGTAGGATCAAGGCTTCCTCTTCTAGGGCTCGGGCTCGGGTCACGGGACCGACATATTTCGACCTAGTCGCGTCTTGGGTCGCGCTTGAGGTGGTCGCATCTTGGGTCGCGGAAATGGCATCTCGGGTCACGGAATCGACGTCTCGGGTCGCAGGGATGGCATCTCGGGTCGCGGTCTCGGCGTCTCGGGTCGCGGAGATTCCCTCTTCTTCCTTTCTACGGGTCGCGTCCTCCTCAGTGTTGTTGGTCGTGTCTTCGGCGTCCTTCGGGATCATATCACACATTGATCTAAGTCTTGACGAGTGCTTATTCATTGGTATGCATTTAACTTGACATAATTACACGAGGTATTTACACCGCAATCAAACATATTTCATAAAAGATAAACATAATCGTGAAAAGAACTAACATCCGGAGACATACTGCTATTAGATCCCCTTATTTACGATGCAAGTGATAACCTTAAGTGTTAGCTAAGTAGTTCCCAGGTAAGAGGGAGTCAACTCATAAGAGAGCATAATTATGTAACCTCTTGTCCTTTGTCAACACTGACTTAGGTAAAATTTATTTGACCACGAGCATTCACATATCCCAATTCACTGAGAATCAATAGATACTGCCTTCGGGATTTCACAGCCGTTAACATACGGCGGTTGCGGGGTGCGGGGTAGTGCCCCGTTAGCGAAAAATTTTCTCAAAATTTTCATTTCCCTTCCGTGGAAAACATCATCGAAAATCAACCATATCAATTTTATGTGGTTTTCCATGTTTTTTACTTTCCTAATTCTTCATGCATATCACAGATTCGCAAATCATGCACATCATAGATCCATAGATCATGCATATCATAGATTCACAAATCATGCATATCACAAATTCATAAATCATGAATATCAGAGATCATACATATCACAAATTCACAAATCATGCATATCACATATTCACAGATCATGCATATCACAGATTCACAGATCATGCACAGATTCACAAATCATGCATATCACAAATCTATCAAAATCAATATTCATGCATCACAGATCTATACAGATTAACATGCATATCATAGATCTAGCATGAAACAACTTACATGCATATCATAGATCTATACGAATCAATCATGCATATCATAGATCTAGCAAATCAACATGCATATCAAAGATCTAGCACGAAACAACTTATATGCATATCACATACCTATACGAATCAATCACGCATATCATAGATCTAGCAAATCACATGCATATCACAGATCTAGTCATGCATAACTCAAATTTACACGAAGTATACATGCATATCACGAATCTTGTCATACGAGTCACATATCTAGCATGGTAATCATACATGCATATCACATCAAAGACAATCAGGGTATTCGAAACCAGGCTTTGATACCAGTGAAGGGAAACCGAGAGAAAAGAACACACAGCGGAAACACAGAGTTTTCTCGGTTTTCCCTTAGTGAGAATCTGCGAGTCACGAGCAGCACTGAATCGCCTCTGCCTCTATCGGTATCCACACAGACGGAGGAGATCTGGACAAAGTCGAAAACCCTAATTGCTAGATTAGGGTTTCAGCCTCTAGGTTACTTTGGGCGAAGTGCCTTTTCTTTTGTGTGTTGAGAACATAGCTTAAGCACTCTATTTATAGGAAAACGGTTTAACCCTAACTTAAAACCCTAAATTAGGGTTCACCCAATTAATTCAATTGGGCCAAATTAGACCCAATTAAATTGAATTCACAATTCAATTAGAATTGGCCCTAATAACTCGAATTATTCTCAACCCTATTCATAATAGGATTGGCCCATTTACATGTCTGACTCCATACGTCTTTGTGTGCAACCCAATAGGTTCTCATTACGTTGATCGCAAATAATGAGCAGTGTCTAGCAACACATCCTTATTTCCTAAGCAATGAGAATGTCTATGACTCGACATTACCAATATCGTGATTTATGTATATTAATCATTTTGTCCTTGATGTCTAGATTGAACATGAGTCAGGGAACATATCATACTCATCTAGTTCAATCTATGAGCTCGTGACATCACTCATGTTATATAGGAGGGACAAATCCTTATCTCGATCAACCAAGATCTTACTACATAAGCAAATTGCATACCTAATCATTATCTTGTTTGTCCAACCATGTACGAGTGACGTTTGATAGTGTCAAAACATACAATTGCTTATGTTAAGATCTCTGACGATCTCAAGTCATAGGATTACATATACAATAATCACTATAAGAATTGCTATGATACTCGTATAACAATCCATGTAGCAATGTCATGGCAGATCGATCCAGTACATTATTCTCTAACATGTACCTATATGTTAAATTGATATCTCATATCAATTTACACATACTAGTCTTAATGCAACATTGATATCCTTATTCTCAATGATGTTCGACTAAGGATTTTTTAAGACTATCTTAAATTATATTTCTATGGGTATTGTTTCATCTATTTATATACGCAGATAGTATATCAAATGAAATAATAGAATTCCATTTTATAGAAAATATCATGATACATCAGAAATGCTCAAATAAGAATCATCCAAATGATTGGTCTCTAACGCATGCTCCAACAGTCGTCCCCTCAAATATGTGTCCTTATCATTTGTTTGTTTCTCCCTTTGATCATGATGCAATCATATCTCCCTCTCGCCGCCTCGTTTCCATCTCATCACAACTCCGATTAGTCTATCGCTTCTTCTTCAAGTTCGCCCAGTTCACCCTCTTCCTTTTTTTCAATCTTTGGCCAATTTGTTATTTATGGAGATTTAGTGAACTTCTGATTTGAAATTTGATGATGTTGTATTATTGTGGAGATTTTTAGAACATATTTCGAATCTAGTTTCTAAAGATATTTATTCAATTGAAGATCTTGAATATTTGTTTGTTACTAAATGTTCGAGTCTAAGTGAATTTTGTTTTGCATTATGATGTTTAAGAGACATGGTTAAAATGATTGATTTGGAGCCATGCCTCCGACCAATATATGGCTTTGTTTTTCTTTTGTTGTTGTTACTCAATGGTTTTAATGTTTGTTTCAATTGTTTCATTTGGGAACATCATTGTAAGTTTCATTAAATTGCATCCATTTGTAGTATACATGTATTATACCTTGTATAAAATTGGAATTTTAGTTTGTGTTAGTGAAGCATTCTATTACATTTTTAAGGATGTGCTTTTGAACTTAAGGGATCTAGTTTTCTTTTCTTTAACAATTTATTATATTTAGATTTAAATATGAATATTTGATAAAAATCCGATATTTTTTCTATATATACAAATTTTCGAATATGAATAATAAATCAAATCTTTGACGAATACAAATTCCAAATATAATTTTGATATATGGTATTTGTCTCCCTAATGATATAACGAATATATTTAAAAAAATTAGGTTTAAGAGATTATCAAAATAATTTACTAAAATAATAATAAATAAATATTGTTTTTTAATAATTATTTATAGAAACATATTAATAAATATTTTTTATTTGTAACATTTTATAATATAGTTTAAAAATTTTATTGTAAATACATAATTTCATTGTTTAGATTCTAACCTAATATATATGTATAAAAGTACTAAATCATGGTGAAAAGAATTATCCTAGAGACTCAAAACATGGGTTAAGTGGTTTTACAGATGCAAATTATTTATTCGATCCCTATAAAATTCGATCACAAACGATATATGTTTTTACAATTGCAGGCATAACGATATCGTGACGTTCACAAAAATAAATACTAGTTGCAACATCTTCAAATCATGCCGAAGTCATCGCACTTTATGAAGCAAGTAAAGAGTATTTGTGGTTTAGAACTATAACTTGACACATACAAGAAACATATAGATTGTTGACTAATATCACTTATCGATACTATATGAAGATAATGTCGCATGTGTTGTTCAAATGAATTAAGTATATAAAAGACGATAGAATAAAGTATATCCCTAAAAAATTCAGTTACACTTAGAAGCTAAAAAAAAAAGTTGATATTCATTGCATCTGATCATACGAAAATATAACTGACTTATTCACAAAATTTTTCTCTATTTCAACATTCATAAAACATATTTAGAATACTAGATACATTAAATGCAAAACTTTTGATAAAATAAACGGTTGATAAATCAAAAAAGAGTTTAATAAATTGTACTCTTTTTTTCTTATCATGGCTTTTATCTCAAAATGATTTTCCATGTAAAGTTTAACAAGACAATCAATAAACATTACAATAGTGAAAATACATTGGGTTGATGAGCCTATATAAACATTTCTTCAATTTGAGGAAAATGTTTATTTTATGGGAATATAGCATAAAAAATATCAAACTATTTTATTTTAGCATATAAAACTTGAATTATTATCTTCAACCTAAAAAAATCCAAACTTATTTTTTTTTCCTTAAAAACACTAACTTTAGGAATATAGTGTAGAAAATACAAAACGTTTTAATTTTTACCTATAAAATACAAATTATTACTTTGAACCTAAAAATTTTGAATTTTTAAATTTTGTCTAAAAACACAAACTTATCAAATTAATCATATCCATACACAAACACAAACACTAAATCATATTTGATAATATAGCATAAAAATATCAAACTATTTTATTTTAGTCTATACAACATGAATTATTATCTTTAACCTAAAAAAATCCTAATTTATTTTTTTCCTTAAAAACACTAACTTAAGGAATATAGTTTAGAAAATACCAAACTTTTTAATTGTTGTCTATAAAACACAAATTATTAATTTGAACCTAAAAGTTTTGAATTTTTAAATTTTGTCTAAAAATACAAACTTATCAAATTAATCATATCCATACACAAACACTAAATCATATTTTAACTTTTTGAATTTTTAAGTGTTGTCTAAAAAACACAAATTCATCAAATTAATCATATCCATACACAAATACTAACTCTTGAAAAATCCAATTTCAACCCGATTTCAATCCGAATCCGAACTAAAAAATCCAAATTTGAACAAATTTCAACTCAAACTCTGACAACTCAATTTCAAACCAATTGCAACCGAAAAATTCAAATTTCACCCAATTTGAACAAGAATTTCAACCAAATTTCAACTCAAAATCCAATTTCAACCTAATTTCAACCGAATATCCAAATTCCATCCAATTTTAATAAGCATTTCAACAAAAAATCCAAATTCGAATCAATTTCAACTCGAAATTGAATTAACCTAATTTCAACCCGATTCAACTGAAAATCCGATTGAATTTGGATTTCGGGTTGAAATGTTATTGAAATACTTACTAAAAGTTGGTGATATTTGAATTTTCGGTTGAAATTGGGTTGAATTTAGATTTTGAGTTGAACTCGGTTGAAATTCTTGTTGAAATTGGGTGAAATTCTGATTTTCGGTTGAAATCAGTTTAAAATTGGGTTGAATTCAAATTTTCGGTTAAAATTGGTTCGAATTTGGATTTCTTACTAAAATTGAAATTGGACTGAAATTGGGTGGAATTCGAATTTTCGATGAAAATTAGGTTGAAATCCGGGTTGTTTTTTGGTTGAATTTGGATTTCGGGTTGAAATCGGGTTGAAATTTTTATTGAAATCAGGTGAAATTTGGATTTTATTTTGAAACCGGTTGGAACTCTGTTGAAAAATAATTATATATCGTAAACACTAAAGGAAGTTTACGAAGAGTTAGTGTTTGTCTATGGATATGATTCATTTGATAAGTTTTTTTTTGCAAAACTTAAAAATTCAAAGTTTTTAGGTTAAAAGTAATAATTTGTGTTTTATAAGTAAAATTAAAAAGTTTGGTATTTTCTACACTATATTCCTAAAGTTATGTTTTTAAGGGAAAAAAATAAGTTTAGGCTTTTCTAAATTGAATATAATAATTCATGTTTTATAGGCTAAAATAAAATAATTGGAGATTTTTATGTTATATTCCCATCATATTTTAACTCTTTGAATTTTTAAGTGTTGCCTAAAAAACACAAATTTATCAAATTAAATCATATCCATACACAAACACTAACTCTTGGTAAACCCAATTTGAATCCGATTTTAATCCAAATCCGAATTAAAAAAATCCAAATTTGAACAAATTTCAACTCGAAATCTGAATTCAACTCGATTTCAAACCGATTTCAACCGAAAATCCAAATTTCCCCAATTTGAACAAGAATTTCAACCCAATTTTAACCTAATTTCAACCGAATATCGAATTCCATCCAATTTTAGTACAAATTTCAACAAACAATCCAAATTCGAATCAACTTCAACTCGAAATTTGAAATAACCTAATTTCAACCCGATTTCAACGAAAATCCAATTGAATTTGGATTTCGGGTTGAAATGTTATTGAAATACATACAAAAATTTGGTGGAATTTTGAATTTACGGTTAAAATTGGGTTGACTTCAGATTTCAGGTTGAAATTGGGTGAAATTCTGATTTTCGGTTGAAATGAGGTTAAAATTGGGTTGAATCCGAATTTATGGTTGAAATTGGTTCGAATTTGGATTTCTTACTAAAATTGAAATTGGACTGAAATTCTTTCTAAAATTTGGTGGAATTCGAACTTTCGATGAAAATTAGGTTGAAATTCAGGTTGTTTTTTTTTGTTAAATTTGGATTTCGGGTTGCAATCGAGTTGAAATTCTTATGCAAATCGGGTGAAATTCGGATTTTATTTTGAACCTGATTGAAACTCTGTTGAAAAATAATTCTATATCATAAACACTAAAGGAAGTTTACCAAGAGTTGGTGTTTGTGTATGGATATGATTCATTTGATAAGTTTGTGTTTTTTAGACAAAATTTAAAAATTCAAATTTTTAGATTAAAAGTAATAATTTGTGTTTTATAGAAAAAAATTAAAAAGTTTGATATTTTCTACATTATATTTCTAAATTAGTGTTTTTAAACAAAAAAGATAAATTTAAATTTTTTAGATTGAAAATAATAATTAATATTTTATAGAATAAAATAAAATAATTGAATATTTTTTATACTATATTCCCTTATTTCACCAATATATAAACATTTTTCTTCGTTCTTGTAAACACTGGAAGAAATGATTCTCCATTATCTCTTTGGAAATATATTTTTTTATCTATATTCTATATATATATATATATATATATATTCTTCATATTATATATAACAGATATATATCTGTTATATATATATATATATTGCGCATATATATAATTATGTTATATATTGCGCATATATATAATTATGTGTATATTACATATTGCATTTATTTATTTATTTAAATGGACCAAACCGGATGTTAAAAATACCATACCTACACAATATCTTGGTTATTAGGATCCATTCAACATACTCGATTCGAATTGTCCACCACTGAGTTAGGGATAAACGGAAATGAAATTGGTTCGATGAATACATAAACCCTAGAAAGAAGCTTACCTCAGCCAATGAATTTTGATACACGAAAGGGTCATAAAAACCAAACTAAACCGAAACTGAATAGAAATTGTAAATGGTCCAAACCGGATGTTAAAAATACCATACATAAACAATATCTTGGTTATTAGGATCCAATCAACCTACCCGATCCGATTTGTCCACCACTGAGCTATGGGTAAACGGAAATAATGATGCATACATAAACCCTAGAAAGAACCTTACCTAAACCAATAAATTTTGATGCACGAAAAAATGTCATTATAACCAAACGAACCGACATTATAACACCGTATTCGATCAAATCGAATAGGGCTTGTAGGCATATCAGTTTATGTCAAATTCCGGATCAAGCGACTAGCAACTATGATCTCAGTTCAGAAACCAAATTAAATCCTATCAGGAGCTTTTAGACTGATTGAAATCGATATCTGAAGTGTACAAAGTGATCATTCCTCGCCGTTGTTGGATATACAATTTCGCTCTCAACAGCAGGTAAGAACATAATCATAAAGCAGAAGAAGAACAAGACCATAATCTAATGCCCGTGAGGCTAACTAGACGTTAAACGCTCCGGTTTTGGTTACCATTAATTAGACGGATGCTAGACAGAACAGAGCATTTCAAGAGCCAGGTTCTCATCTCCATTGGTCGTTTCAAGAGCACTCCTCACTTGAGCATCGGCAAAACCCATCTCCACAAGTACCTTGACCTAAAACAATCAATCCAATACAGAGATATACAATATATTAGTCATCAACGCTCCTATAAACAAGTTCGAGCCATAACAATCTGTCGATTTGCCCGAGAAAACTTGACTTCAACAGATATGAAACTTTTAATATGATCTCCTGCTGCAGTCTTTTAAACCTTGAAATATGTGAATGTAAGATTTATAATCTGTAATTTCCAGAGATTTTGTTTCCAAATTCAGAAACTTTCTCACAAAAATGGGTCGCCAAGCTATGGTGTAAAGCCATCTATTGGAGTCCTAAATGGTAGAGAGGCATCAGCATTTAACCATATCGACAACATACCTTTTCCTCAAGAGAAGTGTTCTTGGCGAAAGATTCTGTCCAGTAACGAGCTGTTGTAACAAATGTCTGATGTTCCTTGATGTACTGTGAATACCAAACAAAATGGAAATCACAAGACAACACAAAAGCTATAAACAGATAAAAGCGGAAGAAGTGATACTTGTGAGACTGGTAAACGCAGTGGCCTAAGGCAATGTACAACCTGCTGAGCTACAACGGCATCTTGAGGGTCATTGGGCTCTGGAGCAGACAGTAAAGCTTGAATGGAAACAAGGGCTGTCTTCAAAGTAAGGGCTGGACTCCACTGGTCCTTCAGGATATCCAGGCAAATTGCCCCACTTTGGCTACTAATATTCGGATGCCTTTTGGATTTGACCAGATGAAATAATAAAAAGGTATTTTGGTTAGCAAAAATTGAATCATGCACCATGTACAAGAAAACTTTCAAGTGATCAAACAATATCACAATAGCCCAACCTCAGTTCTGAAGAAGAAAACAATATCCCGTGCCTAACATATCCTTGAAACTACAGTTTCAGAATTTACATTTCTTACAACACCTAGACTGAAACAAAAACAAAAATACAATATGCTTTAGCAAGAGAAAATAAGAAATCTTCTAAACTCGAGCCTTTTCCATAGATCAACTATTCAAAATGCTTCCATGCTTGTGATCGTTTTGTTCTTTCTGAAAATCCCTTCAGAAAACCCATTTACCTAATGTCAGAAAGGCTTCTGAATTGGCACTCGAATCCGATTTTAAATCAGTATGATGCCATTTCAGAAATAGACCCCAAAAAGATGCAAAGCAGCGCCAAATAAAACATATATGAAGTTGGAGGAGTTGTTCACACAATGTTAAGTGCCATATACGAGGAGAATCATAATTCTTTCACTTTTCAACACATAAGCATAAAGAATGATACATAATGACAAAAATGAACAAGACTCAAATACACATTCTTCCTACCAAACTTTGGTCGTGAATTGCATTTTCGGAGGCTCAAAAGGGTACCCATCTGCAATTAAATAGGAAAAGCAAAGAAAATGACTAACGAATCAGGAATGTATCAGATTACATGGTCAAGAAAAAAGGATAATACATAACAAACAAGACCCCAGCATCTCCATCCTTCACCCATACAATAACCCAGTTGAGTATTTGCTAAAACTACGATACCCAATACCCAATTCTCAAAACCCTATCAGAACAAAGAAACAATCATTCAAAACCCTAAATTCTGAGATGTCAAATCCAAAGGAGATCGACAACCCAGAACTTATAGGGTAGAATTCGAAACCGGCACCACATGCATTCGATCGATTCCCAGAAACATAAACGTGTCTTTGCGGTACCTGGCAAAGTGATATCAATCTGGAATGTTCCACCTTCGTACGGAGTCCCGATTGGACCGGGAATTGTTCCGACAAGACGGGTGAGATTGTCAGCTTTTGGGCTGACCCAAATGCCCGAAGCGTTCTTGTCTTTCTCACAGTCTTGCAATTCCTTTTGAACTCGACTGAAATCTATCATTCTTACTAGAGAGAGAGAGGAGAGACGAGAAAACCCTAGATCGAATTTCCGCGAGCTATTTGGCGAGGAAGGAGGGTCCTTGCTTGTTACTCTTGGGAAGTGGAAACTATTGGAACCATGGAACCAATTTTTTTTTTTCACATTTTTTCCTCCTTTTAAACACTTCTTTTTTCCTATCTTAAATAAATACAATTATATATTATATAAATATGTGTATATTATATGATATATATAACATAATTATTTATGTGCATACATATAAATATAATTTTACTATTGATTGCGTTATTGGATACACTAGCATTAACCCCGCGCTTCGCGTGGGTTGGGACCAGAATTTTTTTCCACTAAATATATTGCGGAAAAAAAGAAACGTAATAAACGTAAATATTTTTATTCAATGTTATTGAAAACATCTTTATATATAACATTTATCGTTTTCGTTGTATATCTATCATTTTCGTATAAGATAAAGAACTTTAGGTCCCCTTTAGTTTTGCCTCTCGAAATTGCCATATATAGTTGTCTATGACTGAATACAGGTTTTGGTAAATACACACGAACTTGATTGATACTCTGACCTTGGTTTTTATTAATCGTCATTGCGAAACATAACATAATAGGAAATTGTTTTCTGTAGAAATGGAATGGTAAAGTTGTATTTGTTGGAATCAATGGGAGTCGAGGTATAAAGACCTTATTACCTGCGTGAGTTCCTGTAATAATTTTACCCTCGATAATGTTTGTACCTAATTGTGTTATCTGAAACCGTGTTCCGTTGCATAAGCCGAACATTTGATCAATGTTTCGTAAAAGTATAATTAGCACTCCTTCTTTTAGTGTTAAACAATGGTTAGGGATCCCTGGGTATTTCAAGTTGTTTAAAAACTATGTATTATACAATTCACATGCTTCAGTGTTATTATAATCGTTATCACATAACGAATCCGAACTTAGATATTCTTTAATTTGACCAGGGATTTTTTGTAGAAGTGTTTGATTTATTTCGTCGACAATTTCATTTGTCGGACATAATATCGCTCTGTCTAGAAAATAAAAAGGGTTTCGGTATTCGATTTCAATATTTGGATATACATAGGCTGCTATGCTTTCGATTGGGTTTAGTGTTTCTGTGATTAGCAAATCTGTAGGTATATCAGTAAGGGCTTCCCCGTTATTAGGTTCAGCAAGAGTTCCATTTCCTAATTGCAATACCCAATTCGAGAAAGATTGCATATCACTTTTATTTTTTCGGATCACTATTTGCCTATAATCACATATTTTGGGTTAATTTTAGTACGCGACAAAAATTCCATAAATATGAAAAGTTTATACATGCTTGAACAGTGTCATGTCTATTTTCTTTGGCAATAACTGGTAAAATTTGACGGAAATCACCTCCTAGTACAATCGTTTTACCTCCAAAAGGTTTTTTCTTTAGAAAGGGATTTATTGAACCCATAACGTCCTTGATACTTTTATCTAAAGCTTCAAAATAATATTTATGAACCATTGATGCTTCATCCCATATTATAAGTTTCGTTTGTTTTATCAGATTTGCTAAATTTGTTCCTAATTTAATATTATAAATAGAGTCCTCGTTAATATCTAACGGTATTGCGAAACGCGAATGTGCTGTGCGGCCTTCTTGCAACAGAAATGATGCAATATCACTTGAAGCAACATTTAAAACAATTTATTTGCGAGATCTTATTGATGTTGACAGTGTTTTCCATAAAAAAAAGTTTTTCCAGTTCCTCCGTGTCCATATAGGAAAAAACTTGACCCCTGTTTTGGTCAATTGCACTTATGATCTCGTTGTAAACTAATTCTTGTTCAGATGTAAGCTGTGATCGGAGACTTATAAATTCAGTTTTCAATTTGTTTTCATCATAAGATAATTCTTCATATATCAATCGGTTTAATAAGATTGTTTTCCAGCTTCTTTGAGATATGGCATAGAAGGGTATTGTTTTAGAGATCGATTGTTTTTTGTAAAAGCAATTCAATTTCTCCTAGTGTTGTATTCTGAATTTGTTCTTCAGTCATGATGAGATCTAATTGTCAGAATAAAACGGGGAAAATTGTCAATTTTATGTTAAATACTTTAAAAATTTGTGAATTAAGAATCGAACCTGGTATGTTTAAAATACGTCTGCATTTGTACAGAACATCATCACCTAGTGCTTTCCATGTAGTAGACCACACATGTTCTGGAGATGAGATACATTCAGTCGTTAATAAGATAACAAATAGTATTTGTAAGTATGAAGGAGATGCCCAGTTGCTTGCTTCATTTATTGTATTTATATATTCTTCATCATCGTCCAAAAGACCTAATGCTCGACATGCATCCTTAAATGTTTTATATAAAACATGATCGATTGTACGAATAGCTTCAAACGAAGTTGGACCGTGTTTTTTATTCAATAACATTCGTAAATAATATAAGTCTCCAATATTGGGATTGATATGTTGTAATCTGCCGTACGAAAAGCCTCGTTTACGCATTGTCCATTGCCGAGTTTTTTTTATCCCAGACAAATTTAGTGGGGAAATCACAATATGTCAATTGTTGAGCTTCGGGATATGTGGAATTACATTTAAGCCATTCTGTAAACATTCTTCGTCAAATACTATATTTCGTTCGCCTTGCAAGTGAAATTTTAGTGTTTCTACAGGTATACTTTTGTAATGGATATCGAATTCGAAAATTCTCCAGCAAGTTTCACACTCCGAAATGTAACGGCAGTTGTAGTAATTTTTTATTTCATCGGTACAATGTTGTTCGAATATTTGTTCAGTTGACATTATCGTTGTAGCAATTTTATCAGAACCTTTACTTATGTATTTGAATAGATATTTATTCTCTTGTACTATATTTCGTTCGCCTTGCAAGTGAAATTTTAGTGTTTCTACAGGTATACTTTTGTAATGGATATCGAATTCGAAAATTCTCCAGCAAGTTTCACACTCCGAAATGTAACGGCAGTTGTAGTAATTTTTTATTTCATCGGTACAATGTTGTTCGAATATTTGTTCAGTTGACATTATCGTTGTAGCAATTTTATCAGAACCTTTACTTATGTATTTGAATAGATATTTTATTCTCTTGTTTGATTACACCATGCGAGATTAAGATGTACTCTGTATTTCAAAAGAAGGTAAGGATTATATGGCATAACATATCGGTTATCTAATTTGATCCCATTTTTTGTAACAAATCTGCCATCATCAGGCCTCTTATAAACTGGATATCCCTCATTGTTAATATATGTTGAATCGGTAAAGTTTTTAGGAAACTTTTTTGTGCATTTGCCCTTTTCCATACACGATGAATATTTATTAGCAAGACCACACGGTCCATGTATCATCGTATCCTGAACAACTGTATATAAAATAGAATTTGTGGAGTAGTCTGGGATCTAAGCAGATATGATGGAATCAATATCAACGGAAGTTGGTAGCTTTGAATCTCTTTTTAGGAAACGTAACATGTGAGTATGGGGCAGTCCTCTTTTTTGGAATTTAATAGTATAGATAACTGCAAACAGAAAACATGTATAAAAAACTAAAGTGTTCAGATAATCATGAATTGATGGAAAGTACAAATGATTTGAATCTGATATATATAGATTACCTGCGTTAATTACGCCCAGCCAGTTATTCTGTTTCAGATCTGTTAATAAGTCCTGTAATTTGATTTTAAATAATCTAGTTAGAATATCGCGTCTGTTTTCAGAAGTATCACCATGGTAATTTAAAAGGCGCTACAATTCAGGCCATTTAGGATTACACGTAAATGTCAAAAATAGATCTGGAAAACCTAGATTCTTGCAAAGGACCATTGCATTTAAGTAATTTTGTTTCATATAACAGGCACCTCCAGTAAATGTCGAAGGTAGTATAATTTTTTGGCCAATTTCAGATGTTAACTTGTTCCCGGTTTGTATAGAAGCCTCTATATTTTTATAAGCTTCACAGCGCAAGGTGTTCTGATGATTTTTTATATAAGAAATGCGCTCTGATTCAACCATGCAAAAACCATTAACGACAAATTGTTGGAATAACCTGCCTGAATGTAGAACATTCGAAGATTCAGAATATCTCTCTTGCAAGCGATATGCCATAAATTCTCTTATATTTATTTGGGACCGAGGTTTTTTGGATAAAGTTGTTGTCGGTCGTAAATCTAAACCTACATGATAACCATCTTCACCATATGGAAATAACAGTGGATACTGTAGTGGAAGATAAGAGGGATGCAATTCACTTATTCTCATGTATTCGTTACTATGCTTTTGGAGAATAACGTCTCGACAATTTAAGTTTTCGTCGAAATCACCCACTATTAACGCATCAACTTCAGTAAATTCAGGTAGATTATATGTTCTGACTTTCGAATCACGTTGCGTAATCAGACATAATTTCATGTCTAGTTGATCTGAAACAACTAATCTATCACGAGCCATCCTAAAAATTTTTACGTAGGGATTATGTTCGTCTAACATCTGTTGTATGTTCTGGACAATATCGCGTCGCAAATTCTCGCCATGCCGTGAGGAATTACCATGCGAATAGCTGTTGTCAAAACAGAATGAAGTGAATTACTAATACTGTAATATAAATGGGAGATAGTTGGAACTGAATTTATTATATATCTCAGCGCATGTAGTCGTTTTTCGCATTCGTTTGCTGTATCGTAGATATATAATTGAGCAAATTTTGTTGCGGTGCCATCAGCTGGTAATAAGCTACTGATTCTTTGGTAATTTTGACCATTTATTTTGAAAATATAAGGTTTTTTACCAACGTTAATGGAAGTGTCAATATGACCGCCCATAGAAGTAAAGGCAAAGATCATGTTGTACGCACGAATATGTCTTATAAAATGTTCGTGGTGAACATGATTTCGACAGAGAAGCGATTTTAGATATGTCGGAGGATCAACCAATTTCGGTAGCGATATTTTTCCCTTCGAACAACATAAACTAAACGTCGGTTTAATAGCTTTTCGATATCTGTTCAAACATTCAGAATACCATAATTTGGCATGACAAAATTCGCATGCAAAACATTGATCTCCAATATCTGCGTATGCTGGTAAACCTGAATGTAGTAACAATATTAACAGAATAATAATAGTGGTGACCTATGTATTGGTAGACAATGCATTTATACATTACGCGTTCAAATAATAATTAAGTGATGGTTAGAAAGTGCCTACCGTTACAATCATTTTCATGTGTTGAAGGACCAACAGATAATGTAGCAAAGGGTAGAGGCGAAGCTAGTCGCGTTAAAGTTCTAGAGGGACCTATTTGTAATTTACGGTGACGCTGGAAGAAATTGTATAAAGGTTAAAACAATATATCTAGTATAAGTAAAGAACTATGGCACAAGGTATATACATAACAAACATCAAATGTACATGTACTACAGATTTCAAACCATGTTTCCGAGATGAGTTATATACACAAAACCAAGTTTTGTTGGTAACAGAGCTGGAAAATTTTTTGGACACGAGACTTCAAAAAAGGACGGCTACTTCTTAAAGTTGCATTTATTCCAGAGGATCATATCGGCGTGCGTCTGAGCTGGTTGATTTTACCTTAGATGCGCTCGATTGTAGGGATGTCTGGCTACTGGTTTCGTCCATGTGTCGTTTTCCATGACAATGACTGGTAGAGGGAGAACTGGGGACATATCCCATGGAGCTTTGATCACGAGAAAACTGAGACATCTTTGAAAACATAGGAAAAAGGTTAATTTCATATACGGTTTTGTCAATTGTACATGAGAACAATATCCGTATTAGAAGTATAATAGAAATAGCTGTGGACGAACCTGTGCGAAAGGGACGAAAGATGGATGCTGCAGAATTCAATGTGTTGTTAGTAGTAAGTAGGAAAATATATTGAAAGAAACAATATAATAATTCATGGAATTCGAACTGTGATATACCCTCATAGAAATAGTGCGTATTATATCTTCATTATCAGTTAGCCTGCTAACGCGATAAACATATAAAGTGGTCTTCGCCATGATGCGAGAGCTAGATGGCCGTTGTCCCTGATGTATATAATAAACAGTGATTTTGAAGAGGCAATTATGACCTTCTAGAGTTTTCAAAGTTGATAGGATTTCATCGTGATCGAGTTGATTCATATAGAAGCAGTAAAAATCAATAAGGTGAAAAGGATTGCAGAGAAAAGTTTATATAGATCATGTAATTGTAGCCATACGTTATGGTAATATAATATACCTCAGGATCTTCGTCTCGCGCATCCAATATTGATTTACGTAGTAGCTGAACCATTTCTTTATAAAAAAAATGAGGAAAATGGCTTCACCAGCGTCATCAATAACTTTAACGTAAACAAGGAACCTATAGTAGTTAATAGGAAAATATTATTGTATGAATAGTGTTAATAGTAATTCTAAAACATAGGAAAATGATTTACTTAGGAAATGGGACATTTGTAGTTGTCTTGCAAGAATCACAGTAGAAACGACTAACAGTAGCACAAGCAGATGTGTCATCTGCAATGGCATTCACCTTTCTGGAGCAAGTATTGCATCCTAAATAATACCAAGCGTCTATGTTCAATACCTCTGTGATTAATGCTGGGACAATGCATATTGTTGTCTATACAGATGGAAATATAATGTCAAAAATATGTTAACAATAATAAAGTAATATAATTCGAGAAAACGAAATATTTACATCGGTGGCTTTTCCAAGATCTGGAATTGTTTTCACAAGGAAAACATTCTAGAAATCAATTGATTCGTTGGGTTGTGGGTGCGGAGCAAGATATACGATATTTTTAGGATCATCAGCAGAAATACCAAGATTTCTGATCTCAGAAATAACATATTTCAAGTTGGAAACCAGAAACAAATATTATATTTATCTATCAATGTTTTAAGAGTCACAGGAAAAAATGGCTTTCAAAAATACTGTATAAAAGAATATATTAAAATTTGTAGAAAAAATTTAAACATACTTCGTTTTGTACTGGACAATAGCTGCAAAGTCTTGGTCCATGAAAAATTTACTTGAGAATTGCATATTCCGAATCGTGCGCCGGTCTGTGAACAGGGAAAAAATGCAAATTTGTAGCAAACCGAATGACCAATATTTAAAAGGAATATCTGTTCAATTAATTTGTAAGAGGAAAAAAATATGAAGGACCTGGATATAAATATTAAAAGATGCATATCATAATTGGTAAACCGAAAGTCAACTATGCTGGAAAATAATTTAATTGCCATATGATTTTTTACAGTTTATTAAAAGAAGAAAGTTTTCATAAGCTGGGAAAAATACGTAGAAATTGTATATTAGTATGGAATTGTGAAGTGATATATACAAATGAATTGTTTGCAGAACAAAATTAAATAACAGTTATATACATATGAATAAATAAATGTTTCAATGGCAATTTGATACACGTCTGTTAATAACATCTTCATCAAAACAACAATAAAAAGGAAATATGTGTCAAACTTGGAAAAGAAAAAAAAACAGAGATCACCGGTAAGCTACAAATGTATTGAATCGAATTTAGAGTAAACAATCTTAAAACATAGATAGGAAAGTATTAAGCTGGGTAAACGTACCACCCCAAGTCCGTATCTTGAACATCTGGCACATGATCACGAACGGACCGTTATGATGAGCGCGGATAGACTCGTATGCTTGTTGAGCAAACGACTCCCACAACGTACATTCAAGAAGCTCATCACTGCACATTTGGATGATTGAAAATCTATCAATTGTAAATAATAGATGTATAAATTTATCCTAATATATTGAATCTAACAATTACCTGGAATCAAATATTTGGATTGTCAGTCTCCTGCTTGTGCGTCCGGGATATGTTACATCCGTGAGTTCTCCTACAGCAGTAACTTCTACAATTACGTTTGCCAAAACAAACGAAAGGCATCAAACAAAAGTCTGTAAAGAACATATAAGAAATACGATTTCAGTATTACGTATAATACAATGATAAAAAGCATCCAATAGAATTTACCTATAAGAACATAGTCTTCTAAAGTCCCCGAAAGTATATCCGCAAACGAAGCAAATTTGAAGAAGCTGTCGGAGTTCGATAAATCGCCACAGGGTCGAACAACCGTTGTCGATGTGAACACTATTTTAAACGAAAGCGATGATGCCCTATATTCCCCATGGCTTCGACTGACATTGAAATTAGCTATGATACAGCATGCTCCCTCCATGAGGAAGCGCTGATGGCGATACCAAAAATTTGATTTTATAGATCCTTGAATTCGGTTACCCTATCAAACACGAAAACGGTGTTACCAACGCAAATTGTTATAAAAATATAGCCATATACAGTAACACACAAACAATATTGAAAAATAAAAAGCAAATGTAAAGTTTACCCATTCATCGCACAACACTATTTCCAATTGGAAGTTGACCGAGGAACTGGAACAATATCAAAATTCCAAACACGAATAACACGAACTCGGATCCTAAACGATATTTCTTGCGTCAAACGGATGTCAGTTAAAGGACAATAGATAGTTGTTGATTTAGATTGAACTGTTTCGGTTTTTAGAGATAGTCTAAACACTTTAACGACTTAGATAGCCACACATGTGAGTTGTAATTAAAAGTTTTCAGTATAAATAGGCCTCAACAAATTCATACATACATATTGTCAAATTTAATCAGATATAATAAAGCATGCAGGGATCACACATGTCATATAATCTGAACAGATAACTTTTATCTAAACCTAGATAAATAATAGGCACGGTGAATGACCCTAAAATTACTACAACATAAGGACACGTAAATAGATAAATGCATAAGAAGAAGACACGTCAGCCGCTTCGTAAAAACAGGTATCCACGTCAGCCGCTTCGTAAGGTACCCTTCATGTCAACACTTCCTATACATTTAATTTAATACAATTGCATGCAAGGAAGCCCAAAAAAAAAGCAAATGGACCACATGAAAATGAAGCCCAGGAAAACATGATCGGAGATTAGATAAAACGGGGAAAAATTTCATATAAAATCAATAATAGAAAGGAAGCCGTACAAAAGTGAATCCTATATTTTATAATCCAAAATCACCGATTTAGAAAGGCGTAAAAGGCCCAAAACAGGTGAAGACCAATTAAGTCAATATCAAAACCCATTTAAACATGAAAAATGACGTCATGTTCAGCTGAAGAAGCCGAATCCATATCAATAAACAAAAATAGAGTATAAAATAAATTTAAAAGGCTGAGAAACCCAAAAATAAAAACGACATAACGATATAGATAAATAAAAAGCCCAAAAAGCTCCAAATGCAAAGGCCTAACAGCCAATAAAAAATCCAGATCACTGACGTACAAAGGCCTAAGAGATCCAAAATGCATAAACCCAATAAAATCGATATCAAAACCCGTTTAAACATGAGAAACAACATCATGTTCAGCCGCGAAATCCAAACCCAACTAAGAAGAAAAAAATAAATAGACCATAAAATAAATTTAAAAGCCCAGATGCCCAAAAATAAAGACGACACCCATACACCTATACAAAAAGAACTTAACAGACCCACTATGCATCAAGCCCAATTAAAGCGATATCAAAACCCATTTAATTCAAACATGAAAAATAAAACCATATTCATGGAAAGAAGCCTATGTTTTATATAACACGAAATCTCAAATTCACGGGATGTCTAAAACCAAAAACATCAGGACGGATAGATCCTAATAGTAATAATTCAATAAAACCTATATGATCCACCAACAATCCTAACAAAAAAATTGACGGAATGTTCAAGACGGAGAACATTAACACGGAAATCCTTTAAAGGAAATCGGTGCACAGTAACCCGTCGAACAATCCTAAAAAGTAGAATACATGTAGGAAACCAAAAAATTAAACATACATTTACAACACAAACAGTCATCCACGGGGAACACATGAATAAATCATGGATAAGAACTATCAACAATATCAAAAGCACAACAGATCGAGGCCAAGAAGATTTAAAACAAACCACTAAAATGTAGAATGCATTCGAGCAAATGAGGAAAACCCTAAAGAGAATAAAGAAAACCCTAAAAAGAAGAAAAAATGTCGACCAACCACAAGAGATCGATGAACCGTGAACACTCGCAAAGAAACAACAAATCCACAACAACAAAACTCAGAATAATTTACTGAAATCTATCATGCAACGAAATAAATGGAACCAACCCAAGACAAAAACACAGTGAAATCCTAAATTCCATGGAACGGCTACAGACACCAAAAAAATCGGTCGAGCAAGGACAATGCGAGAAGAACAACAAATCGGCGTCAACCAAATTCAAAACAAACAACTGAAATCTAGCATGCATCAAAGAAAATAGTCAAAACCGTACAGAACCAACAAAAGAGCAACGAAAAATAACACAAACAAACCCCACAATAGCAAATGAGAAGATTGAACGGAAAAGCTAAAAAACAAAACCCTAAAATCAATAACCAACCCTAGATTTCATGAACGGCTACAGACGGTAAATAAATCAACCGAGCAAAGACAATGGCAGAGAAACAACAAATCGTCGGGATCAAAACTAAAAAAACCCAGCAAAATCTAGCATGCATCAAGAAAAAGCGGCGAAAACGTACAGAGGAAACCGAAAAGCAACGAAAACAAAATAGGCAAACACCAGATCAACAAATGTAAAGAGCGAAGACGGAACCCAAAACAATAGATAAGAAGATCGAACGACAAACCAAAGAAATGAAACCCTAAAATCAACAACCAACCCTAGATTTCATAAATGGCTACAGACGGTAAATAAATCGACCGAACAAAGACAATGCTAAAACTCAAAGCATACCAACAAAATGTAGCATGCATCAGAAAAGACGGACGAAATCGCAGAGAGAAACGAAAACGCAATAGAGAAACACCAGAACAACAAATGGGAAGAACCAAGAGGGAACCCCACAAATGAAACCCTAAAATCAGCGGATGGTTCAAATTGAGCAGGAATCGTCGGTGGGAAGATCGGGCCGTCCATTTAATTCAATCTAACGGCTGGAATCGCAACATAAACCCGAGTGAACAGGTGGCAGCATCCTACAATCCGGGCAAATGGGTCACAACCCGACCGCGCCCGCAACCCGCTTCATCAGGGCCGTCCACGTGGTCTAAAGGATATCTGGACGACCATAAATGCAACAAGTAAAAAAAAACTAAAGGCATACTTGCCTTTTATTAGAGATAAGATATGTAACATATATAAGATATATGTATATAAGGTAATATGTATATGTATTTAAATATATACAATTATATATATGATAAAAAGAGAAAATTATCTACAACAAACAAATAAGACAAAAAGACACGTGAGTAAGAAATATTTTTTTCTTGTGTGTTTCAAGTGAGGTAACTTTAAAAATATAAAATGATTTTAGAGTTTCAATTCTATCTCCTTTTAAAAATATTAATTTTAATTTTATCTATATAATATTGATATTTTCAAATTGTCTCTATAACCCGTATGATCTATACGATCCATGCGATCCATACGATCTTTGTTATCCATGCGACTCTTACGACCTTTGCGATCCATGCGATCCATGCGACCCTTATTACTTATGTGACCCATGCGGCCAATGAGATCTTCGAAATCGTTCGAAATAAGCTCAAAATGGCTAAAAATAGTTGGAAATCGTTCAAAAGTTGCTGGAAATCGCTCAAAAATAACTGGAAATTGCTCTCAACTTCGAAATCGCCTCTCAATTTTGAAATAGGTTTTGTTTCGAAACAATATCAAACCATATGTGTTTTCATTGACAAAATATAAGGGCACATATGTAATTCCTCCAATTTTTTTCAATTTAATATTTATTTTTACGAGGGTAAACATGAAGTCTCGAAGCCCTATAAGGGTATCCTTGATATTCTCCCGTTTTAATATACATATATAGTTTATTTATAGGCAAATTCACAAAGTTTTTTAATTATAAAAAAATTTATGAGCATAATCCAATAGATATTATAAATAATACAATATTTTTTTAAATGTCTATTGATTATTTTGTTAGAAACCTTATAATGAAAAAAAACTATTTTGTACAAAAACTATGATAAAAAAATACAATCATAAAAGTTCTTCATTGATTTATCAACAATTTATTTCTTCACAAGTTTTGCAGATGATGCATCCGGATATTCTAAATGTGTTTTCGAAATGCTATATTTTCGTTTAATTGGATATAATGGATATCAATTTTTTTTTTGAGCTCTTGGGTATATGAGAAAAATTTTGGAAGGATCTGTTTTATTTTATCGCTTTTAATGTATCCTACTTTCTTTTGAGAAATAAACACATCATTGTTTTCATATAATATCGCGGAATTGATATTAGCCAAGAATCTACATGTTTCTTTTATGTATCAAGTTAATATTATAATCCACACATATTATCGGCTTGCTTCATGGAGTGCAATGATTTCAGTATGATTTAAAGATGTTGTAACTAATATTTGTTTATAAGAACCCACAATATCATGTGTCTCAAATTGTGAAAACATATCTAGTTTTTTATTGAGCTTTATGAGGATATGACAAATAACCTACATCATAAAAACAATTAACTCATGTTTGAAATTTTTAGGATAAACTAATCATAAATCAATCGCTCTTTGTAAATAACGAAAGATATGTTTAATCCCTTTCCAATGACAACGGTTGTAGAAAAACTAATCGTGCCAAGAGATTAGTAAAAAATGTGATATCAAGACAAGTACAGTTTATCAAGTATAAGAGGGTCTACACACCATCGGAATGCTTAAAGATATGCTTTATCCATGTTAAAATATTTTAAGACTCTCTTGGTATAATGTAATTTATGTACGAATATTCCGCTCTTTGGATGTTATATCTGTAAACCAAGACAGAATTTGATTTGTCCAAGGTTTTTCATTTCAAATTATTCTTTTAGATAATTTTGAGTATTTTCAATCTCTTTTGAGGTTTCAATTATATTCAAATCATCCACATTAATAATTATAATTACACAAGCATTTTTTATTTTCTTGAATAAAAACATAAGAAGAAATAAAGTTATTCACACATATTTTTGTAGCAGATATTCGCCTTGATGAGTGCACCACATATGTCAAGATTGTTTCAATCCATGTAAAGATATTGCAATTGCATTACACACAATTCCTTAGGCTTTGAATTTGATGTTTCCCACATTTTTAATCCTTTGTTTTAATGTATATACCATTATCTAAAGATCCATATAGATATACTGCAACATCAATAGACACATTTTTAAATTTTTGAAAACGGATAAAATCATCAAGTATTTGAATCAATAACAAGTGAATATGTTTTTTTATAATCAATTTGGGGTCTTTGAGAAAAAATTTTTGTGACAAGACATGTTTTATATCTTGCGACTTCATTATTTTCATTTCTCTTTCGCATAAAAACCAATTAGCATCCAACAAGTTTAACAACATTTGAGGTTTGAGCAATGTTGCTACATACTTTCGTTTATTTACCGAGTTTAATTTTGTTTGAGTAACTTTTTTCTATTTTATCTAGTTATATCTCTTTTAATATTTTGATATTGACGTTAGTTCTGGATCATCATTTTCATTCTCAATTTCTTTGTCTATGGAGAAAGAGAATATTTCAATTTCCATCATTATCAATAATTGTGTCTTTCTTAAATCCTTGTATGTTCAAGATTATTTTCATTATTTTAATACTCAAGATCTTCTCTTTCAAATATTTTTGTATTCACAACCAAATGGTCGTTTACGTTTTAAAAGTATCCTAAAATTATTTGAAATTATTTTATCTATATATTGTTTTGCTATTTTTATATGAGCGAATGCATTTACAGTCGATATATTTATTTCACCCGTGTTGTATAAATGAACCATACGACAATCAATTTTTGATATTTTTCAAAAGTATGCTTTTTTTTTACTTTCATATTACATTGTTTTGTAGAAGGATCAAGATACAACAATGGTTTTGTTTTCCATTTCAAATTTTGTGAGCTTGTTTGATTCCTCCTCTTCGAGATATTTAATGATAGACGGTGAATTATATCCAACATAAATTCTCAAATTTTTTTGTGGACACATTTGTCTTTTGCTTTAGAGCAATCATAACATATACTACACAATGAAATAAAAAAGAAATATATTTGGTTGTTTTCCAGTTGCTAATTGTATTGGAGAATATTTATGGAAACATTCGGTCTTATATAAATTCCTTATGGGTGCTAAGTGGATCGTCAACTCGCAGGATAAATTAAAGTTATATATTTTTTATATAATTTACATACATAGTATTCATAACATATAATTATAATAATTTTAATAGAATTCAAAATATATAAAAATGAATTAATGTTTTGAAGCTTCAAATTTCAAAATATTTAGTTAAATATTATTTTTATTTGAAATTTTATACTTTTATTTGATTTATCTATGTCTTTATGAATTATTTTAATGTTTTGAAATTTCAAAGTATTTAGACATATAATTTATATACATAATATTAATAGCAATAATTATAATATTTTTGTATAGAACACAAAATATAGTTGTAAGTCATCCACGAAAATGAAAATTATGTTTGAAGTTTCAACTTTCAAAATATTTTGTTAAATGTTGCTTTTATTTGAATTTTTAGATTTTTTATTTGGTTTATCTATATTTTATGAATTATTTTTTTATTTTGAAGTTTCAAAGGATTTAAATATTTTTTTAATTTTTAGCCATTTATTTAGATTATTTAGGAATTTTTGATATTCTTATAAATTTTTTATTACATAATTATATAAAAATATTTTAAACCGCGGGTCAGTCCATATAACGTGTAGGTTGCGGTGGGCTAGGCTGGTTCAAAAAATTATAGCCCATATAAAATATGGGTTAGATTGGGCTAACGTAAAAGTAATCCAGCCCATGGTGCGTTGGGTTGTGCTGGGTTGGATTGGGCCAACCCAATTATCACCCCTAAAATAAGTGCTCCCGCACATAAAATGACATGTCCCCAAGTTTCAACTGACAGCTTTGTTCTCATTAGCAATGGTTAATAAATAAGTTGGATATCTTTACTCAATAACTCTACTATACCATTTTTTGGATGAACATGTAGTATATAATGTTCAAATATCAATGTCGACCGATATACAATAGTCATTGGAAGTTTGAGAAGTGAATTCACCAATGTTATTGAGTCTCACTTTTTAATAGGGTGATTACTGAATTGAGCTCATAATTTTATTATTTAAGCTAAAAACCTCACAAATGCAACATTACGGGTTGATAATTGACGAATGTCTAGCCATGTGCTTGAAACATCAATAAATACCATAAAGTATCAAAATTTGCTCACTTGGTGGGTGAATTGGTCCACATATATTCCCATGTATTCTTTCTAAAAATTATGTTAGTTCATGCCCAATTTTGACCGATGATGGTCTTATTATCAAATTTTTTAGAACAAACAGTATATGTGATCTCATCCGATTGAAATATCTTCTCATTTTGGTGGATGACCATTATAATTTTTAACAATTATTCGCATCATTATTGAATAGGATGACCAAATCGATCATCCCAAATCATTAATATATTTTTATAATTTGGATTGAATGTGGTATATGATTCAACCATACTTATTTTTATGAAATATAATCAAGAGGAAAAAACCTATAATTTTTCCACAAAAATGTTTTTTTCCAGAAAAATTGTTATGGTATAATGATATTCACGATTTTCGTCATTCATTGTTTTAATATGATAAGATTTGAAGAATATCTTTGAAACTCGGTAAGGTGCTTTGTGATTGTGGAGAGAATAATGCATCTTATATTATAAATTTTGTTCATTCAGATGTTATGAAGGTTGCTTTTCCACATTCTTCAATTATGTTTGCACTTATAGATATCGTATTGACACTCGAATCATGTATCTTAGCTAAAAGAAATACTTTTTGTCTTTCAATATTGTGTGAATTGTAGCACATGTGCTAGACATATATATTCATCATTAATATTTTATCGAAACATTTTCTATATTACTTTGATCCGTTAAGATATTGATGAATCTGAAAATAGAAAACAAAAGGTTGCACATAATAAAAGGGTTAAGTAAATATTACAATAATAGATAGTCTAAAAAACTTAAAAACAAACATCGAAACAAAAATACATTTGAAAATAAGATAATAAGCTAAATCTTAAAAAATATAATAACAAAAAAAACTTCTTGTTAATATCTCATTTTCTTTCATAATTTTTTTCATTTTCAAGTTAATCAATAAAATCTGCAATGTCCAAATGCATTCAACTATTATTTTCATCAAGGAAAATGAAATGTGTTCGAATAATTTCTCTTTATCCATTCATGATTTCTGGTATAAATCAACAAAGTGTCTTGCTATATGACATACTTGAGGCCAATATCCATTCATATCGCATTGATAACATATGTATCTTTTCGCATTTTAGTCATATTTTCAGTTACGAATCTCGATAATTTTTCTTGTATTACCTCAATGATGGAAATTATTTGGTGGATTGTCTTGGCCTCGTCCTCTACTATAACCATGACCACAACCGTGATCATGTCAATGCCATTGGAAAAGTTAGAATTTCGATGCGACCGTTGGAATAATCGATCATTAGATTTCAATGGGCATCCGTTTGAATTTTCACTATTTATACAAAAAACTTGAATTGCTTACCACCAAGCCACGAACACAAAACATACTTTTAAACAATGTCGTCTTCTGCAATAGAGATAGTTATAGATCGCGAGTGGATGTATAAACTAAAAGATCCCGTAACCGAGTAAGTTCATGAGTTTTGCATCGATACAACCTTTGTGTCAAAAGTGCTGGAAAATGTTATGTCCCAACAAAAGATGCAAAAACATGAAGTATTAAAGTTAAAAAATTATTTGCAAACACATTTACAATTTGGTTTCGTATAGAATTACGAAATTTGGTTCTTTCATGGTGAAAATTATGACAGTCGAGGTAGTTTGCAAGAAGAACAAGCAATAAAACAAATGAAGAGGTTCATTGTGAAACAACGACGACCAATCCATATGTAGAAATGGTGTCTGATGTTTTTCTTGGAGTTTTAGAGCAAAGCATGAAGAGATGCCAAACAATAAGGCACACTGATTTTTCAACCTATTGGATGCAGTGAAAAAACCTATATATAAAGGTCGTCATGAAGGCGAGTCGCATTTTATCATTGTCATCAAGATTCATGAGTATAAAATAGACTACAATGTAACTCAAAATTTCATGGATCCATTTTGCAAAACCATGCGTAAATATTTACCTGTAAATAATCAAGCTCCTGAGAAATAATATGAAACAAAAAATGTTTTAAAAGATTTGGAAATATCACATGAGAAAATTGATGTTTGTAGAATTAGTTACATGTTTTTAGTCCATATGGAAAATTCAAAAGTCAATATTCTCTGTGGTCTATGATTTAGTCTCCGTATAAATTGTCTCCCGATATATGTGTCTGAAAATATAACTCATATTTCTGACATTGCTTATTTGAGGTTTAGAACATCCAAAGAAAAGTTTTGGTATATTGTTGCATCCTTTAATTCATGAATTAAGAGATTTGTGGAACAATAAAATTGTTGCATATGACGTATGTACGAAACAAAATTTCACACTGAGAGTTGTCTTGTTATGGAAAAGTAGCGACTTCTCTGCCTATGGAATGTTATTTGGATGGAGTACGCACGGGAGACTAGTATGTCAATATTGTATGGAGGATATAGATTTGTTTAATCTAGTGCATGGGAAGAAACCATCTTGGTTTAATTGTCATAGATGATATCTTCCCCGTGGACAAACAATCAAGGAAATATTTGAAGATAATATATTGAAGGCCTGCATTAGAGTTATCCGATGCAAATGCACCTACCTGAATATTCAGATTATTCGGGCCAGCGAAAATAGCATTATTGAGGTGGTTAAAAGAAGATGTTAAATTTCTAGATGGATATGCATCGAACATTGTTCGGTGTGTGGATATTGTAGGTTAAAAGATCATCGAGCTAAAAAGTCACGATTGTCATTTTTTTATATAGAGAATGATTCAAATTGTATTTGTTGAGCTATTATGATTGAATGTTCATGATGTGTTATGTGCAATTAGCATATTTTTCAGAGATATATGTTCAAGAAATTTAAAAAGAGATGACTTGGAGTTATTGGAAAAAAATATCTTCAAAGTATTATATTACAGCCTCTTAAGCCATATAAGAGGCGTATATACGGTTTGGGTTCTTTATAAAACAATATTATAGTGGACGCTACAACGGTACCTCCCACGGTCCAAGAGAATTTCAAGCAAGAATGATGCATCGAGCTACTCGAGACTATTCTTCGATAAACGTGAGCGCAATTGCATCATATGGAGAGTATCATGGAGTTGATGACATGCCACATACGGGCCAACAACGTTGAAACAACAACCGATCATCGACTCCTATGCAACCCCTTCCCGAGAAGTTGACGAGAACAGAGATAAAGATTACATTGCCAATTTAGATGAAATGTAGCGAATCTGTTTTTAAATTTTGTATATACAAAAAAAAAATTATTTTATTTTTATTTAATTTTTTTAAAAAAATTCGTTAAGTTATCAATGGATGCCCATTTATAGAAGAACAAAATTTTCAACGGACATCTATTGGAATATCTTAAAATTTTTGCCAATTCAAATCCAATAGATGCTCATTGTAATTATCTTACGGATACTTGTTGCAAACTTTTCATCTAGTGTCCATTGAAACATTATAACAGGCATCCGTTGTAGCGTTAAACAGTGATATATGTTACAATCCCTTGATAATTTTGGATGTATATTATCTGTTGAAATGATGTTACAAATCCATAATGATGTTGTTTTTTAACGATCGATTCTAAGCGAGCAAATATCCATTGAAATCCGTTGGAAAATGTCATCTCCAACAAAAAAATTAACCATTTCGAAGGGGTATGGCAGTTGGAATGGCCTATTTTATGTAGTGTATCTAATATGAATAAGTAAAGTAAATTACAATTAAAAATATATACAAACGAGATGATGTTTCTAGGTTAGAGAATGATTTAACATATATGAACTCATTAAAGATTATGGAAAATTTAACTTAGTTCTTATTGAAAAATTTAATCATATTAGGTGGATCTACCTGTTCTCGCAGTGCAAACCCTATTTTAGTATATAGGTTGCATGCATCTCCATTTAATAACCTATATTCCAAACGTAATAGTAAACCTACATGCTCTCGCAGTGCATATTCCTATCCAATGTCTAAGTGAGTGACGTTTGTAACCTTTACATCGAATGCAATATAGCCCGATATTCCAATTCCTAGACTGACTAACTCATCCCTCGAGTATGACCAATCATGTCTATCTAATTGCTAATAGAACCCAATATCTATTTCTGTAGTTATACCATACAACAGTGAACTCTAGTGGCCATACAAGACTTAAGAAAATAGGAACATGCATTAAACTATAAAATCAAATAACATGAATCCATTCATGAAGTAAGTAAAACAAAAGGTTAGAGAAGCTCCATCGATCTATCTCAATCAGACGCCGTCGTGGCCTCTTTTTCGACCCATCTCTGTCAGTAGTTCGATCCTAAGACGAAGTCTAATAGTTTTTTCAGTCTTTTACACTATCCAAAATTCTTTTTCTGACTCTCTTTTCGCCCCTTCTTGTGTCTAGAATCATATCCAATTTATAGAAAAGCTTTCCTCCACTTAAATAATTCAAATAAAAAAAATTTAAATAGTTTTTTGAAATTACTCGACCAAGCTGGTCAACTGCTCGGCCGAATGCTTGGTTTTTTCGTGTTTTTCTTGTATAAGTCGGAGCTAAATTTGACCACTTCTTTGGGATGTTCAACCGAGTAAAAGACTGTTTGGGTCGAACGTTTCCACTGGAACTTTTTGCAGCACTTGATTTTAAAGTGTTCACGCCTAGAGTTTTAACTATTTCCTCTTAAGCTGTTCATTTTCGTGCTATATGTCGTCATGTTTCACCATAAAATTCCCCATTCTCTCTATTACCTAAAATATCACAAAATGACCGAAAAATGCATAAAAAGGAACTAAAACAAAATAAAATGAAATCGAAACATACAACAAATTATAGAACAAAATTAGCATGATCAAGTCAATACAAGCGAAATGAAATTTTTGGACGACGATTTCCGTATGAAATCTATCTAGAAACATGCTTACGAATTTATTGTGGATAGAAATCATCTATCTGGAAATGAGCTCCGTAATGGTCATCCATATGGAATCTGTCAAAAAATGTAGATGGATAATTTAGTCCACAATCATTGCAAAATCATCCATAAAATCGACAAATTTACATACAAAAACCTCATTGGAAAAGTCTTCAGGAAATCCATCAATAAAGTCATAATAAAAAAAATTGACAGAATGTCTGCCATGTGTTTCCCGATGGAACATGGCATCCAAAATTATAGATGGAACAACACGTCCAAAATTGGCGGAATATCAGATATACCCTCGTAGGGCTAAAACGCTTCAAAAATACCCTTCCCTAAAATAATTATTTAATCGAAAAAACTGGAGAAAAGACAAATTTACCCTTAATTTTCGAACGTGAGAAAACCCGCATTCTGGGAGAGTAAAAGCCAAACCCGCATTCTGGGAGAGTAAAAGCCAAACCCGCATTCTGGGAGAGTAAAAGCCAAACCCGCATTCTGGGAGAGTAAAAGCCAA